>VWZN01022047.1:89571-105100 GCA_013396955.1 Regulus satrapa | reverse complement strand
TTTTTTTTTTTTTTTTTTTTAAATTCATGTGCTTAGGAAATAGAGACATCTATTTTTAATTTTTTTCTTCTAAAAAACTTTAATTTGCTTTTTGACATTTAAATGCACTTAAGCATGCTGTTCCATAGAAAAATAAATAAATGTGTTTTACCTACAAACTTATACTTTGTGCAAAATGAAAGAAAATGTCTGTGAAATCTGTGTGAAGTAGAGCTTCCAAATGTGAGAAAAGTCATCAGCCAGCAGCTAACTCATCAGGACAGTTTATTGAGCTGTGGTGGAAGGTCAGCCCCGCTAGGCACTCAATAGTCCTCTACAAAGCCCAAACTTGCAGACAGATTGTAAATACACGAACAAAACAAAACAAAACAAAAAAACCCACCAAAACAAACAATTCCCTGCACTCTCTGATGGCTATCAGCTGTATTTCTGAGAGTGTAAATTATGTCTGTAAGATCACACACAGAGACCCAGGAAATGGGTACATTATGCAAGAGACTGCAGCTGGCAGAGTGTAGCAAGCAACGTGACAGAAAGAGCAAGCAGGTTTGGACACAGAGTGAAGAAGTAAGAGCAGCAAGAGATTCAGACCATCCCTATGAGGAGTTTATTCCTTAAACTACACCTCAGTGGTAGGAAAAGGAATTATAACCCAAATCTAATGACTTTGAATTTATATTTAATCTACTTGGCTATGGTTGCAGGCCAATGCTGTACATGGGAGGGTGTGTTCCTAAAAGCAGAGAAATTTGCCTATGATACAAAAATCAGGTACTGGACTTTTTGATGGCATTAATGAAAAAAGATTTTATGTGGTTTCTAATGAGTTTTAACCTGTTCAGATAACATCACGTAATAGTTTGACATATCTTGTAATTGTCTTCAGTAATTATAAACCAGCCTTAAGGGCAGCTGACTAACAGTAGCTCTCAACGATTTTCTTGCATCCACAGCTACAGAAACACATTGAAACTCCAGGATGAGAAGGTCAGCTCCCTTGAAATAGATGAGACCACATTCATCCCAGGCTTCATGCTTTGAGAAGCATCCATAAGTTTTTGTTCTAGCTTCAAGTAATTTTCCCAAACAGGACCATTTTTCTTCCATGCACTCTAATGCAGAGGTTTAGGATTCCCGCATGATTTCTGTGTGGGTGACTGGCCACAGTGCTGCTGATTCTTTGCCATTAAAGACACCTTAAAGAATTTAAGCTTTGCTAGAAGTCCCTTTGAAATGTATTTGCACAATACCTGTTTTATGCACTAAAACAAGAATAAGTGTCTGCTACATTTTGTTGAACCTGAGTAAATGATTTATGTATCCAGTGGTGGAGTGAGGCCCTTGGATCCTGACATTTATAAATGACTGATGGAAAAATCTGCTAACAGTGAACAGGATTTTTCTTCCCCAAACTGCTTAGCCATTAAACCTGCATGTTTCATTTATCTCTGGATATCTACTGAAAAAAATTAATCCTCAAGGTCCCTGAAATATAGAATAATAAGCTGAATTTCTCCCAAAAATTCTGATAAGGCCTAGGTGTTTGTAAAACACATTTGATTCATGTTATGCGTGGATGTTTTTTCTCTGTATCCTTCTGTCACACTCCTGGACTCTACTCACCATCAGATCAGAAGTCAACAACCAATTTCCTCTTGTTTAGGAGTTGGGGATAAAAATTTATGCTTAACTGAGAACATAAAAAGTAAGGAAATAAATAGTTGAGTGGGGAATGATGGCTCTTATTGAGTTGAGCAAAAGTTCTTCTTTTAATTTTAGTAGTGATACATATCTTAAATGTAGCATGGATTCAAATGTAAATGGATTCAAAACAAGCCAAAACCCAGCAATTGCATCATTTTATGGAGAAAAATCCTGAGAAGCAAATCTAAAAACAAAATTATGAAAATATATAACATCAACTTTCATCTACATCAACATCTAAAATTTATTTCCAGTTGATTTAGAAGACCAAAAAAAATATTGGATTGATTTTTGAATGTCCAATAGGGGGCTCACAGCTTTACTAGCTAATGCTACTCATATTTTTTTTTTTTTCATTCTTTAGAGAATGAATATTATTCTCCTATTACTGTCTTTTTAAAAAAGGTGTTTTAGATTCTCCTTCATATATAAACATGTAGTAGCTTGAGAAAGCTTAATTTAAATTCAAATATTTTCAGTTAAAAAGAGTTAGAATGTAGAATTTATTTGTAAAAATATAATAGTCATACCAGCTAAATGTATCCACTGACAAACATGCTATAAGACATGTTGTTACACAATGGTTCAGCCAGTCATTTAATATTTTGACAATGATAATACTTGCAAGTAAAGGAAAAGTGGTGTTCTTTTGAATAGATCAAACAATAACCAAATTTACAGGATCAGCTGAGTACCCTCAGGTTAAAAAAATTACATGATAATCCAAACTTTAGACAGACAGAATCTGTAGCTAAAGTTCATATCAGGGAAAGAGCAAGCATAGGCAGTATGGAAAACCAAAGCTCTGAGTCTGAATAAACCTGCCTTTGATTTGTGACTTATGAGGTGCATCCATCCCCTTGACCAAAGGCCAGAATTTTGCACCTAACCTTGAGCAGAATTCACCAGGGATGTCATGTACATTAGCCTGGTTTAACCAAGTCAGTTAACCAGTTAAACACTTAACTCTCATGGATCACGTGGGACTCCATACAAGGATGATTTTGGGTGCATCTACACAGTCATCCAGCACGGGAAGGACCTTTGGATGCTTGCATTTGGATATGGAGACAGGACCAGGAAGTGGAGCTCTGCAAAAATGGGACAAAGAAAAGCAGTGAGATCGTGGCTTTTGGGATTTTTTTCACCAAAGAAGCAACTTTCTCTATTCTCTTATTTGCCTCCCCACTTACCATGACAGAGAGGTATCTGAAAAGGAAGGGAAGAATTAATCTCAGACTGAAGCCAGAAATAGGGAGATGCAAGTAAGTGCAACAGATTTCAAACAGGGAATGATAGAATAGACATTCTCGGTTTTAGCTGAAGAAGTTTGAGCTCCTGGAATGGCTAATTTTTTATTTTCTCTTTATGACAGAAAGGAGGAGAAGAACAGCAGCAGTTCTTTATACATTTGAGTACACAGAGGTGGTGCATACTTCTGGAATAAAGCACAGCAGTATGTGGAAGAAAATAAGTAGGTGTAACAACAGCCTTTCCTTGTCTCCTGCTTGTGCACCCTGAATACTGTGGCATTTCGTTTCAGAGCATTGCTATTCCAATGATGGAGGTGAAGTTTGCCCTCTTGCACACACTTGGAAACTTAATTGTGGTGGGCAGGGCCCAGATGCAGCTGGAGAATTGGTAGGTTATAAGACAACCCTCAGGCAAGCAAGTCTGAATGTTCAAACCACTGAATTATCACCATTTACAGCTGCATTTTGGAAGGCAGAAACAACCTCTGTTTTATCTTTGATAGAAGGATAGAGGTAACAACCTTTAGGAAAGGATTCAGAAGCATTGTCTCCCAAGAGAAAGTACATTCCGATAGTGTAAATTAAGGGAAAAAAATAGCCACTCAGCCTCCCAACTTTGGCCCTTTCACTTTCCTGCACAGTGTTGTCAAGACTTAACTGTGAGTCGTTATAATTTTGAGTCACAAAATTTGAGCTACTAATTTTAACTTTGCAGGTTTTTTTCTGTAGAATGTGTCTGAGGAAAAGTTATAGTATAAACTTGTTCAGTTTCTGAAGCAAGAGCTGTTCCTGTAAAGATAAAAGGCTCAGTAGTTGGAAGAATCTCCTACTAAACTGTATTCTCTACCTCTGCTCATATTTTAAAGGTAGCCTCCATTTTAGGAAATCTATACTCACTTGGGACCAGGAAAAGAAGCTGAACCTTACTTTGGCTCTGCAAGGCAGCACAGACAATGCCAGGTCTGGGAGATAATGGGAGCATTCAGTATACCTTTCTCTCCTTTTTTCTGCTGATGCAGCTGATCAGGAGGTGGGTAGGTGGTAAGGGAGGTCAATTTTGTTGTCTCCAAGCATATGAAAATCATGAGTGACGCCTGAAAATATCATTTGTCTGACTTGATGCTCACAAGATTTTAAAAAATAACTAAAAAAAACCAAAACCAAAACCCTTGAATTCCCACTTTAATCATAAAGTTTTGAGAAAAAAAAAAAACTTTAAAAGTAATAAATACACAAAGTTGGCTATATGTGAGCCTCCAATATGGAGGTGATGGACCAACAGGCTGCCAGCCAAAGTAAAATGTCAAGAAAAGGGGACAATCTGTCCCTGCCACAAAACATTAATGTCTCAGAAAAAGGGAGAAGTGGAAAGATATGCTTGTTACTCTAAGAGGAAATTCTGCAAAATCAAAAGAAAAATCTGTTCTCATAACAGCTTGGTCTTAGAAGCTGGCTCCTGGTGGTCACCCCTGTCCTCAACCACGAGCTCCTGCCCTGTGGCTACAGCAGCAGCAAACAGGTCAGATATCATCATCTTCATGCTGGAGCTCCTGAGGCTTTGGCCCCATGGTCTGCTGCACATGCCTATCCTTAGATCAGACTCAGCAGAGACCAGGATGTGGAATCTGGGACCAACACACTCCCTGCTCCCCTTTGGAGGCTGTCCGGTGCACTTCAGCTGCAGCAGGGAGCAGAGAACCACATCTGCACCCATAACCCAGAGCAGAGCAGATTAAGACATATGCTTTATTCCTTGCTACCCTATGTATAAGGGTAATTACTTCCAACAGCACAACAGATCAGATTACCTTTGCAATAAGTGAATTCAAGTTGTAGAATTTGCATATTCTTTTTGTGATGTATTCTTCCCCATATTTACAGGGGGAAAAAAAAAAAAAGAAAAGAAAGCATTATTCATTATCCTTATTTTAAAAACTCTTTTGAATCAATTACTAAAAAGAAAATGTAGTGGCAAAATTTCCTTTTCCTAGTGAAAGTTTTCTTAAAGCAGCATTTTCAGAATGCCTATGATCTTATCTTAAATAAAGTCCATCTCACTGAATGATGCAAAGATTTATCTGTGTTCAAAATAAAATAAAAATTTATAATATTACTTCACTGCATACACAAATGCAGAAAAATATTATGTATATGCAGATATTTTTCTGCAAGGATGGGAAATATATCCAACAACATGTACTATCAATTGCCCTTTCATCTCTAGAAGATAACTGGATTTGACTTTATGAGTTTGTGTTATGAAACCACAGGAAGAAATGATGTCCAAAGATGCATAGTTTAATGGTAGCTTGGCTGCTGCTGTATCTTAAAATACTTCTCAGAAATTGTAGAAATGCATCGGAATGGTGTCATAAGATAAAATAGTAGGGCTGGCACAGGGAAGGCCAGTGGCCACAAGCCAGTAGTGGAACTGCAGGTAATCAAAAGACCTGTACTGACTGAGAGGAAAGCAGAAATTTTCAGTTACTATACTGGCTGCTCTTTCAGCACAGCAGTTGCAAAAAAAGTCAGGGAAAAAGTCAAGGCACTTCCACAGCCTGGTGGCTGTGTCTGGGATAAGTGTTTGAGATTCTTCCTGCAACATTAGAGCAGCATGAAGTACAGAACTTGAAAGTATGTTTGCTGAGGATATTTTCAGCTGAAATAAAGTTACTGCTTAAGAAAGCAGAAGTTAGTCAACAGGAGGCTCAGAAGTGCCAATTTTAATCAGAAATATTACTTTCAAATACAATTTGCAGCTCTTGCATGGTGAGAAGTGATTCTCACTAGGTGAACTCTCCAGGTCATCCATAAATAAAGCAGCATCTTATGCAGCACTGATTTCTAATCAGATATAACACCTTTCTGAAGACTTGAGTTTGACGTCTGGCAACATTTATGGATAAACTACATTTTAAAAAAGCAACAACTTTATAATATATATTTTAAAATGAAAATAATATTTATATTAAAGTATTTTTATGTTCCTTCTACTGTTACTCAAAAGGGATTTCAACTTCCTCAAGAAAAAGATGTTCTAGTCATGCTTAATGCGTGGACTCTTGTGGAGGCATGTTCCCTTCTTTTGAATCCATTTGTAAGTACCAAATATGAAAGTGAAGCCTCAAAAGTTCTATATCCATAGAAATTGAACTTTTCTGAAAATAAACAATTTTCACAGAGGAAAGTTTCTCCAAATTCTACACCAAAGAATCTGACTGTCAAACAAAATTAAATAGGAAAATTTGCTCTATAATTTCTGACTCAGAAAAATATTAAGCCCTAGTACAAAACTATCAAAAACATTTTATTTTTGGTGAAAAAATACAACATAACTCCTTTATTTGTTCCTCCCTTTCTCCACTGCTGCTGAGCAGATTTTATGCAACATACAAATCTGAAAAGCAGTGCAGGCTAAATGTGGGTAACATCTTTACTTCTTGGGAGTGACGGAACAGTAGTAGCTAAAGAAGTAGCTGGACATAAAGATAGCATATAAAGTATTCTATAGAACACTTCCAATAAGAAGTATTACTTCCTTGAGCAATAAATACTCTACCCATGCAAGTGTCATCAGCTACCTTAGTGAAGGTGCTTTCAAACCTATTATCCAGATAATTTATGAAGAAGTTGGATAGGGTGGGAAAATGTATTCATCCCTGTGGGACCCTGTGTGTGACAGGCAGCCAGCCTGAGTAAAAAGCATCAATCAGCACCCTCTGATTTCAGCCTGAGAGCCAGTTTCCAGCCCATCCCACTGACCACCTGTCCAGTCAGTATCTTGCCAACTTGTATAGGAGGAGACCGTGGCAAACAGTGTCAAATGCCTTGTTGAACTCCAGGGGTTTGAACTGCTTTGACTGTCTCTTCTCCGCCTGTGAACTCTGCTGCACCTCCAAGAAGCATTAAAGAGCTTTAGAGGATGCTGGAATGTTATCAGAACAAGTTAAGTAAAATATTTTTCCCCCATTTTGGCAATTTCTCACATTTCACACACTTGGGAATAATTTGGAGAATATAGAACAAAGTCAAGGTTTTTTAATATTGAATCTTTTGTATCTAGAGAAGATATAGAAAGTCTGAAATGAAATTAGAACTCTGGGTCTAAAGTCCTTTTCTAGTTTTACTTTTTTATTAACTTCTACTTTACTGTAAATCTAGTTCTTATGCTGATCCAAAAATTTTGCCTAAGTTGGTCCCAAGTATCAACAATTATCATTATTTTCTCAAAGTCTACTACTAACTTGCACTTTGCCTATATAAATACAAATCACAATTATGTTATGTTGTTTGGACCAGCTACAGTTAAAAATTCCTAAGCTATGAGAAATATATTCAGAACACATGTCAGGGAATGTTCAGGTCCTTTCCTTGTAAATTACTTTACCTGTAGGTTTTCCGATAAGTTAGACTAAAAGATTGAAATGATATCATTCTACTTAGCAGCAGACTCTTCAAATATTTTTGATTATTGTTGGCCCATCATAAACTTTTTTTTTTTTTCAGAGAAACAACAATCCTGAGGTACATAACAGCACTTAAGGTAAGACAAAAGTCAAGATTCAATAATAAATTTTGGTATTGACCAAAATTTTGTCTATATGAACCTAGGTAATGAGACTTTATTTATGGATATGAAATTATAGAAACAGAAATGCAGGAAGAAACTACCTGTCATGTAAAGCAGGTGCATTTGTTGCAATACTTTTTGTTTTATTTCTTTCTATGGAATAGGTACTTTTATGTTCATATCCCTGAATGCTCATTCATATACTTATGTATACATCTAGGTCTACATCTGTTGTTAGCCACTGTAATTTGGTACCAGTGAACTCCTGATGCTAAACTGTGCAGATCTTTTATAACTATTGGACTTATTACAACCATATTCTCTTTTCCTCCTTTGATGAATTTCCCAATTATGTGATACCACGAAGCAAGGAAAATGTCAAAAAAAGTGGTCACAGTGTATTAAAATCAAAGCATTATAGGCTCTCTTTTTGCTGCTCTGCAAACAACCATGACAGTAATGTTGATATGAGATAGACAAAGATTCACCAAATTAAACAGCATAAGATTATAGCACTGAGTGAAAAAAGCCATAATAATTTTGTTTCAAACTGGTATCTCTCTTTCATTCTAACCATCCTTTTGAGTGTAACTAGCTGAATGTATGGCATCCAAATTTCTCTTAAAAGTGATTTCCAATAATGATGGGACCAAGAAAGAAAGCCTCATGAGAAAGCCATATAATTTATAAAGTAATACAAGACTTTTCATGTCACAAATATTTAGCTTTGATGTGAAATAATGTTCTGTTGTTTCTTTTTTTCTAATTACTTACATGCTTTGAGCATTAAGCCAGGTTCTTTCCATTTCTTGAACCTCTGCATTTAATGAAGAACTGTGTTTAATAGCTAAAAATATGCATGTTTAATTATGTTTTAGGCATTTTTTTCCTGGTGGAAATTAAGTTTTGAGCAAGGCACTCCAATAAAGATGAAGAGGAGGATTAAGTATTTCAGAATAGGATCCAGAAAGGAAAAGACACTGGTAAAAGGCAAGTCTGCATACTGTACTCTGAGAACAAATACATTTAAAATAGTATTTGCTGAAGAGTAGTGGCTCCATGAGACTAATGTATTTTCAAAAGGTTCAGGTGAGTATGTATAAATGGTGGCAGAAAATTCTATCCAGTCTTTTGTATGGCTGTGGAGTTTTCTCTTCATTAGAAGGAAGAGAGAGTGGTAGGGAGAGAAAGAGAGAAAGAGAAAGAAGAAAGATGAAGAGGTGGTATTTTACATATCTTTTAGAAAGTTTGGCCTGCTTGGGTCCAAAAGTCTCCTTGCTAAGAGAGGTTTAAAGCCATAAAGCTTCATTATAAGGCAGCAAGGCCATACATTCAGTGAAAAATGAATGATTAATATAAGTGTTAGATCTCATTTCACCGTCCCTGTCCTGTGTCAGCACTGAGGTCTGAAGTCATGAGACCAGGAAAAAAGTGTTTTGATGTGCTAAACTGGTGGTCTCGACTTGAAGAGTGCTGGAGGATTTTTTGGGTCTGTTCTCCAAGGGCTGTTTCTGTACTTTCTCAAAACATAACAAACTCAAACATAACCAACACTTGCTTTGCTCAGATGAAGAACCCATAAACTCATCTGCCTTCTGTTTTTAGTCCTTGGAAGTCAAAAGCAGCCAGAATATGCCAAGAGCACCCCCTTCACATACTTGCTCTGCTTCTGTTCCCTCAAATAACCTACACCTTAGTTCTTAACATGAGTCTCCAGGGAGGTAGGTTATGTCAGTTTGAATCTGGAGAGAACTCGATCCTAAGTGTTTCTTTCCTGGTTGAATGTTTGAATGTCTGCGGCCACTACATTTCCCCTCAGCTGCAACTGAAAAGAAAGCAGGCACAACATTTTTGCCAGGTTGTGTCAGCCTGTGTCAGACCCGACTGGAGCCTGGCAGAGAAATGTCCTTTTTTCACATCTGCATCAGGTTTCGGCGGGAGATAAAGATCTCCAGGGTCTGGGGAATCCCTGGGGATTCACTGAAACAAATTTTTAAGAGTTTAGAGAATGTGAAAATCAATCAGGGAGAAGCCAACTGGTCTTAATAGCCTTCAGGTTCCTTCAGGTTTAGACATCATTGATGGGGGAGTATAAAGGGAATTTTTTTTGGCTTAGGCAACTCAGATCTGCCTTCTGAGGCCCTCTACTACTTCTAAGGAAAGATTATGTTGAGGTCTGAATCAGGTTTATGAATACTTGTACAGTGTAATGGTCAGATGCCATAGATTTCTAATATTTGCATTTAATTCTGTTCTTGCAAAAGAAATTTCTGTCAAAACAGGCCATTTCCTCAGGTAATATTTCCATTTTAAAATAAAGCATATGAGTCTATGTTGGGGGTTGGTTTCTCTTTCTATCTTATCTATAGAATTTTTTACCATTGTTCTCCTAGGAGCGCTAATGTGGGTACTTAAGAAAAAAACCCAAATATTCTGGGCCAAGGCAGACAAAACATAGGGGAGGACATGGTGACTCACTTGGCAGATGGGAGGGGAGAGGAGGTGTGTCTCGGAGAAACGTGGACTGTGGTTTTTTGGGGTGGCTCTCACTCTCGGGGTTTTGGCCTAGGAACTTGGGACCAGCCTGCTCTCTGCCTCGCTTGGAGCTGCCGCGGCCGCTGCATCCCATCGCTTCTCCAGCGCTGATCCAGAGTTTTCCCGTTTTTTCGACACTCCGGACCACAGCCCTGTTTGNAAAAAAAAAAAAAGTTGTTGCTATTAGAAATATGGCTCTGATGAACATAAAAAATCAAAGTTGCTCCAATAAAATGCTTCAGAGAAATTTACTTAAGGTGCCTTATCCATGAGACATCTGTGCGATTTTTTATCTCTCACTGTTTGAACACGGTCTGTAATATATTGCTATAGTATATACTTACTGACATACTCACAAGAAATTCAAAGGTATAGGTTTAAGTATTCCTGTAAAGTATAAACATTTGCAGAAAGAATAGAGCAAAAAACCAACATATTATTCTGTTTTATAGGCTAATGAGTAAGTTTTTACTGCAAGCATAAGGTTATAAGCAGAAAAGGAATTGAATTTCTGCAGACATTCAGCAATCTTACTTTTTTTTGTTGAGAAAGCTAATTAAGTTATGTGAAATTAAATTTTTTAAATATTTATAAATAATAAATAATTTACTCAAACATCTAAAATATTTTGAACAAGGACTGAAGGTAATATATTATCAAAAATATAAGTTCTAAAAAAAAAATAAATTAAAATTCAGTTATTAAGGGAAAAATTGAAACACTGAAACATGCAACATGGAAAGAAATTCCAGCTTGTATCCCTACCCTGACTTGTTATATTGCAAATGATGCCTCATAAACATATAATGTGTAGAATTTTCTGATATAACAATATTCTACTTTGAGATCTTTAACTTGCTTCATAGATAATGCTTCCAAAGACCTATTGGATTTAAGATGAATAAAAATTAAATTGGTGATTTTGAGTTTCTGAGATATGCCTGAAGCATGCCATTGTGTCAAGCTGCAGATGTATGGCATGCACAGTGGGCTGATGCACATTTACGATCTGAATAATAATATATCAATATGATATCTAAATAATATATCAATAATACTTTCTTTGAAGCCTATGAGCACTGTTTCTAAGCATTGTTCTTTGTTTTATCATTATTTCAGGGCATGAGGATAAAAGGACACTGAAAAAAATAAGAAATCTTACCTTTTCTTCTTAAAGCTTTATACATTTTACTTAATTCTTTAATTTCTGTACTAAGTATATGATGATTTATCTGTGAAATGTCTTGGACATTCTTTTTTCTTATATTATGATATAGTAGTCATGAGAAAAAGCCCCAAAACCCAAGATAATGTTTCTAACATTAGGTAAGTACAACCTGCTTGATTTTTAAAAATTTTTTAAAACCAAATAATTATTGGAAGCACATCTAGAAAATTAATTAGAACTTCTTCTTGTAGGGTTTTTTCTTTTTCTATACCTGTCCTCTTTTCCACCAGAATTATCAATCCACTATGCTACTCCGACACAGTGGGAAACCCTCCAGCTGTCCAAACCGATATTTCCAGCGCTGCCTTTCAAAGGCAAGCTCTCCCTGCTGCTGGCCGGCTGTCACACCCCTGAGCCATCACATGCCTCCCTGCTGCTCTGGGCTCTGACTTACCACAGGTTTAGATGGCCTCTCCTTCTTGCTTAATTGCTTAAGCTGGTGTCATGAACACATGATCTCCCAAGAACTGTACCAGTGCCAGTCAAAAATAAAATATTTTCCCTGTTAACGTGATATACTTGCTTAGGAACTGCAACTAATATGACTGACTTTTCCTGCTAAATGGAAGGGGCAACGAACTAATCAAAATTTATTGTCCTGCTTTAAATGTATTTATTCAGCTGTGAAGCGATCTCATTTTGGTTTCATTATGAAATTATATTTCTAGAGTATTCACTTCAAAATTGCAGCCAGCCTAACACCAGTTATTAGGCAATGGTGTTATAGATTGGGAAACACTAAGTTATGTCTCTCTGCTATCTTATCTGGAGAACTGCTTCATGTTACAAGTGAAAATTAATTTCTTGGTGCTATTTTCCTGTTAACTGGCTTTAGATCCACATAGTCTGCATGGCTGTCAGAGTTCACTCAGCAGAGGCTTAGTTCTGGAATCGCAAGGGCTTTGTAGGTCAAGCATGCTGTGTGTTGGCAGAGATACAAGACCCAGTTCTGAGATGAACTTCTGTCACCACCATAAAAATTACAGTAAGTATTGTTGGAAAGAAATCTGGTTTTCAGATTTATGTTCTTATGTTCCACACAAAGGCATAAGCATATAGGTAAAATCCAGTAGTCTGATGCATCAGTAAATATTTATGTTTACTGTTTGAGTTGGTTACAGATTTTCTTTAAAAATAAATAAATAAATCAGATTTCATTTGTTAATACTGGCTCACTTGAAACACTTTATTCAAAAATATCTTCAGGTTCACCAACTTTTAGCAAATCTAGTGACACTCAAAGATATCCCAGCAGGTGACTTCTGATATGGGGGTCCCAGAAGATCTAGTTTTCTTGTGGAAGGCAAAAGGGTCTAACCCAGATTAGGAATACGGTTTGCTGGCAGCTGGGTTTATGCGGTTTCAATTAGGAGACTTAAAATAAATTCCAGAATGCTGAAAACCTGTAGAAAAATACAGAAACCAGAAGTATTTATTTTTTTTTATTAGTGGGAATATTAAATGTATTTTAAGTTCTGCTCTAATTTCAAGAAATGGTCTGGATGTGGGAAATCCTGCTTTTCAATAAATGCTTATCAAAACAGTTGAACACCTCATCACAATTCATCATGCCTAACAATCAGCATAAAAGAACTCCTAATACCCTGTCTTTTCAAAATGCCTGGATTGAAATGTCAATATGTGTTTGAGGCTGCACATCTTACCAGTGGCTACAGGTAAGACTGGGTATGTGACAGAAGGAAGAGTAGAGGACTGTTCACACTGAAATATTAGTCATCTCATCTCATTTCATGTATAAAAACATCCCTTCTGTTATTTCTCTATCTGAACTACATGGGATATGTATACTTACTTGGGGGCAAGAAATTTATAAAATGGATTTATCTTTCTTTCACTTCAAGACAAAAGTGTGAAATTTTTAAATAGCTGCAGAGTCTCTGAATTATGCAGTAAAACAAGGTTTGGAAAACAAACAAACAAGAATCACCAATTAAAATAATTGCTCTCCAAAATACAGAAACACTGTGGGTTAAATCTGAGTACTTTTAATCATTCCTGATGCACGTCAGGGCATGTGAAAACTATTTCCCTCCATTACACTTACAATTCACTCAGCAAGCTTCCAATAAAAAGGGAACAAAATGTAGAAAGAAAATCCACTGTCCATTACTAACCACACATCATGAACTTTACATTCAGTAGCCCATTTTTTTAGTGATCTTTCATGTTTTATTTCATGCAAGTCATTCCATTTCTCTGTCAAGATGCTCTTTTGATAAAGAAGTGAGTGAAATGTTTTCCAGAGCCCTTGGAATGCAACTTTTATAACCGGTTAAGGAAATTGGTTAGATTCCAGGAAAAGGAGAATGTTATTTTTGTTCTGTATTTGCACAACCCAAATTTTCCAGTATTCAAATAATTTCACAGAATCACAGAATGTGTAAAGTGGGAACACTTTAAAGGGGATCATCAGGCCCAACCTCCCTGCTCAAGTAGGGTCATCCTACAGCACATGGCAAGATTGTGTTCAGACTGGTCTCCAGTGAGGGGGACTCCACAGCATCTCTGGACAATCTGTTCCAGTGCTCAGTCACTTGCACAGTAAAGAAGTTCTTCCTCATATTTAGGTGGAACTTTCTGTGAATCAGTTTCTGCCCATTGTCTCTTGTTCTATTGCTTGGCACCACTGAGCCTGGAAAACATCCTCTGATGTCTCCCTTCAGACACCTAAGTAGATTGATGAGGTCTCCTCCCAGTCACCTCTTCTTGTGGTTGAACAATCCCAGCTCCCTCTGCCTTTTCCCATAGGAGAGAAGCTCCATTCATTCCCTAAATCATCTGTGTAGTCCTCTGCTGGATCTGCTCCAGGAGTTCCATGTCTTTCTTGTCTTGAGGAGCTCAGAACTGAATACAGCACTCCAGATGTGGCCTCACTAAGGCTGAGTAGAGGGGCAGGATCACATCCCTTCACCTGCTGGCACTCCAGGATACCATTGGACCACCAGGGCACTGCTGGCTCGTGGAGTGTTTGCTGTCCACCAGGACCCCCAGGTCCTTCTCTGTAGATCAGGTCAGCCCCCAGCCTGTACTGGTTCAGGGGGTTATTCCTTCCAAGGAGAAAGGTGTTACATTTGCCTGTGTTAAATTTTAGAAGGTCCTTCACTGCCCATCTTTCTAGCCTGTTGGGCCCTTCTGAAGTGCTGGGGTATCTGAAGGGTAGTGCAGCCCCCTGGGGTATTGGCCACTCCTCCCAGCTTTGTGTTGTCAGCAAACTTGCTGAGGAGGCACCTACCCCTTCATCCATTATGTGTCTATTTTGTGGAAATTCCATGTCTTATGAGCAATTATAGAGAAGAATTTGTCCAAGTTTATGTCATTTATATAAAGGTACAGTCATTGATTTACCTAGACTCTCTCTATATTAAGATTGAGAAATATGAATTATATGGTCATAAGCTACAAATTATAGATTTGTAGTGAAAGCCACTAACTACAAAATAGGAGTCCCAAGTTTAAGTTTTGGTTTAATCATTTCAAATGAGGACATAAGCCTGTATTTCTTCCATCTCAGAACAGTAGCCTTCTCAAAATAAATTACCTATGTGACCTGAGAAACTGGGGAACTAGCTTTACAATCTGAATCAGAAAGAATAGAATTGCAAGTCCTGACCTTATTGGCTAGATAAGGGCCATAATTATGAAACTATTCCTTAATAAATAGAGATGAAGGAAAGCACTCATTCATTATAACAAAACCCTCCTCCCCACCACCCATTCCCCTCAAAAAATTCTCCCCAAATACAGGTTTAATTCCTTTTGGAATCACAAAATGTGCTGCAAATCTGGAAATACTTTTCCTGGAGGCAAAATGTTGATACATGCTTGAACTTGTTAGGAAGCTGAGCAATGCAACATCAATAAGGAATGATAAGTGATTGGGACCTGAGGGATGAATTAGAGGTAAATGTAGTGACTCACCTAACTGAGGAACTGCCTGTCCCATCCTACCTAGCTGGAGCTCTGCCCTGATCCCAGCTACAACCAGAAATATAATGATTTATACCAATGCAGCCTGGAGATGACAAGCATGTGGCAGTGGGGAAGACTTTCAAAAGATTGTGTTTTTTCCTTCATAAAAGTCCATTGGAAAAGCAAATTAAATATTTTCTACCCTGATTACCCTGAAAATCCTAAGTTTGAGATCTGTGATGGATACTTGATCTGTTCCAAAGTAATGAGTTCATTGTAGTTATAAGAGTTTTTATGTTCAAAGTTAAA
>VWZN01022047.1:68439-83780 GCA_013396955.1 Regulus satrapa | reverse complement strand
CCCCCCCCCAAAACAAAAAAAAAAAAAAAAAAGCAACAAAAAAACAAAAAAAAAAAAAAAAGAACCCCCCCCCAAAAAAAAAAAAAAAAAAACCAAAACAAAAAACCAAAACAAAACCAAAAAACCAAACTTTTTCTGCTATTGTTATTACAGCTCCCAAAATGAAATAAATTGTGTAATGAAAAATCTGTTTCAAACATGATGGCCCATGGATCAATTCTAACATTTTTGTAAAAGACATCCCCTCCTCCCTCCAAAAATTAAAACAACTAACTTTTCTGCCACAGCTTGTGTCATAAACTCAGCTTGAGACAATAACATTTGTATCATGTTTCTGAGCAGAAAAAAAAAAAAAAAAAGAAAGAATGTGATAGAATGGGCATTGCTAATGCACTGTCAGTATAATAGAAAACATTTCTGTCCCTGCAAGCTGGATGTTCTTCTCTGCCAGATCAACAAAATATAGATTATTTGTTAAGTTTGCAACAAGAGGATCAGGCTTTTTTCGGAATTTGTTTTAGCATTTGGGTAGCTATTAAAAATAATTTTTTAAGAGGGAGCATGATGAAAGAGATTTATATGTAAGTTTGTTTGTTTTGTTCTTTTTTTTTTAAGTACTCAGAGTATTTATGGACGTAAATAGTTCAAGTTATTGCCATCTTGACATCAAGCAATGGAATAAAATTTATACTATAATTTTGAGATAACTTTAAAGTCTGCTCTTTTTCTATGTTATAGTATAAGTATATAAGTATATACTATATAAGTATAGCTGCAACTTTTCAAGAACTGTAGTCATATTAAGATGCTAAAAATTATGTTCAGTTAGAAATGCATAAAAGAAGAAACATTCAATTATTTTGGCAGGCAAATTTACCTGGACATGTATCTTCATGAACCAAGAATGCATTGTAATTAATCCAAATTAACTTTTGTACATTTACTCCATATGTTAGGCCACAGATCTGTGTAAATATTTTTGAGAAGTCAGTTAGTAGACATTTGTTATAGAAAGTGAGTGATACATTCATATTACTTTGTATTTAGGACATTTCCTGAAAAAGAGTAATAAAGTCAAAGAAAATTATATAAATACTGTTCCCTAGCAATATGGAATAGGACTACAAATCAGCAATGGAAAATCAGAAAACAAACCAAACAAAAACCCACTCCACACCATCTTCCCCCCTCCCTAATATTGCACCATTAAACTGACTGCCTTTATCATGCCTTTTCCAAAACTGAACTAAAAGGGAATAAAATGCCTCTGGAAAGCAGTGGCATTCTCTTTGGAATAGGTTAACCAAGTAGCCTCACATGTGCCAAGCCTTCCTTGAAGGTTTTAATGGATCTACACAAAAAGTTTCCTGGTGGTTCTGAAAACCTCCAAGAAATATCTGGATGATGTCTCACAAATCTCTGTTCAAACAATTTCTTGAAAAGTAATTAGATTTTCTGGATTCTTCAACACAAACCAAACTGAAGTGCATGTGAATCAATTCCAACTTGCTGACTAAAGAAAAACCTAGGTGATCCTTAAACATGTAGAGAGCCAACAGAACAGCCTGGCAGTTTTTACAATTATGAGTATCTACTTGTGCATCTACATGCATGAACAGAGCCCTGGAAACACCAAAATAACTATTTACAGACATAACTAAGAGCAAATTCTGGCCTGTTTCTTGCCAGGTCACAGTACTTCATAGCCTGTAAATTACATCCATTTTGGTACAAACATTAAGAAAATAAGAACTGCAGACATTTCAAAATATTTTATGCATCTTTAAATTGCTTCTTTTTGCAAAGTACCAAAGGGTTGCCATAGAACTCATTGAGGGGTAATATACAATTCAGCATGAGTCATGGAGACATAATAAAGCAATAAACATTTTGTGGCTGAATGATGACAATGTGTATTCTGTTTACATTCAAAATACTCATATGCAATTTTATGTCATATGAAATTTAAATGACATCTCTATTGAATATTGAGCAAAGCTGGAATAAATATGAGTAGAATGTAATTAAAATATTACAGATAAAACTGTTGCAGATAAGGGTTTCATATGTCCTCATCAGGCTAAGAAATTAATAAATCAAAAACAAATGTCAGGGTGCATAAACACTTTTGTCTCAGACCTGCAGTAAATATGTGATACAGAGATGACAGCATTTGTATGAACTTATATATCTGAAAGTCCAAGACTGGATTAGGGTGAAGAATAGAGAAGAAATTTCTGTATCAGGTGAGGATGACCTTAAAAGTCTCAAGGAAAGTGCTGAGACAGATCCTAGTCATGCTCCTGTTCAGCTTCTGTATAGTGATCATTAAGTTTATTTAATTCCTTGAAAATTAACGTTCTCATACAAGTTGAAAGACAAAATTAGAGATTTCTTTCTCCCTGAAGAGATCAATTTCATATCTTCAACTGGGGCTTTTTTGAATTTTTTTTTCCCTCAATATTTTCAAAGAAATTTTTAATGCATTTTAAAATTTATGATCATATGGGGGTCCAGTGAATGTCATTCTTGGCCTTTTTTTCTCAGCCATAAAAAACACTTTATGCAAATCCTAACATTTCTTAATTATTTTTAGTTCTACAGTGCTACTGCTCCTGAAAGCTCTGTTAGGGTCAGGGTTTTTATGACACAAAGGTGATGGAAACAAGTTACATCCTAAAATGCGCTTGTTGAAAACTGAAAGAAAATCTGAAATTAAACACAACAAAATATTTATGATAAGATAGATATGTTAAAAACATATGAGAACATAGTGTATACTGCTTATATATGTATTTTTTTGTTATATGTATTTTTTTCCTGCATATCAAGCCAAACAGTTATGAATCAGGACAGTTCATATTTCCATAAACAAAAATATTTTCATTGCAAAAAAATTATAAAAAAGGCCCCAAATGTTTGAAAACAAATAACCAATCCAAAAAATTATAATTAATTTTGAAGTGCGCCNCAAAAATATTTTCATTGCAAAAAATTATAAAAAAGGCCCCAAATGTTTGAAAACAAATAACCAATCCAAAAAATTATAATTAATTTTGAAGTGCGCCTTCTATTTTGTACTTCAGTGCCTGCTTTTCAGCTTTTTTTTGTCCTTTCAGCACTCATGGGTCATCTTTTTAAACCTTTCTGTAGCAGAAAAGCTGGAAAATTTGTGTTGGATTTTGGAAAACACTTAAATTTTCTACAAAATTTTATCTTTTTTATTAATAAAAAGGATTATAATCTTAATTTATCATATATTGTCTTCATCTAATACTACAAGAAGAGAACAAAAGGAGAAAAATGAAAGGAATAAAAGGAACAAAAGGAAAAAGATCAAACTCCATATGCACTATTACATGCCATGTCCTTCCCATTATTTCCTATAATAATAGAAATAAATAATTGAAACACTGTGATGAATCTGGGACTCAAATACTTTTCTGTGTATAATTTCAAATTATGTCTTCTGTGTAATATAGAAAGTTTAATATTCATTTCAATATTTTAATAAAACAAGTTATCATAATTAGAAAAATTGTGAAACCATATTTATATGAATGAAATAATTCAGAATTTTACAGAGAAGGAACATCCTTTGTAAAAGACTGATGGTTTGTGAACTGATATAGAAAATATAAGTGCTTCTTCAGAAAATGGCAGTGTGCAAATACTCATACCGAAGATTTGAATTAAGTACCAAGAATTTATGCATTGCTAATTTTTCTACAGATGCAAACCACTTTTCATTCAACATGATGGTATTTTTTTGTTTGTTTAGATTTATCTATCTATCTATCTGTCTGTCTGTCTGTGTATCTATCCATTATCTGTGTATATGTATGCATATAGGATGGCATTAAAACACCTCAGCTTCAGTTTTCATTGTAAAGGGAGTGATTAATTCAAAGACAAAATCATGTGTGTACAAACCATTTATTATGGCTGAAATGCTAGCTTTCTGTGGATGAGAGCTATAGCAGTACCAACAGATAAAAATCTATAGGCATAGACAATTTTCTTTTTAGTTTGTTCAGTTTAGGAGCAAAGTCACATGCAGTTGACATTATCTGTATGTTGTCAAGGGATATATACTCTTCTGAATACTAGAATTGCAGAGAAGCCCAGTCACATTTAGAAATGAGGCTATCACAAGTATCATTCAAAAAGCCCAGCAACGTAATACCCTAATCTGAAAGATATTTTCTGATTGAGAAAGAGCTTAAATATTCTTCAAGGACTCAATTGTACTTGAATATCATTTCAGAGACCACCATGTGCACCATCTGTGTGGTTCACAGAACACAGCAGCCTTTCTTTTCCTTGCAAAGGTTGCAGGCTTGAGTAAAGGGGAAAATAACAGGAAGAAAAGATGTCTCCATTCAATAAGTAATTCAGTTAATCAGTGTACAAAATCACTGGCATGACATAAGTTAGCACACAGAAATGACAGTGTGCAGAGAAGCAGAATAGAGTTAGCAGAGACTGAATGATCAGAGAGGCATGTGACTCATGTTATGGTCAGAATGTAAGCAGTAATTAGAAGGATTGTAATTAAAACATCAAGGTTTTCAGGTCACAGAAACAGTAATTTCCTACAGTTTTCAGTTCCCAAGAATCAAGTTTAATGTTAACCCTATGCCTGCAGTACTCAGTGGGAGTATTGTTGAAGTTCCCTAATTATACTTGAAAGAGTAGATAACAGATGAGAATGTATCATCCCTCCAGTAGTAGCCAAAAGTGGCTATCTAGTGAAGGAGAAAAGAACACAGGAAATAGATATTTCCCCAGAAGAGTGTGGCAGTCCCAGACATCCTCCCAGCTTCGTCTTTGTCCCCCGTGTTGGAAACTTTGAGCTTGATCTGCCTCTCTCTGCTCCTACCATGTACCAGATTCTGGGGCTGTTCAGCTCCTTCTGAAATTATACAACCACAGAAGGGTTTGGGTTTGAAAAGACCTTTGAGACTACCTACTCCTGAGCCCCTTGCCATGGCCAAGGACACCTTCCACTAGACCAGACTGGTCAAAGTCCCATCCAGCCTGGCCTTGAATGCTTCCTATGATGGGACATTCACAATATCTCTTGGCAACCTGTTCCAGGGCCCCACCACCCTCAGTAAAGAGTCTAAACGTAGTTGCTTTCAGTTTAAATCTGTAATGACCACAGCAGATTACAGCCTGACATCTTAAGGTAAAACTCCATCAATTTCAGTTTTGTGTAATATGTCAGATTGTCTTTTGTGGCAATCCAAAAGCAGCTGCCTGAGCAACGCACCCCTGTACCTGTGGTTTGGGTTAAGTGGCAGCATGCTGTGGGTTGCACAAGTCCTAGTGTGGAACTTCTTGGCACTGATATGCTGAGATGCAATACCTAAAAAACCCACAACCCACAGCCACCCTAAGAGCACTGATTTGCCACATCATTTTTCATGAAATATTTAGTAGTTGATAATGCCTGATAAGTGTGGTAGCTCAGTAATCTCTCAGGGACGGACATGAGAATTAATATTTTATCAGCTACAAGCTGACAAGAGGCTGAAATATTGCTACTGTTATTGCTGTTAATTTTGCCTCCCCCTAAGGCGTTTTGGTAGGCTTTAGTATATATTTCTGTGAAAAGGACATTGTTTACTGTATAGGATAGTTCCATGCAATTTAAAAGAATTATGATTATTAGCAGAAATAAAGATTCCAGTAAGGTTTTACAAAATAATTTAATACAAATAAAAATTTGCATTTCTTTGCCTTGAAAATGTGATATAATTAAAACAACTCATCAGATTTCCGTTTACTTACACTTTGAATAAACAGTATAAGTAAATATTCTCATTTTCTTGTCTTTAAAGTGTAACGTGTTATATATAATTCAATTACTTCTGAAGTATAACAATAAGCAAATTCCTTATCAGCACAAAAAGACATCAAAATTAAAAATGAAAATGTTGATCAATTCATAATGGACTTCCCATTAAAATGTAGTTTCTCTTACTCCTCAAGAAAATACATACAGGAAAAAGTAATATATACATACCTATATATTTTACCAAGAAAATAAAAAGACATTTACTAACACAGTTAAATCTACCGAAACGTAAGGACAGGTTAATATAATATGTAAAAGAAAACAGAGAATTTAATTGTATGCTTGTTTAATTCTCTGTTGGATCTCTACTTAGGATCTTTTAAGATCAGTGAATCATTCCAAACCAGAAGATCTATACTGACTTGGAAATTAGTAGCTAATGTGCGAATGGTAATCTTATTTTCTGTTGAGACCATCATCTGATATATTTAAATGATTATGTTTGGAACAGTATTTAAAAGGAAATTCTGTAAGCCAAGACTGAGAAGAAATTACAGGCAAGTTTATTCTTGTACCATTATTTTCTTCTCTTAGAGTTTCAGCTCACTTCTTTAGCTCCTGATTTTCCTTTCCTTCTATCCATTTTACCTATTTTATTATTTCTCTTCTCATAACATTCTAAGGGACATTTTTTGGTAGATGGTTTGATATTTATTTATCTTATGATTTCTATCCTGTTTTTCTGGTAGTGGGAGGAAAATCTTGAAAAAATTAGTCCTGAAGATTGTAATTATTTATGAACTACACAAATCTTTGTGTCTTCACCCTGCCTATATTCAAAAGAAAAAAAAATAGCAAAGAACATAATTTCTTTATAGCTGTCCTGTGGGTGTTGTTTATGCTATTCAGTGTATTATTGGGTAACTTGTTTCTTATATTTCTTTAGAATTCTTTAATTACCAACATAAGTTAAAGGATACTAAAGAAATATAAGACATCAAATTGGAAATTAGTTTGTCTCAATAGCTTGAGTTACTTGAGAAGTGATGCTTGGATTGAGTTAAATAGAAAACTGAATGTGAAAAATTCTGTTTCCCAAAATTTCCAAATTAGCAGCCAAGTACAAGAAGTCCTGACTGGAAAATCAAACACTATTGATCAGATCAGAAAAAAAGAAAGAAAAGAAAAAGTGAAGACACTTCAAAATGCAGCCCGAAAACTTGTTTTCTTTAAAATTTATGCTAGATGGTTTTACATTTTTCCTCTCATCTATGAAAAGACCACACAAGCACAATTATTTTACCAAATGCTTGTAAACTATTGTGCAATATGTTATAATTATTGTGCAATATATTATAACTGTCATGTTATGGATCACAATGTAAGGCAGAGGAGCCTGACTTCTCTTTATCTGACTGGCTGAGAATTTAAACAGCAGCACAGAGACACAGTGCACCTGGGCTTGGACAAAGACTCACTTAGCAAACAGCAGCTGCCCCAGATGTGTGTGCCTCTGCCTCTCCCAGAAGTTCTCACATCCATACCCAGGATGAAGTGCTTGCTTCCTAATTAGGTCTTTGAAAACTCAGGTGGCCAAATAGAACAGCTGACAGACAATTTTCAGTAGAACAAATAAATCAATAAGCTGCATGGCAGAAGAAAAAAAATTAATGAAGAATCAGTTTGAGAAATACAACTGAACCTTTAAATATTGCTTATGAAGCTAAAATAAATGAAGCTCAAATAAATTCTCCACATCCCAGATTTTACATTGGAATATAAACCTAAAAATTAAATTTTATCTTAAAAGAATTGTCTAGATGTCATTACCATATCAAAATTCATATTTTTCTACGGTGAATAAATTCAGAAACACTGCCTTTAATTTTTCTAATAGCTTTCTATCCCTTGCAAATTTTTCTGTAATTCTTTAAGACAACAAATTACTATGAATCATAATTATAACGGTCATAAGTTGCTGGCTTCTATTGATGAAAAAATTATGGGAATACATTAAAAGTCTGGTAAAAGGGTTTAAAATATAATACACATTTTGCTATTTTATGCAAAAGTTGCTTAGATTTACTTTTCCTGGATAGTACCTTTTAAAAGATTTTTTTCCTTCCACTGAAATTTAAAGGAAAAATAAACCTCTCCCTTCTTTACAGCTTGATTTGATTTATTTACATCTGTTTCCTGAATTGAAAATAGATTTCAACCTCTTATAGCTGAATCCTATCCTGCGCAGCTCTTGACTTTGGTGGGATTATACACAGAAAGGCTTAAAGACTGAGAAGTACTTGCTTCTTTGACTTGCCTGTCATTAGAACTACCACTTTTGTTGGCAGCATAGGGCAGCAAAGACTCATGTTGATGCTTACTGTACTTATTTTCCTTTGGAATAATTGGGAGGCCAAAACATCTTAAGCTGTGTATTCACTTGTATTCATTTCACTGATGTCCCTCAGAGAAGCATCTTTTTAACATAACGTTTTACTAAATTAAGCAGTAACAGAGCAAATTGTATGTCTCAGTCTCTTATCAGTCAGAAGCAGATGGGAAAATTGTAGCTGTGATGCAGAATGCATTAAACTGTGGATTTTTAATTTATTTTTTAAAGCACATTTTCCCTCAGTTTTGTCCAGTGAATTTGGTTGTTTCATCTGCTATTTATGTCCTATCCTTCAGACTGAAAGCTTTCAGGGACGCAGACTTTCTCATCAGCTATGTTCATGCAGTGTTTAGCACAATGAGACCAAGACTTGTTTTTAAATGGTAACAAAAGTAAAAAGGACTGGGAAATAACAACAACAACAATAACAATAATAATAAATGCAAAACATCAGTTTCTCTGTCTTGATTTGAAGAGGCCTTATTTATAGTTGATAAGATGAGATCAGGTGGGATGTCTGGAGGGACATTGCATCTCTTCTATGGAAACTAGAGAGGGGAAACAGCAACAGTAAAAGCAGCTCAGTCTCACTTAGACGCTAAAGAGAGTGCAACGGGCAGGAAGGACAGACTTCAACCCTGCCAGATTGTGCTTCTAGGGACCAGCCAGAGGTGGTGTCACTGAGTAAGTCACTGACATTCAATAAAAAACACTGAGGGAACGAGAGCAAAGTCTGACCTTGAAGAACACAGAGTGCTCTTCACAGAGTGTTTCTTCAAGAAAGAGAGTGAAAGTCCCTAATTTCGATTTTCTACAACTGAAAGCTGCACATCTAGTTTGAAAATTGAATTTCTATTGTCACTTTAA
This sequence comes from Regulus satrapa, assembly GCA_013396955.1. Classification (NCBI taxonomy): domain Eukaryota; kingdom Metazoa; phylum Chordata; class Aves; order Passeriformes; family Regulidae; genus Regulus; species Regulus satrapa. The sequence continues at coordinate 74,718 of VWZN01022047.1, read as the reverse complement.
CCAAATAAAACTGATCTCAGAAATTCTTAGGTCCTTGTGGAGAAAGTTAAGTACCTTTAAATCTAGCTTTACGAGCCTATTGGAAAATAAAATTTGTAAAAATATGAACCTGTTATTAAGAATATGTGAAAATGTTATAGGAAAAATTTCTTGCCACATAGAACTAGTCAAATCTTCACTCTGTCATGCACCTTAAATATCATGAAGACTTTAGCTTGCACTTGGTTTAAGAAATACAAGCTGACTCGTGCACTCTGGCTGTGAAATAGTCTAAGAATGAACAGAGAAACCATTGTTTTCCCCTTAGAACAGAAGTAATTAGTATTATTAAAAATATTTTAACAGGACAAGAACCTGCATGATACAGTTGTTTTAATAACCCATCTTCCCTTTGCTTGAACACTTTGAAAGATAGCCCTTTTTCTTCAATCCTGTGTAGAATTTCATATAAATTTACACAATTTGATGTCACATTGTGCTGGTTAATATTAATTCTGTATGGCTAGGGGAAAAAATCCACCTTTGCAACGTTCAGTACTTTTGCACTCCTGTGATCCAGATGGACCTGAGCAGTAGCATCCTGAAAGAGGTCAAGGAGATGTTTGGAGCTTTGGTGCTGCCTTCCCAGCTGCCCAGGGTCCCCTGACCAAGCAAACAACATGCAGCAGAGGGTACAGTGCCTTGTGATTTAGTAAAGGAGAAAGTCAAGGGGTATGGACTACAGTGAATAAATCTGCATTTAAAAGTGCTCATGTATCACATCCTGATGTTGGCTCAAAACAATACCAAACCCTGACTCAAAATGTGTCTTACTCTAATGTTAGTGTAATGTTGAGGTCAGAGTAAGTTTTGGCAGTCACATAAGGAAGCCAAATGAGATTGGAGAAGTTAATAAAGAGGAGGATGATAACTTTTACACAAGGTCAGAACCAGCATAATTGCTGATCTTTGCAGAGGAAAAAATGTGTAAGTTACAGATGAATATTTATCAGCATTTGACTGTGGAATAGTTTTAACAGTTCAAAAAAAAAATAGCCTGTAGTCACATATGCATATTGAAATAGGCTTCTTTAACCTGTCAGCAAGATTCTGAAGCTCTCTGTAGCAGATGAGATAAAACTCTGAAATATTAAAGGATTCTTCCGTTTCTGTGAGCTTGCCATTTTTTCCCAATACCTACCTTGTTGCACAATCTCTACCTTCCCCTCACAAAAGATGTAGCAAGCTGCTGCACTGAAAGAAAAGTTTGGATGGTGGATCTGAAGATAAGTTCATAAGCAACAGAGCACAAGGGCACAAAGTGAAGTTAGTTTGTCATTATTTCTGATAATTTCTGTCTCAGAACTAGGGTTTTCAGCGTGAAATAAAAATTTCATTGAAGAAATAATACTATGTTAGAATTTTGCTCCTTCCTTTCTCTTACCAATTTTTACCTTGATGAGCAGAGTTAAAAAATAAGTTAATCTCAAATAAAAATATATATCTGCCTTTCTTGCTGTAGTTATTATGGTGCATGATATAACCCATATCTGCACAACAGAAAAATAGACTCTTAGGGATGTATCAGGCTATTCTCTGAAATCCATGTTGATCTTGACATTTCTGGACCCCTTCAAGAGACTATTTTGTAGTTTGGTGCTTTTTTGGCATGATTGATAACTGTTCATGTTTTTTTTTTTAATTTTAGCAATAGGATGCTAATGGGATATTTAATGTTCCAGAAATTACATGAAAAAGCCTTGTATAATATCTGTAGTAGAAAACCTATGAAATTAGTTTGAGTTTCTGACCATATACAATGAAATACTTCCTTCTTTGCATTTTCAGCACAGGAATTTAGAATAGGATATGCCTTGCACTGTAAAACCTTAGCTCTGATTCTCACTGATTATTAATCTCATAGATTGAGATAAATCTCTCTGATTGTTGGAAACTCATATTTGCTTGTTGGAACAATGAAAGAAGTTAATATTGTTGTGACTCAAAAAAAACCCAAACCAACTGTAGAAATGCTTAACATATTTCATGATCAAAATTAGTTTACAAAGTCTTTAAAATGCTTGACATACATATATTGTATAAATCAGAATTATTTCCCGGTTTAATATACAAGAAAATGTGTGCTTTATTACTAATTTTTCATACTCTGTGATCTTTCAGACCTACAACTTTGACTGATTAGTTCACTTGTTTCTATTGCATCTCTCACACAGGACTGGATAATGAGCAATAGTATAGGCTTTGTAATCCTACACTGAAAGGAAAAATTAGAAATGACAGTGCTCATATCAGACATATAAAAGTAACTATGAAGACAAGATATTTCAGTTTAAAAGGGTGCTTGGTTTGATGTAGAATTTTATTCATCTTATTCAGGTTAGCCCCTCCCAAACCTATGGTTTATACTAATTCAAACTATTAAAGCCAGTGAAGCTTCTAGGGTCTAGCCTTTAATCATTTTCCAACATCTTCCTAGTTTGAAGAGCTCTTAAATTGAACATAAGTTACATTTTCTCACTTAATACTCTTCTAACACCTAACAAGAATAGAATAAGGCCCTATTAATTTGATATTTCATAGGTACCTGAAACTCATAAAATGCTAATAATTAATTCAAAGGTTTTCTTTTTTAGCCTGTATAAAACTTATAATCCTTTCTATGATCTGATGATTATAGCTCCATGACTTTCTTTTTGTTTTACCTGCAACGTAAAAGTTCTATTACAAGAAATATATAAATGGACCGTTCCAGGTTCAGAGCCTCAAAACAAAACTTAATTAAAGTTGAATGGAGTCTTGTAAAAAAATATGTCAGGGAAAGTAAAAGAAAAAAACGATGTTATTTCTTAATTATCCTCTGAGGTTATACTTCAATTTTCTTCCCTGCTAAGCAATATTACTCAGAGTGAGTACTGCCATGCTGTAAATGAGCTAGAAATAGCACACTTTGGGTTGTATATTGAGGCTTGTTTTACATATTAACCATCATCACCCTGGTAGGGAAATCTCTCTGAGTGAGAAAAGGAGTGCCTGTGTGAGTGTGTGTAGGAGCACGCGTGCAGACAGAGGAGCAGAGCACTGCTGGAGGCAGGTGAGGCACAGCAGCTGCTCCAGCTGCCCTGAGTCTGTCTGTCTGCAGGTACTGTGCCATGGGTGGCTGTGGGCAGGGTGGTGGTCACTTGGGTGGCTGTGGGCAGGGTGGTGGTCACTCAGGCGGCCACAGAGGCCTGAGCACCACGGCCCAGCAGGCAGAGCCACGAGGAACAGCAGCATGTTGCCTCTCCACACTCCCCTCGTGCTCTGCCCATTCAAAAGGCAAGCATTTAGGTTATGAGGTTAGCCGTACTTTGACATGACATATCTGTCTCCCTCAATGAATCCTTCATGATTCATGAAATTCTGTTCAGTAGCAGCAATAATTGATTGTCTTTCAGTGCTTGAAATAGCTTGATGTAGATGTCTAAACAACACTTTTCTTGATCCCAAAATTCTAGTGGAAAACTCTAGTTTTCTAGGAGTGCTCTATACCTGTGTTGATTTAGTAACTGTTTAGCCAGTTAGTATCTTTGCTATTTTAATACATTTTTAAAGTGAAATTTAAAAAGTAGAATTTCTAAACTCTTAAACCAGTGTCCAAACCTCAAGGTGACATGGTTTGATTTTATCTCTAGATCACAGATCTCTCTGTCTTTCTCTCTATAAACCCCTAAATTTGCAAAATTTTATTCCAGAAACATTTTGGGCATCATTTCTCAATACTCACTTAGTATTATGCAGTTAGAAGCAAGTGCTGAAGTACTCATTTTGATTTGAATATCAAGATAGTTTTTGAAAAACAAATTGTGCAATAAGCAGAGAAAAAAAGAATGAAAGAGAGGAGAATGGGACAGGAGGAACACACATCCAGCCAGTATTGTACCACTACTAATGGAGCTGTAAAAGAAACCAGTTTACTCTTGCTACCAAAATGCACAGCACCAGCCAAACATAAACAAACTTTCAGTTATGGAAAAGAGGAGCAAGGGCAATTTCCTTTAGCTGGGAGGGAAAAATGTAGACAAAAAGCTCTTTCAGCCAGGCTAAGACATGCAGAGCAACATGTGATATTGCCCAGAGCTTTGAACATGATGAAATATTCCTAACAAGATACTAAAGCAGAAAAAAAACCCCATCAACCAACTAAAACACAAAGCACTTGTGAATTTGCTCACTCTTAGCTGATCACTAAAGATGTGTTATGAGGTGGTGGGTGAGTAAACAGGTGAGCAAAGTGATGACCTTCACTAACACCACAAAGGGAAGCTTGTTCTTGCTATCACTGCAGAATGGGTGTACCCTGCCAGAGTCCTTGTTCAGGATCTTGAACCTGGCAGCTGAAATTTAAATTCTGGATCTCCTTTCTGGTTATCTTATGTCTAAAGGATGACATATCCACTTTGTTGGTGCTTTTCTATTCCCCCAATATTGTCACTCACAGAAAAGAATAAAAGTGGGCTCTGAGTAATAACTGTTTTATTGTAGAGTATATGTGAAATCATCAGGGAGACAAACTGCTTTGACTAGTCTATGCTTCCAAGGTTCCCAAAGTGTTGTGGATGCCCTTATTCATCCCACAGAGTTGTAAGCCTAAGACAGTCCCTCACTGCCCGCTTTTTTCAGCATGTATTTGTAGTATATTTTTTCATTTCAGAGCCCAGTGGTCAACTTAAAAATAAGAGAGAAGAAAAAACATTCAATTATATAAAAAATAAAATAGTGTATTCAAGCTGGCATATAAAATGCTTCCTACTCCCCTGAACTATTTTTGAATTAATTGTTACAATAAAAACAAGTTCAAAAGTTTCTGTGGTCAGAAGCCTATGTCTGGTTTAAATCATATATGCAACCTGATTTTAGGTTATTGGACAATACAGTCATTTAAACAAGGGGTTGAGTAATATTTTCATTTTACTGTTATCACTGTTTTATCTGAGCTGTGACAAAAAGTATATTTTGTCCTATGGGTGAGTTGGAATATTCTCTACACTATCACCTAAATGAAATAATACCCAAAAAATTTGTTTCTCAGGTAATAAAATAAGGAATGTGTAGTATGAAAACAAACAAACAAAAGACAGGATATACTTCCTCATATGTAGAAATGGTAAAAAGACAGAAGTCTGTGTCCATACATTAGGGAATCTGAATACATGTCACTAAGGTGAAAGGAAACCATTTTTAAAGTGTATCTATACTTCAGAAGCATGCCTCCACTTCAGACTGATAAAAATCATACTTTGAAGTAACTTACTTACTTATGATTTTCAAACTCATAGCCAGAAGCAAATACCTATTGTTAGGAGAATGGGGTTATATCCTAAGGGAAATGATTATTATCTGTATACCATATGCCAGAGGAATGCATAACTTTGCTGCTTGTTTCAGATTATTTTATTCTAGATTTTATTTGGCACTGATCTTCATCCCCATTAGCTTTCAGAATTACTTTCTTTTACTCCTCAGGAAAAGAAATAACTGGATAATGAACAATAAATGGTACAGCTTATATTTAGTCTAACAAGATGCAAAAAAGTAAATAATTTATGCATATTTGCAAGTTAGGGCAACATTTTAAATTTGAGATTTGTGTAGCCAGAGGACAAATTTTATGGCTTACAACTGGGAAGCTGGCAGGATATTGTTCTTTTGATTATATGCAACAGACATAATGTCATCCAATATATGGTCAAGAAACTGGCATTAGCTGCTGAATTAAGTCAATCAAAATAAGCAAATATAACAATCAAGTAGATTTTCCATATGCTGTTTTATCATCCCCCTTCTTTGACCTATTTTTAAATAATTCCCACAAGAATTCACTCACACAGATATGGAAAGCATATAGCATTTCTACCATGTACTACTTTATCCTGATGCCCTTTTTTGGAAGCACAGTCTCTCCAGGATCCCTGTAGTTATGGATGGAAAGGTGTTCCTCTAGAAGACACTGAGTTCAAAATTTGATGCCACCCTTGTACTAACTCTCTCCGCTGATCACACTTTCAGGCCTGGCTGGTCTCCTGTCACCACTGAGCGTCAGCACATAATTCCTGAAGCAAATCCATTCTGTGTTTAGAAACAGCAGCTTGTCAGCCCCAGTCTTCACAAGCAAACAATGCTGAGTTGTGGGAGTTGGTGGACCTGACAGATGGATATGCACCTGTCTCTGCCTCCACCACATTCCCTTTCTCTCATTCTCTCTCTCTAATATATGATTTATCCATAGGTTAGTGTATGTAT
>VWZN01022047.1:58203-68305 GCA_013396955.1 Regulus satrapa | reverse complement strand
CAGTTTATCCATGCATTCTTACAGCAAGAGAATATGTGTCAGCTCCAGTAGAAATATGTATAATTTTATAAGTACTATATGATAAGAACACCTGTTGGTCAAAAAGAGTTAAATTTTGAAGCTGTTTTCATGATAGTCCATCATTTCTAAGATGATTGATCTCATTCCTGCTAGACTTGGAATAAAAAAGCAAACTGTACAATGACAAGTAAGAGAAGCACAAGCACTATCTGTTCTAAGCACCACAAATTTAGAGTCATGCTCTTTCTTCCCCCATGGTAAAAAAAAATAAAGTCCTTTTGCTAAATTAAAACACTATGTTTACTAGCTCATTTGTTTTCAATGAACTTGAATATGAGCCACAGGTGTTTTATTTTATACAGAAGCATTTAATAACAACACTTTCTTTCAATTTTTTCCTTTACCTGCTAATCTGGGTAAAAACTATGACTAACTCTTTCCCAGCAAGCTTTCTGCACAAGATAGCTATCCTCCTTTTGCTGGTGTACTGAAAGCTTTCTCTTTTTACTTCCAACAACAAAAGCTGTTTCAGTTTGGGTTTCACAGTGGTGTATCCAAATTAATTTACACATTCTTTCCAAGGGACTTAGTATATTCTGTTTGCAGGGATTTTTTTTTTTTTTTTTATAATCCTTCTATTTCTCACATCAAAGGAGATGACATGGAAGAGATTTTAGTGTTTTGGCTCAGATATAAGAGAGAAAACTTTAAAGAAATCAAACTTAAAATTTGCTAAATCACTGCAAAGTGAAAACCAAGATATATGTTTGTCTTTAGTTCTTTTTATAAACTTTCTAAATATGCAAAGCTAAAATGTCTGAAAGCATCTTTCCCCCCTTTAACCCTATTTTAGTTTCTAATGCCAACCCCTCAAGTATGTACTGTACTGTAACCCTAGCCAAATTCAAACCACATGAACAAGAGAGCTGGCTTAATTAAGTTATACAACAGATAATTTGCTCTTTTAAACACAAAGTTAAATTATCAAATAAATATTCTACTGGTTCAGAAAATAATTAGGCTCAAATAAGAATAGCTTTAAATTATCTAGTATTTTTAAAGCTTTGTCTTTGAATTTTGGTTTCTTACAATTTTCTGTTTTCAAAAAACAAGCATATAATTTCTATTGAATAAGAACTGATCTTAACTGATCACTAAAGACATGTTATGAGCCAGTGGTGAGAAAACAGGTAAGGAAGGTGACTACATTATCTAATCCCCCAATATTGTCACAGATGAGAATAAAACTGGGCTCTGGGTACTGACCTTACAGTTACACAAAAGTGAAAACCTGTAAACATATATATTTAAAGAACTTTACTGCTAAACTAAATAATCTTCTTCAACATAGTCCACTCTTGACTCTTTCACTAAATGCTCAACGGAATTATTAGTGCTGCTGCTTGTCCAAATCCATGATTTGTGCTAATCCTCCAGCAAGCACCAGAGTCCTCATGCATAGGTGGATCTGGCTGCCAAAATTACACAACACTGAAGTTGCCACCATGAAGTATGTACTCAACCTCACCCTCCCAGCTTTTGGCATATTAATGAGCTAATTTGTTTAGCAAGACACTTTGTCCTCTATTAACCTTTTTCCAGATTTTGACAGATTTATGAAAAGCTTTTGAAAACACATAATCCTCTGTAAAACAGCTGGAAAAATATTCAGTTGAATTTAGTAGCATTTATCAGTTCTATTAGATAAACATGATTGTAAGTCTCTGTTCCCAATATGAATAAGCATTTCTCATAATTAAAAATTAAAGTTTAATTGTCTGTATTCAGTTTACTCTTGCAGGTTAAATAATAATCTTACATCCATGGTTTTTCACTGAGATCCATGAGGAAATCCATTATATATTTTCACTTTTTAAAACAAAAAAAAATCATTCTTTTCATTGATTAAACAATTATATCAACACTACAAGCTAGACAAGGCTTATTTTGAAGGGTCTTGTCCTCATTTGTCATGTTTAAATAGGGCCACTGCATTTTAAAGATAAGAGACCAGGAAAATCAGGTGCTTTCATGTAATACATCCAGCATTAATTGTCCCTTTGTACATATTTGCAAGAGATTCATTACTTAAAACATACTATTTTTGTGAATAAAATGGGTAAATATGAGGAAGCTTTCTGTCTTTTTAATCATGTACTTTATCTAGTATAGGACTACACAGACAGCAATCTTGACAAACTTTCTCAATCAGTTACCACTTGCAATGTTGGTTACATGTGCTGACTTCCTGAAGCTTTTGGCTTAAAGCAAGTCTAGTGCACAAAGCAGCAGAACTTAAAACACAGGGTCTGTCTGCCCTGAGGCACTCATGGCTGTGGTGAACATTCCTGTCTACTTTTCTTACTCTGGGGAATTATTCCTTGCTAGTTCATACCTGCAGCAAAGTAAAGGTTTTGTTCATGTGTATTTTAACATTGTCAAGGACTGAGAAACTCTTATTGTTACTTACCATGGAAATTTGCCATTGACTTTACTAAGAACAGGATTAATCCCGGCTGTCATAGGCCTGAACAGTGTAAACCAGATAGTCTCATAAGAAAAGCACATGTACAGAGAATTAAGCTAACAGTCTACTCATTAGTTTGTGATTTCAATTCCACAGTACAACACCCCATACTGTTCTCAGGTGCAGAGTAGTAGTGTTCAAGCTAAAGCAACAGCATGGAAAAAAGGATTCACCTAACAAGGTCTCCACAGACTCCAAACTGTGGTCTGGCACCCTAGTCCCTACAAAGTTCACTATCACCTCTGAAAATTGCATTTAAGGTTTGCTTTTGACTCACAAGCCCTGCATAGCTGAAAGTCTCTCATTCTGAAAGTTCAAACTGCATTGCCAAAATGACTCTTCAACGTGTATGTATCATTTCAAAGAAAATTCTTACCAAAACAACATAAATTCCTTGATACATCATTTGTCTGGCAGTAAGAGGAAATAAAATTAGAGTATTCTGTAAAGAAGGCGTCCTACGATATCATCAGGGTAAACATTGCTTATGTAGATTTCTGTGTACAGAAAATAGTGCTTATTTTCCGGCAAATAAGAGTTTAAAATTTCAAGCATTTGTAAATGCATATTCAGAAAAAAATTAATTTGAGAAAGTCTTATGCTCAAGATGAATCGTAACAGTCTTTTTCTAATATTTATATTGATATAATACATCAGAGGCAAAATAACATCTAGAATCTAAAGTAAATTTTTCTATAGCCAGTTATTTTTAAACTAGCATTTTTACATAGCCTAGCAGTAAATTGTGATTCAAACACTGTCATTTTCAAACCTTTATTCATCACAAATTCTAATAATATGGATTTTGTCAAAGTGTACAACTAGTTAGCTTGAATCTCAAACTCATGTCAAAGTATTTCTGTCATAATGAGACCAATTTAACAACTTGGGATCTCATATCTCTACCTATGTAAAATGCCTGGATGAGAAATGGAATTTTTCATCTGCCTCAAAATTAGGAGTCTGGATTCAACTAAGGTTCTTCTTTTCAGATGCTGGACAGAACAGATAACCACAAACAAACTTATCACATCCCCCCAGAGGAATCTAAATAACAATTATGTTGGGCAGGATGACACTGTGTTAGGTAAATCATGTCTGTGAAGTAATTGTGATACACCAGTATGCCTTTTTGCATTTAGTATAGCAAAACCATCCAACCAACTGTACCCCCTAAAACCAAACCTGACCAAGAAACCCCCCAAAACAACAGCTGAATTTCATGAGTGACCTAGTTTGATATTTGAAGGAATTATTAATTTTTCTAGTCCAAACTAAAGGCACCATTGCAAATTTGAACTTGTTCTGTAACTAACATTTTTGGTTTCAGAGGAGCCAAGAGTAAGAAGTTAGGAAACTTATTACAGAAGTTTGTGAACTTATGCAATAAGTACAGAGTGTCCTTAAGTAAACTATGCAAAAATTAAGAGAGCTTGTTAGAGTCTTCAAGCAAAATTAGTGGTGTAACTCTTGGTGGCAAAGGCAGCTTTGCTAATGAGAATGATTAAAATTGAGCAAATCTCAGCAATACAACTTTAATTTCTGGAAGTGTAGCTGGAAACAGTTAAGGGAGGAAAAAGCCAAATAATTTCCATCCCAGAATACCAAGAAGTATTATGCATGACAGATTCTAATACATGTTTGTAAGACTTTCCTTGGTAATTTTTGACAATGAATAAACTAAGAATTGTAAATATGTCTGGAAATAAATATACTTATGATAAACTGTGAGACTACTCATTTGACTTCAATCATATGCTGATTTTTCAATCAAATTGAATGAAAAAGTAGTCAAAGAAAAATAAAAATTGGTAAGCTCTGTGTGGACTTGCTAATGATAATTCATGCATACCAGCTTCATATTTTTATTGAGCAAACCAGTATATTGTTTTAATTATAGGAAATGTAGTTGGACATTTATTAAACATTTGCTACAATATCAGAAATCATACTTGCACTGTTCCTCATGCTTTTCTGTAAACATCTAGCATATAGCACTGCTGAAGACAGATACCATCCAGGTGGAACTTTGTTCTGGCCCTGTATTCAACTGGAAACAAGTGTACCACACAGGCACTGTACTGTGCTACATGGGAGCTACTCGTTGTTTCACACCCAGGAATAACACTTCTCTATCACAATATTGGAGTAAAATATCACTTGCCTACTCCTTTTAAGACTCAAGCTAATATCTTTTCATGATGTGCATGACTAATATGTATGAGGTTAGCTTTGTATCATCTTTCAATGATCTAAAAACCCTCAGTTTTATACTCTACTAAAATAAAGGGAGGGAATGATGGAGCTACCTTCCAAAAGTACATAATGATACATAAAATAGAAAGGAAGAAAGCAGTTTAAAAACTTTTTGGCTCAAGAAAAAATAATGATGAATAGGCTGTGACTGTTCAAAGGAGTTCATCACAAAGGTTCTCATCACAGGAGAGAAGTTCTAGAGAAACTTTAGGAAGATGCAGTGTTGAAACCTGAATAACTTTAAGAATGAACATGATAAATATAGGGACAAGTTTATACAGGCAGGTTAACTAGGATATCACAGAACTAGATTTGCTAATGCCAGTTGTCCCCTCCAGTCTCTTAGTCCTGTGAATGAAACACATATCCTGATGCTCACTTCCTGGCCTTAAATGATGGCCAGTAATTAAATTCCAATTCCATTAGTGTACTATAAGCTTACATTTCCTCATTGCTTTATGACTGCAATGTATTAAAATAAAATAATTTCACATGAACTTGTTTTGTCTTTTAACACAAGTGTCAAGTTGTCGTTGATTCATAAGAGCTTCAGCTTGAGGCATATGGATTACACCAGTCCTGTATACACAGATTTTAAAGAAAATTCCATGCAGGAGAAAAAAGTAATTTCCACCCTTGCCCATCAATAACAAAAAAAAAAGACACCATGTGTAAGACACGGACAAAATCTAACTTGTATTTCATATTATTATAGAATAACCCAGTTATTAGGCTGCAAGTAGAGAACAATAGCTTCTGTGGGCCGTGATGACTCACAGGATTGCAAATATTAGTGGAGCCTTACATTTGTCCTTGCCAGTCCTGGGATTAAGAAATATACTTGGATTTTCTCAGACCAGAAGTCTGTCATCACAGGACATATGTTAAAATATACTGGCAAACTGGCTTGCTCTGCAATCTCATGAGACAAGACAGTCAGAGACATTTTGCAACTTTTCTTCAAACCACTTTTCTTCATGCAATGTACAGATTAACACAGCTCACATTATCCTGGATCCATGAATTTTAAAATTAATTTTGAGGAGACTAGGATTCCATTCTGGTTCACTTTCTCATGCAATGATAAAAAACCCCAAAGCATAGTAATCTTCATATTTACAAAAATTTACCTAGCTCAAACATAAGGAACAATTCTGAGTATCTGCACTTTTAGGCAGGAACTTAACATGAAGGCCATTCTGAACTGAGACCTCAGTATAATATTTTAAATGTGACACACTGTTCTACAAGCAAAAATTATTTTCAGATGACTACTCTGCAAGTTTTTTAAGAAAAGAACAAACTTCCTGACATAATTTTACCTTCATTCAGGACATAGTACATCTATAGACAGAGCACTATACTCAGCTATATGTTGAACTATTACCTGATGCCTATGTATGTGTATCTACAAGGGTTTATATAATTTACTGATATTAATTTAAAATGTGCTAAAGCTGAATATATGGCAATTTGAAAATGTTAGCCATCTATGTAAACATTTTATTTTTTGAATACTGTGTTGCAATACAGATCTATTTTTGATGCAAAAAACCCAACTCAGTAAACTGCTGGCATCCTAATTTTCAAAGTAAGTATTTTTTAGCACAGCTGTAGCAGTGACTCCCATGGCTGAGACCTTTTTTTCTTCTACTTTGACCTAGAAGACACATAGAACAGCCTTCCTTATGTTGGGGACTGCAGATCTGGATGCAGCGTTCCAGGTGGGAACCTCATGAGCAGAGGGTCAAAACCACCTCTCTCACCCTGCTGGCCACACTGCTCTTGATGCGGCCTGGGATGTGGTTGGCCTTCCAGACTACAAACAAACATTGCCAATTTATGTCACTCTCCTCATCCACAAATACCCTCAAGTCCTCTCTCTGGGGCTCATCTTAATCCATTCTCCACCCAGCCTGTCCTAGTCCTTTGGATTGCTCTGACCCTACTACAAGACCTTGCACATGTGGAACTTCACAAGGTTTGCAATGGCCCACTTGTCACACCTGTTCAGGTCCCTCTGGATGGCATCCTTTCCCTCCAGCACATCCATCATGCCCCACAGTTTGATGTCATCTAAAAACTTGCTGAGGGTGCAGTTGATCCCGTTGTCCATGCCACCGGCAAAGATATTCAGCAGCCCCGGTGCCAATATCAACCCCTGAGGAGAGCCCCACTCACCACCGGTCTCCACTTTGACATCGAGCTGTTGACTGCAACTCTGGGCAGCCAATTCCTTATCCACTGACTGAGTGTTCCATCTCCAAATCTGTGTTTCTCCAGTTTGGAGACTAGAATTCATGCAGGACAATGTCAAATGCTTTGCACAGTTCCAGAAGGAATATTAGTTCCAGGAAGGTGATGTCAGGCACAATTTGCCCTCAGTGAAGTCATGTTGGCCACTACCAATCACCTCCTTATTTTCCATGTGCCTTAGCACAGTTACAGAGGATACTTTGATGGTGTCAAACACACTACAGAAATGTACATTTTGCCTAAGTTCATCTCTCATGGATGGCTTGCAATTGAACTACCTATGTTTTTTATTCCTTGAAGCCACTGAAATTATTTTATCATTGATTGAACCTGTAGAAGTCTTTTGGGGATTTCTGAAAACAAATGCTCTTCTTTTGTTGTAACATTAGATTCTGCTATTTACATGGTATTCTGAAATGTAAATTGATTGAAATAATAGCTCTTACTTGTTTCATTCTATCATAGATGTATTTATTTTAAAAATACATCCCCAACACTTTTCTGGAAAATTCATCATCTCAGAACACATCATGAGAGGAAATTATCTTTAACTCATGCAGAGCTTTGAGCTGCTATCATCTTTTTATTCTAGCCTCAGTGAATTTTGGGAATCAGAAAGAACTTCCCCTGGGTATGACTTTATTGCTATGACTTTATGGTAAGCACTGGATTTCAGAGGGAAATACAGCTTCTAAGGCTCTCATAACATGTTATGTAGATGAACATAACACACGGAAAAATTCCTTAGTAAGCAGTAGTCCTGTATTACTTTCAAAACTAAAATTCATATAGCTACACTTATATTTTACATGATACTTTGTATCTATCTGAATATTTTGAATGCTAATTCTTTCTTCTCTGAGTAAAATAAGGTATTTATTTAATTTATTCTGCTAAGAAAATTATGGCCACTATACCATTCCATTAATTACATCAAACCTTTCAATTTAGTGAAAATTAAACTTCAAACACATATCTCAAACCCAAACTAGCCACACCCTCAACTGACGGTGTTCCTGGAACTGAGTATTTTAATCTCTGTACTGGCTCAATGTTTGCAATGCACTTTGATCCCCAGTCTGGGAAGAATAAGGTGCCTTTCTCAGTGTCTCCAGAACACAAAAACAGGTGCTGCAGTCGGGAAATCCATGCTTATTATGCTTGCTATGTCCAAAGGGATAATTTGTGTCTTGAGCAATAATGCAAAATCTCCTTCAGAATCTTGACCAGATGCCATCTCCTAGAAACTAGGAGCAGCCAGAATGATGCAGCAATAAGAAATCACAGTGACTTGTCAGTGGTTCTGTTCAGCTGAAGTTCCTCAACATATTCATTATCGTAAAATCAGTGATAATAGGCAACTTGAGTCTGTCCTCAAATCTCCTGAGTCACAAGCAGAGACACGTGGAGGGTCTGACTAGCAAATGAAGCTTTCTCTGTGTGTGTATAGCTCCCTACCTCAGATCTAAGCTCACTATTAATGGTACACAGAATTTAAAGGGATCCAGAATTGACCTCTTCCTGTTTCAATTAACTATGCAGTCATCCAATAACATTACTAGTTAGTTTACTAAATAAAACTACCACTCATGATCTGACAAATGAAAGCATAAATTCTTCCTCTGATTAGTACCTAGTATAAAAGAAACTTAACTTAATTCACGGTTAGGAACCTACTCAAGGTGAGTTCATTTTCCCTGAGTTGCAAACAATATTCAATCAGAGAGTACAAAATCTATTGTCGACAGGGCTGTTCTTATACGTAATTGAAATACATTGTGGAAATTATTAGTTAAATGAATTACTACCAATAGCAAGAAATGCACAATGCTGTGATGAATTACTTTTAATAACAAAGCAGAAATGAAATTAAGTTTGTATCACAAGTTTCTCAGTAAAAGGTGAATGAAACACAAATCATCTAGGCAGACTATCTTCCCTATCCTGAAGAGAAAATCTCTCCTTGATTCACAAGGTGTAAGTAATAACGTTATGTTCGTGAAGACTTAAACTTTTGCAATAATTGTTCACATAAGGAACATTAAAACCGGCTCATTCTCCATTCGATCGTGCTGTGGCTTTGAACATCTTACTTCCTCATCTTTACCGCAATTCTTCCTTGGATCGATTTGCCCCGCCCCCCTTTTCTTAATTTAATTTAAAAAAAAAAAATTCCTTAGTAGAAACGCAAGCTGAGAAAAAAACTGACCGAATGGCAGTGAACACCTAATGACAGAATGTTTAGACGGGGCGTTGGAGCGAAACTGAATCAACTGCAGGAGTCAGGGCTACAAGACATGTGCACCATCATCAGGGAACGGCCGGTGCCTTCCACTCTTCTCACCGTCTCTCTCCATCCCCTCGGCCCCCAAGCTCGCTCCCAGCCACCTGCCGCCCTCCAGCACGCAGGTGTACTCCCTTGCGGCCGCCCCCCTACCTCCGACCGGCCTCTCTTCCTGCCGGGGTCCCGCACCCCTCGTTCCCACTAGTCCCCTTCTCTTGGAAAACCTATGTGTTCCCCAAGGAAGCTCCCACCTGTGTGCTTGCTTCCCGCCTCCAGGCCGCCCCGGAGGCCATCCCCCGCCCGCATGCAGCTACCCCACCGACAAGAAGGCCAGGGCGGGCCGCTCGCAGCCCGCGTGAGCGGCACAAGGGACCTGGGGACTGCCATGAGCCTGGGCGCAGAGGCGGCAGGGGACGACGACGAGGATGGAAACGAGGCCCCCGAGGTGCCTAATCGTGGCCGCGGGGATTTTGGCGCGGCGGCAGGGAAGGGGACCCCTCCCTCCTTGTCCTCGCTGCCGCGTCTGCCTCCTTCCCGCCCGCCTCCGGCAGAGAGATGCTGCTGCAGGCGGGTGGGTGGGCGCTCCTCCCTGCGTCAGGAGGTGCGGCTCCCCCGGCCCGGCGCTGCCCTCCCCTTTCCTCTCCCCCCGCCGCTTTTATGTCTGTCTTTAAACGCCGCCGCAGTGAGGGTTGGGCGCATGTGGCTGCCACCGCCTGCCCGCCGCTGCTGAGCCCCGCGCCCGCACGGCCCCGCTCGCC
>VWZN01022047.1:42459-57797 GCA_013396955.1 Regulus satrapa | reverse complement strand
CAGCGCCGCGCCACCCGCGCCTCTCGCCCCGCGGAGGCGGGGGCAACCCGCGCGGCCGGGGGCTGGTGCGCCCCGGTGTCAGCCATGTTTGGGTGGGTATGGTAATGAGGACCTGCTCCCAGCCTTTGTGCCTCACCGATTTGTTTTCTGGGGGGGGGTTTTTGGTTTTTTTTTTTGTTTTTTTCTTTTTTTTTTTTTGATGGTTGTAGCCCGTCGTGTACTACGGCGTGTCCACCGGGTAGATTCGTACCTGCAGTTTTCTCTTAGTGATTTTCTCTTCCGTTTGCCTATTAATTCTTCTAATTTTCTGTGCCCGTATTGCCTGGTTTTTGTTCTCATTTTGCCAGTGTTAGAACTGGAATTTCTTCGCAAGGCTTTGCTTTTGTGGTGGAAGTAAATGAGATGATTGTAATATGTCTGCACAGTCACACACTGACCTAGCACACGTGAGAGTTGTGATGGGATTTCACCTGTTTAAGTAAATTGCACTTTGTTTTACTTGTTAAAGACCGCATTGTCATCTACTGTTTTATTTTCAGCAGCGATGCTGCTACATAACAAGCTCATTGCTGTAGAGTTGTTTTCTAAGATGAGCATAATGTTAAAATAGTATGTTACCAGCAGTGTGTCACTGTGGTATACCACAGGATATGGGCCCTATTTCCCTTCTACAAAGAAAATGAAGTAAAAATTCTGTTAATGTGGTGTCATTTAAATGTACACTGGATGTATTATGCGGACAGCTTTCTCCATTTCATTAAAAACCCATGACAGCATAATCACTTTCTTTCTGTTTAGCAGTATATTTCCCGTTATCAGCATCACATTAGAAGGGAAACGATGAAAAAGACTAAGTAAAGATTGCTTAATTTCGTTTTTGCTAATACACAAGTTTTTTGTTTATCCACACCCCTTATTAAGATAACCATAGAATCACAGCCTGCGTGCAGTGCATATCAGACACTCCCTTGGGCTCAGCTCTGCACTTCAGACTCAAGAACAAAAAATCCCATTGGTTTTCATCTGTGCATGAACAACCAAACCGTTTCATAGCTGTTCAGATGTGTCATCAGTACAGAAAACTCAGTGTATGAAACTGCCAAGGCATCTTGAAACTAGTTTTACAGCATAATGTGATTCCTGTTGACCTTTCATGTCTTGTCGTTCTTACAGTTGTCTTTTTTCCGTATTGCAAAAGCCTGTAGGCACAAAACTTTTCAAATGCTGAATTAGTCAGAAAGAAATCACAGATCTACTCATTGCAGCTATTCCTTTTGATTTAAATTACATTATTAGGAGTAGTCACTGCTCAAGTGGTGTGGAACTACCAGTTGACATATTTGTGGTAGAATCTTTTTGGGAAGATTTTTTTTTTTTTTTTTTAATTCTCCAGAGTAGAATGACAGAAGTATACACAACATTAAAGACATTTTTACCTGTTTTCCCAATAATTTCCCATTTTTCTGATCATTACAGCCATCTCCACGAGTAATGTTCTTAATTAAAAGACAAAACGACTGTTGATTTTGGAAGAACAGTTTTCAGTCCCAAATTTTATAGATCTGCATAGCAATGGTAGCAGCTTTTCCATATGACTCTGAGTTCTCAGTTGCAGTATAACTTTGCCATATCAGCAGGCGGCCACTTAAAACTAGAGCGACTACTTTTGAATATTGATTCAAAGTGACCTTGCCGTTACTAAGGAAATGTCTTGAAATAATTTAGGAAAAAAGTATACTTGTCAAATGACACCCAAATGCTGTTCTACCAAAGGGCCAGAAGTACAAATCCTGGCAAGAGGGTACAAAGTGGCGTGAAAATGCAACAGTCACTGCTTGTTGCATTAGGCACAGGCAGTAACTGGGCTGAGCTTCCCGTAAGTCGAGACTGAAACAGAGCTCTGCATTCTTATCCTTCACTCCTAAGGCTAGGGATTCCTTGTTTATGTGGGAGAAAGCAAAGAAAAAGTTTGTGTAGTGCTGTGGACAGCAGTGCCTCGAGTCATGGTGCCTATAGTAGTCTATTTCCCACTTTGGGAAAAGAGTTTCTTGCTGCTGGCAAAGGATAGTTTTGCATTCAAGTATCGGAAATGTGTACTGCAATATTAATAATTCAGCATGCTCTCCTTAAGCCAAAATAGAGAAGGGATGAAAACTGTAGTAGGACATTTACAGTGTTTGATTTTCTATAGTGGAACTGGTATTAATATTTTTTTTTCTAAAGACATAGGCATTTATTGTAACATAACTTGAAAGCATGATTCGTGTACTGAAATCAAATAATCAGATGTGATGAGAAGTAAGATTCCTGCTAACCCATGTGTTCAGTTTGGCTTTTTGATTGTATATAAAAAACACAGAGGAAGAAGTAATTCTATAAATTCTTCCCAAGGACAACTTGATTTACTTATTGATCCATTTTAAAGCACAGAGGTCAGAGAATTAGGGTCTTGGGGCAAACGATGTATCTGGTAATATCTAATTTTCAAAGTAACTTTAATATTTTATTGAAATATTAAATATACTTCTACAGTCTCTCACTTCTGAGAAGTGTGATAAAAATGTACAATAAACTCATGGTTCCCTTGTATGTTGTGTCTTATATGGTGAGCTTGGAATATGGAGATTTTCTTTCAAGTTGCCAGTAGTTGCACCTTTTGAGCTGGACTAACCAGGGGTAGAGTTTCTTCATAATTGCTGAGATTTCTTCACTGAAGGAGTGGTTGCTACTGAATTTGTTTCTTCAATAAAGTACATATAAGAAAAGACTGATAAATAAGTGGTATATTTTCTCAGTTTGAATACCAGATTACAGTTAACTCATCCTGTAAGTCTCTGAAGTATTTCACTGAGGTTGATTTGTGAGAAGAAAATACTGAGAAACCTGTGAAAGCAGAAGTGAGAAACTACAGTAAGGCAAATTAATTCTTTAGGGATTATGTGCAGTCAAAAGAAAAACTGACATTTAGGAGCTCTAGGGTGTAACATTCTGTCTCTAGATGTTTCTGTTGGGCCAGGGATTTGGTAGTAGTCATACAAGCTGTTAAGATCAAGTCTATTGATAACGAACAGTCCTGAGAAAGAAACTGCTGGTTTTGTCAATTTATTGTTTGTTCCATAACAGTAGGAAGTATTCCACTGTAACTAAAATTTAAGGTGACTAATCTGGATCAAAAATTTCTTGCATTTGAGCCTGTGAAGGGTTTTGTTGTAGGATAAAGCCATGAAGAAAATTTTGTAGGAATGCAGAACAAATTTCCCAGCAATATGAAACAGATGAGTGTCACTGAAGTCTGTATAACTACCTGTATCTGCAGCAGGTGTGAATTTAGTCTTGCGTTTTTAAATAGTTTTGCTATTGAATAACTGATTCTGTTGTAGACACCAGAATAAAACCTATTTCTAATGCATTTGGAAATAAGCAAAGAGCTCTTATTTTTTTACAGAGTCATGAATATGTAACAGATTTACATTCTTCAGTGATGTTTTCTGAGACATGCTAATACAAGTGTAATTGCATAGAATATAATTACCTTTAATTGCAATTGAGTTAAGAACCTATAGAATCTATATATTACTGACAGTCTGTATTAAACTAGGTAGGAAAAATGCTAGATCATGTTGTTCACACTGAAGAGCAGCATAATGGTTGCTTCAATTCCTGGATAGAGATGGGCTTGACTAGGCAAAAAGGTTTTGGTGTGTATTCCTATTTCCGCCAAAGAGCACAATGCTGCATTGCAGCAGTAATTCAGTCTGTGCAATGAGTACTGTAACACAATGTAACTCTTCCTGAAATAATTATCTGTACACAGATTCCCCCAGCGATAGCTGTTCTTCATAGTCAGTGTACTCCCATGAAACCTGGTTTGCTCCTGCAGTCTTCTTCCTCTCTTTTTCACTCAAGTATGATGGTCACTAGGTATTCCATTCATCGGCACAGATTTCTTTTTTGCAGGCTTATAGCAGTCCATTGTTCCTAAAATTTCAGTTTTCA
The DNA here is from genome assembly GCA_013396955.1 of Regulus satrapa. Taxonomy (NCBI): domain Eukaryota; kingdom Metazoa; phylum Chordata; class Aves; order Passeriformes; family Regulidae; genus Regulus; species Regulus satrapa. The sequence goes on along the minus strand of VWZN01022047.1, from coordinate 53,801 downwards.
TTTTCTGTATTGGTTGTTCCCATCATGTTTTTTCTTCCCAGCTTGTAGACTTATACTTGACGTGCATCTTGCACATTTCCTTTTGGTGCAAAAGGCTCCTCTTCTTCCCTTTTGCATGTGATTCTCCTCCAGTGATTTAATACAGACTGTAACATTTGGCACGAATATCAATAAAGATTGTTTATGAACATGTGTCATGGTGAGAATCCTGACTTTTAGTTGGTTCCCTATCCTCTGCTTAACCCATACTGATTTCTTCATTGGGAGCTAAAGGGAAAATTTGGTGAACAGGAACATAAGATACAGCCTTGTAGAACTGGACTGGTACACCACACTGGCACAATCTACTTTCAAAGCTGAGATTATAGTGTTGGGAGCTGGCTGCAGATTTTTGCTGTGTTTTTCCACCCTCACAGCAGCATGTTGGTATGTAACTGCTTCCTCAGGGAAGAATGCAGTGCTCTCAAGAATAGAATGTTGATCTCTTCAATGGCAAACACTGAACCTAAAAAAGTATTGAATATTATTTGTAAAGCATTAAAAATTAAAAATGTAAATAATTTTGTCAAATTGATGTGTTTCCATCAGAAGTAAAAATAAGATTATAAAAGAAAAACCTGTACTGTGTTAGAAAACAATATTTTTGGCTTTTCTTTTCGGTGGGGTGTGCTGGTTTTAAGAAGAAACACAATGTAAGAATTACTGCATTGTAATTTATGTTGGAAAAACACTTCTAGAAGTTCGTTAATACTTAGTTATATCAATCATTGCAGTAGTATTGTGCGATGTTTTAAACATGAAATTGCCTTTTAGAAATGGCTTTTTATAGAGGTTTGTGCTGAGTTTCCAAGAACATGGGGCAGCTGTACTCATTATACTTTCAAATCCGTAAGTGAGGGGGGTTTTTTTTGTGCCTGTTTTTCTGTACATGTTGGGAAAATCTCCAGCATTGTAACTTTTCATTGTTTATCGGTATTACATAGCTGAGAGAGCCAGAAATATAGTGTTCCTCTAGTAGGTTTCTGCATGTTGATTGGCATGACGATCTGTCTGATAGAGGTGCATCGAACACCGTAAGAGTCATTGCCAGTGTAATGGTGAGGAGGGGCAGCAGTGTTGAACAGAACCAGGACAATTCCCTTACTAGGCATGCCATACAAAGAAAGATTGTGAGGAAAGGACATGCAGTGGAGTTTTTTAAAGTGTCTTTTGGTGATTTGACTAATGAAGTTCCTTTGGGCCTTACTGCAAGTGCTTGCAAGTTTGATCAGTGGGGGCATTGCTATTCTTACCTCACTGTGCCAGAATTTCTGAATGCAGGCCTGAAGCTGAAGTAAAAGTTCTATAGCGAGCCTGGATCTCCCAGGGAGCTAATTTGGGTGTGAATTCCCTGTTGCAAGGGATTATTATTGCTTAATCTGCTAGTAATGTGGAGGTCTAATCAGGTTACTTTACTTCTGCATGCTGGTTCATTGACTTGATTCTTTTTCCGTGGAAAAAAAGAACAAAATTCTCACTGTGTTCTGAGAGAGAAGGTTGGGGTCTGCAGTTTGCTTGATACCAAAAAAGTCAGGAAAGGCTCACTGTGTTATCTTTCAGTATGTGAAAGAAATAGATTTTAGCATATCAAGGACAACGCTAGTAAGATATAATTAAAATCTAGATCATATGTTTGATTTAGTAAGTTTTTTTGCAAAAGTTTGTTTATGCTAACTCAGATTATTGATTGCTCTTATTTCAGAGGCAGAATCATTTTCTAGATCTTCTTTTAACTGAACAGTCTACTGCTCATCAATTTCCATTCTGTTAAATCCCATCAAACAATACAGATGCTTTTCAGGTCAGTTTAAGAGTAATTTTAGCTTTCTTTATAAATTTAATTTTACATAAAAAAAGGAAAACCATTCTTTTTTGCTCCATTTCAGTCGTGGAAAAATCAGAAAAATAAATTCCCTTCAGTATTTTCTTTTCATCAGAGGTACTGGTAATATCATAGTAATGTTTTAAAATACCTGACAAGATTTAGGACTTGGAGTCCTAATATAATGACAATTTCTCCTAAGTATCATTAAAAAAACCTACATAACAAACCACCATTTAACTGAGGGTTTACAAAATTAACTGTCTCATGACATAGTGCTGTACAAGGCAGTGTAGAAGGTAACAAGTACTGGAACTAACTGAAGATGTTTAACAGAATTTGGTGTGATATTTCCTAGTTTAATGCTGATGAACTTCAATACCAGACTACATCCAAATGATGTGGGAACATAGAATAGCATTTTATATGGTGAAGTGCTCAAGTTTAATATTATTATGAGAAAAAATAAGAACGTAAAGCTTGTTCAGTGGTTCATATTTAGCTAAATAGTGCTGGTGAGTAACTCTTTCTCCCCCTTCAGACAGGAGCATTCATATCTAGACCTAGCTCAAGCTAAGTAGTTTGATACCAGTCTTCTGTGCAGGTTTGTTCTGGGTCAAAGAGAGGCTTCTGTGCATGTCACTGACTGGTTCTGGAGCGCTGAGCAGAAGGCAGTGGGCTCTTTGCATGAACCAGCTGGGACCACACTTCAAACATTTGTACCGCATGGTAGTGTCTCTTGAGAGAGGACTCCTTATTTGCTTTAGTACCAGCTCCTTTAATAGAGAGAAAAGTTCTTAAATCTGGCAGTTGGAGAGTGTCTTTGTGATGTGTCTGGAAGGACTGTCCTTCGTCCTTGGTGCAGTCTGGCCAGTGATAATGTATTGAATTTGGAAAGCTAGAACCATGCAAACAGTCTGCTCAGCATGCCTCCCACATTTTCTCAAGCCCTGCAAATGTTGCAAGTCTATACAGTGATATTTCTGTGGATAACATGCTGCTTAATGGAATATTAGTGAAGTGGAAATTATTATGATATTGTGCTGGGAGTGAAAGTCTTAAGCCCAGTTTATCCTGAAGTGTAGCAGTGCAATGTTTAATGCATGACAGGACAGAGTGATGCAATTTTTGTTGGAATTGAGTCATCAGTAAGAGAGCTCCTGATAAATCATATTGCTGCCCTGAAAGTTACTCTACCTAAAATAATTAAAACAGGTATGACTTTTTAAAACATTTCAGTAAATACTGGTGGATGGCTTATGTCTTTTTGACTGAAAATCTATTTTTGTTATTGCAGTTAGTGAAGGATTTCAGACTTACAGACAAATACTGAAGTCGTTTCACATGTGCAGCTGTTGAATTTTAGTGCAATCCCTCAACTTACTGCTAGTTACTGGAACTGAGAAGCTGCTCTAATTTACATCAGTGGAACAAATGGGGAAAAAGTTTGAAATGTGACTGAAAGTAATGTTTGAAGTACCAGATGCTGTGGCTTATAGTCTCAAAGCTCCATTAGGACTGCTTAAATGCTTCAACTTAATGTATTAAGTTTGCATTTTTGTTCTACATAGGTATCTCAGTCAGAACTAAGACCCACTGAATCATGTATGAACTAGAAGAGGGTGAAGTCCTTTGAAGACTGCAATGCAAAAGACAGAATAGATGAAAAGAAGCCCACACAGACATTAATTTAACCCAGATATAAAGGATAGAGTATTAGGATTTCTTTCCTGTGTAAACAACTTCTTCCCTATTGTATTGTTCTCTGCGTAGTTCATACACTAATTTTTTTTTTTTTTTTAATTTAAATGAAAGAACTGGCATAAGTCAAAGAAAAGCCTGCTGTTAGTCCTGCTGCATGTCATAAGGAAGATTTATAGGACTCTGAGCCCTTCAGTGACAGTGGGGAAAATGAAGCAGATCACAAGCCAAGTAGGTTCTACTATGCTTAAAAAAAATGGGCTGACTGCCAGAGCTAGAGTTGCTGGGAGGAGGCAGTAACAGAAGGGAAAGTGAGAAGACAGTGACCAGAGTCTAGGGAATCAATGAAAAGAGGTTACAATGGAGTTCACTAGGCAACTGGAGTGAACTTCAACTTCCAAATCCTTGGAAATTGCTGAAAATGAAATTGCTCTGTCGGCTGGGAGGCTGGTGATACTTGGAGTATTTGTGGTGGTGGAGGCTTTATTTCTGATGCTGTGAAGTCTCATCTTGGTAAGCTGTGGTCTGGGTTCCAGTGGCTTAACACCTTTCCTTTGGGTCTGGCAGGGAAGCAGCACAAGTGGCTTGATCTCTCAATGACTGTGTGAACAGTACCTTGCAGTTCTCCACTGCATGGGATTTGGTCAGGACATGATGCAACCTTCATACTGTGGACCAGATGTTGCAGCAAGTCCATAAGCAAAAGCTGTAAGGTCTCATGTTTCCTGAAGTAATTTCTGATTCTCATCAGTTAGCAGTTCTTGATTAGATTTCTTATGTATTCTTTACAGAAGCCCTCTTTAGAGCTTTTATGAAGCTTAACACATAATCTAAATCCCTTTAAAGACTCCTAATTGTGCAGATGGCTTTGCATACACTAGTTTTATCCCATGTGATTAGTGAAGAATTTATTAAAAAACATTCCTCCCCAAAAATCTTATGGTTACCATTTGTATGGCAGCTGCAAGCAAGTCTGGCTATCTTTTTAAATGATTGTGTTTAAGAAAAATATTTATTCAAACTCAGGCATTTTTGTTTCTGTACATTAAAATGGATTTGGTATTTCAAATATTTCAGATAGTTTCTTAGAAACGTGAAATAATTAAAAATATCTTAAGCATCAAAGCTTATAAGAGATAAGCATCTCTCCTTTCAAACTATGACTGTGATTATATATTCCAGGGTTAAGAATAACATGAAAATAAGTCACCATTGCTTTTGAACTACTAGGTGCATCCTCTCTATCAAAATTTTAATTGCTGCATGACTTCCTGAAATGATCTGAAAATCTTAATTTACTTCGGTTAAAATATACTTTCTAAATTCAAGTACAGCCACTAAGTCAGGAAGTAATGGGCTCCTACATTTTATGTAAAGTGCATATCCTTTTATGCCTGATAAGAAAAATCTTACAGTATCAAAATATGTGCAGTTAGCCTATTAGTCCTTAGGAACTAAACCAAAACAAAACCCTTGACAAGTGAGTGAAATGTATTCTATAATATCTTTTCGACCAAACAGTGGACTTATTCCCTACAATTTGAAAGTGGTTTAACATCTCTTTTTTCTTGTTTTCTCCTCTTGTCAAATCATTGAGATATACAGAAATGGGAAAAACAAAGCACACAATTTTAAAATTAAGTTTCTTCTGCATAATAATATAATATTATTTTAATTTTTTTCCCCCCACAGATACTTTCAGTAGAACAAGTGTTCAGAAACAGAAGTCCTTACTCTTGATTCCCTGGTATCAAGGACTCATCAGGCACCATCTTCAGTCTTTTTATTTAGCAATTTTTCCCAAGCAGAGGGAGAGTCTACTTCAGTGTCCATCTGTCTCAGCTGAACGTCATCTCCTTGGTGTTTGTTTCAAATTACAAATGCCTAAGAACAGCAAGGTAGTGAAAAGAGAACTAGATGATGAGGTCATTGAGTCTGTTAAGGACCTGCTCTCTAATGAGGACTCTTCAGATGATGCCTTCAAGAAGAGTGAACTTATGGTTGATGACCAGGAAGAAAAAGATGTAGATGTTGAAGAAGGCTCAGATGTAGAAGATGAAAGACCTGCTTGGAACAGCAAACTCCAATATATTCTGGCACAAGTTGGATTTTCTGTGGGTTTGGGGAATGTGTGGCGATTCCCCTATCTGTGTCAGAAGAATGGTGGAGGTAAGTTTTGTGATACAGCTAGTTGTACCTAGATGATGATGCTAACCTTTCAGATTTCAGAGTTAGAAGAAAGAGCTACAGTCAAATTTGCTCACACATGCCAGGTTTTTCTTTCAGTTTTTTTTGCCAGAGCCTACAAGGAAAAACTCACATTCTCTTTATTTAGAAAGATGCATTTGTTAAAGTAAGTAGCAGATTCTTCCAAGATGCTATTTCCTCATTTTAGGGTAGAAAGTTCTTGATGCAACCTTAGCTACTGCTCAAACCAGTGGCTACCCATGAGACTTTATTATGGAGGGTTGCATTGTTTAGGACCTGGTTACTGTGCTTAAGTATTCTTTATAGTACTTTGACAATAAATCAAGGTGTTAAAACTACACCGACTTTAAAGACCAAAGACATTTAGTTTTTTAGGATTTAGTAGTACTGTTTCACACCTTTACTTTTAATTTATTTTACCTCCTGGCCATTTGATTATGATTTACTTCTGTCAGGAAGAAGTTCAAAAATGCTCTGGAAGGGAAAAAGTAGTAGGTTTTGTTTCTTTCTTTTTTTTTTTTTTTTTTTNGGGTTTTTTTTTTTTTTTTTTTTTTTTTTTTTTTTTTTTTTAGCTGATGATAAATAATCTAAATCATTACATTAAGGGACTGCATCTTTTTTTGTGCTATTACATAGTTTACTATTTTTGTAAATAACAAGGTACCTTTCACTTAAAACAGTAACATCAAGCTGTTTGTTAGTTGACCATCTGTGGTCTTGAATGCAGTTTGAAGTATGAGGCTGGACACTTTCCTTTCTCTGTGAATGCAAGATTACTATTTAATCCAATGCTATACCGTACCCAGATATACTACATCAATGCACACTCTACTGTAGATAATTACTAAGATGATTTCAAAACAAATCTGTCACTTTTTAGGATACAGAAAGTGAATGTGTACAGAAAATGAATAATAACATTCTATTCCTGCATTTTTAAAAGCTGAATGATACAACTGATGTAACTGAGGAGTATAGAAATGAGCCTAGAATGCGATAAAAGTGTAATTCTTAATTTTTCTCTCAATTCAAGCACTAAAAATTAAGCTTATGCTTTCAATTATTCTGTCTTCAGGATAAAGTTAAGTTCTTTTATATCTAGTTATGGAATTTTTTTTACAATAATTTAAGTTTCTTTTTTCTCTTTTATTCTGGAGAAAGTCATTAAATGTTTGACTTCAAGTATGGTGTCAAAATGTAGTCTCAAAGATGATAGACTACAGCACTTGATTTTCTGTATTGTGTCCCTTTGAAACTCTGTGTAATATACTTAAACATTTTGCCAGTTGGATTCTCCTTTGAACCGAAAGAAGGGATCCATTGGTGTGCTTCTTGGGCTGTTGGTTTTAGGCCTTCAGGTGCTTTTACTGTTACTCTGTCAGTGATGGTAAATTTAATTCTGGTCAAATATAAATGAGTTAAGTTAGCAAATATTTTCACATTTCAGAAAAAAACAAACCACCCGGCAACAAAACCTCAAAAACAGTAAGGCAGCCAGTCTTCAAGGTTTATGCAACTTTATTACTCAAACTTGAAAAAGTAACTATGGTGTCACTTGAGATTGTAGTTATGTGTTTTCTCCTGTGCTGTGATTGCAGGAAATTTGATGTATAACATAGTCTGTGGAGATGCAGTGTTTTCTGTATGTGCTGAGACAAGGGTGTATTTGGCTTTGAACAATCATTTTGCACCAGTTTAGCAAATAGCAGCCTTCTGAGCAACAGAGAAAAGGAATTGATCATTAGAGCTGAAGCTTGCTTGGTTTTCAAGCTGATCATAATGCAAGATGGAGAATGTGACACAAAACTTGGAAATATGTAAAGTATCTTGATGCCTGTATGTATGTGCAGAGAGACAGATAATTCTCAANCTTTAAACACATGGTTAGAGAACCTACACACATTTTATATGAGCTTATGTTTTCTGCTACACATATTATTTCAAATAAGTATTGTAGGTAAAATTGGAGTGGTTTTATGTAACCAATGTAAATATCAGTGTCAGAACTGTTCTGTAATCTTCTGATAAAGCTTTACTATAAATACCTGTTGAAATCTCTTGCTATAAGGTAAACTTTCTCTGAATTTTCGTTAGAACTGTTTCAGTGAAGTGTATGACTAGGTCTCTACCTTCAGTTTAGATCTTAATTTTCTTCCTTGTGTTTGAGTAACTTATATCTGGAGAATACTATTTGAGGGGAGGGGAGTATATTGAAAAGTAGTAAACCAATAAATCCAGTTCAAATTTAAACCAAAAAAAAGAAGTAAAAACCACAGTTACTCATTAGTTTCCTTCACTGCTTTTTACAACACTGTATTCTAAAGCCACCAATAAAAGAAAAGGGAAATATATGTGTAGTAATCCTAATTTTTATCTTTTTTAAAAAACTTCTGTGACAAGAACAACAAAATAAACATAGATAAGATACAGCAAGGTTAGTCCAAATATATATCTGTTATTTGAGAATTTTGTGGAGGAAAAATTGTGTGTTTCCCACCCTGTTTTCAATAGAGATTTAGTTTGTTTATGGCTGTGGCCTGTGGTATAATGAGTCTCCTAACATCAGAACTCTTTACTGTTTCAATGAGATACCTGTGATACCATCTTTAAAATGGCGCTATGCTGCAGTGAGAATTTGGATGTCTGTAGATATCTTTGCAACATCTATTTCTGGGTCTGGTCTGTTCCACCAAACCAACTTCCTTCAATTTATTTCTTGTGATTATTTAACACTTACTCCCATTGCTTTATTTCATAGCAGCTCATAAATGTTTAGAGTAATATCTGGTATTTTTAATAGTTAACTAAATTATAGCTAGACTGGGTAGCTCTTTGCTGACTTTCACACTTGTCCAGAAAAATATTTGTTGTGAGAGGTGAGAGAAAAGGCTGGGATATGGCTAGGATGTACTTGGATCCACACTGGGGAGATAGCTGCAATGCCAACTGTATTGAGGGGGAGAAAAGAGTCTGGGAGGAGACTGAGAGCACTCTAGGGTGCTGTTTTTTTTGACTTTGACAGGGAGGGTGCAAAGGAGTTTTAGGCTCTGTGAAAGAGGGCCTGAAGATGTTCAGTAAAGTTTTGAGGAACTGACTATAGATCTCTGTCCTCACCACAGGCTCTTCTTACCCCTGGCAGGCAATGCCCCAGACCCCATCTGGCACTTAAGGCACCTCTTCCAGTCTGCAGCCTAACAGATAAAAAAGCTCTTCCATCCTTGCGTCTTGATTTGCACTGAAGCTGAGCATGTTCAATTTAATTTTTGCACTGTAGGATTTGTTTATTCATCCCTTACAACATGAAAGTGAATATGTGTGTTTGTTCAGATAAGCACAGTTCCTATATAACAATTTCATAACCTCTATTAGCATGACATAGGTTCAGAGCTGCCTCAGCTTCCTATGGCTGATAACCTTAAAAATGAGCTGCTCAGATCTACCCAGTCTTGCCAAGATGCTTATAAATAGTGACAAACTAGATTTACAATTTCCTGCTGCTTGTAACAGTCATCTGGAAGACAGCTTGCGCACCTTTTACTGTTTTCAAACAAAATATTTAAAGTTTATTCTGTTTGGTTGACGTTTCCCTTTAGGATGAGCAGAAGTATAATGATAGTGTTGCGTAATTAGAAGTAACACAAGCAAATTAAATTAGCTGTTCTGCTAAAATGACTGAGTATTTGAAGAAGTGAGGAGTCTACTAGGTACTACATGCTCAAAGATTTTGTGTTGTATTACATTTTGTGAGCATTAACTTAATTTTTCTGATTTTTCTTTTTTTTTTTTTTACGGTAAGTCTTTTAAAATATCTCTGTGATGTAAAAAGTCAGAAGAACTACTAAACAATTACAGACAAAAGCTGTGAGTAAAATAGGAAAAATTGTGGAATGTGATAGTGTCATTATGTTCTGAAAAGATTGACCTGGGTAGAGTCACACTGTGAGTTTTTACAGTTAAGTAGTCTGAATTTTTTACTGAAATACCAGCACATTGACATTAAAGTTCCATGGTGTAATGAAAAAGCACAGCAGTTGTGCTTTTTCTCCTCTGCTGTGCTCTGTTAAAAGCTAACAATGAATACAAGAGAAATGGGAGCAAAGCAAGTATTCCCTTGTATTCCAACACTTAAGTATGGATTCAGAAGTTTTAATATGTAGCTTTAGATCAGTAATTTATATTCAGTGCCTTGAGTTCACTGATCACTACAGTATAATTTTTTTATTTTGGTATTATCAGACTCAAAATTTAGTTGTACTTTAGTGTACTGAAAACTGTTTCTATTTTGCAAGTGTAATTTTTCATTGAAGCTAATTGGCTAAGGTGATATTCGCCCTTGAAGCACAGTTTTGTAAACAGGCATACCTGAATATACTGAAACTAGTGACAGGAAGACTACCCTATCAGTAGGACAGACTGTACATTTACAGACAAAACATAAAACCATTTACCAGAATTTTCTTGGCAAAAACAGTTTCTATTTTATAGTGGTTAATAATTTTACTTACTGAAGCTTAGTATAAAGTTAATTTACAGTGTTTTGTTGCTCGCTTGTCATAACTTCAAAAAATTTTAGCATTTGACATTGTAAATAAGTCCATCTGAATGCCAGCTTCTTGCTTGCATTTTGTTAGTAAGTGTCTAGTAAGCGATAAGAGCTGGGACTTCTCTTCAAGACAATAGTAAACTTTGCCTTTATTGAATTAGAATTAAATCAGACACCAGGCACTTAATTAAAATGTAGCACAGCAGCAGCTGAAACAAATGTGGAAAGTTAATAGTCTTTCAGGTTACATCCAGAAAGGCTAAGAGAAGAAAATTCTTCCGTAGTATCAAGGTGGTATTGGTTAGGTTGCCTTGTGTTATTGCTTTTGAAAGTATTTTCTGAGTCTCTAATCACTAATGGATCATGTAATTTTATGATTTTTTTTGAGGATTTATAAGAGCTTAGATCAAAAGCGATGTCATTATTCCACTTTTATCGATAATGTTGCCAAATGTAGTGCTTATGGTAATCTCGAGAAAGACAATTTAGTAGCTATCCCATTCTGGTGCTTGATTAAGTAAATAAATAAAAAAAAATAAATAAAATTAAAAATCAAAGCAGTGCTGTGCACAGTTTTAACAACTATAAAATCTTAGTGAAATATCTTATATCTTTATCATTGATTCTAGTGAAGAAGGATGGAGTTTGGTTTTGTGGGATTTTTTTTTTCTTTTGTTGTTTTTTTTTTTTTTTCCTTAAGATAAGATTTTTAGTATAGAAAGCAAATGTTTAAGACCAAAACAGGAGGGGAAAAACAAAAACACTACCAACAAAAAAAAGGCTTCACAGTTGAATAATTTGGTAACTGTATAAAGGGGACCCGGGGAGCCTGAACTACACAGAATTGTAATATTCAGAAGGTAGCTTAGTTGATAGGTGTAGCAGACAACTGATTGTAGGATGTTGTTCAACACCAATTTCTTATTAAAATTCAAATTAGAATTGTCCTTAATCCAATATTGTAACTGCAAGGACCCATGTTTTTCATGCACGGTCAAATAAGAGACATGCCGAGCTGTTTCCATAGTG
>VWZN01022047.1:18631-38517 GCA_013396955.1 Regulus satrapa | reverse complement strand
GCTTCTTTGTGGCCCTGTACTACAATGTCATTATTGGATGGAGCCTGTTTTACTTTTCTCAGTCTTTTCAGCATCCATTACCGTGGGACCAATGCCCTTTAGTTAAAAATGCATCTCATACCTGTAAGTCTGTGTTAACATAAGGTTCTTAAAAATCATATAAAGTGTATAAAATTTGAGATTTTCAAACAAAAAAGAGAAAAAAACTACAAGAAGTTAGTTGTGTAAAAAAGTATTCTATGGAAAAGGGGTTTCTTATCTTATTAAGATGTCACATTAAAATACTTGAAAAAATAGAACAAAAGATTAATCTAAGAAAATACTCTGTATCTGGAAGGAAGCATCACTGTCAACAGCATTTTAAAGAGTAGTAGAGTAAAATTGGGAGAATGCTATTTAGTGTGTTGCAGAAAAAAAAACTTACTTCTTTTTTTCTGATGTTGATGCTGCTTTTTATACTTTGTGAAAAACAAAGATGAAAGAAGGATATTTTTACATTTCAACTAGTAGGATACATCCTGGTAAAAAGTTACTGGTTTATGAACAAAGGAGAAAATAAAAAACTGTAAATATCAATGAAATAATAAGTCTTAAGAGAACTGTTTTCTTGGTAAATTAATAGAAATGAGATTATTGGTCCTTTGAGTTTTGCTGTAATGAGATAATCTCTTAAAGACATCTTTTGTAACAGCATGAAATTTCCTTATCCCATTGGTGAGTTATCTTGTAACAGTACACATTTTGTATTATTATTGCTATTGAAATATGAATGATTTTTTTTTTTTAGATTCTAAATATTCAGATTCTCTTTCTCAGATTCTAAATTTTCTTTAATTATCTTTTGTGGGTTTATTTACCACTTGAATAAAGAACACCAAAGGATGTTTGAAAAGTTGTACCTTTTTGTAGTGTCTTTTCCAGAGTTGTCTGCATCAGTTATTGTAGAGAAATAGTACTTGTGAATGTTTACACACAGTCAAACTGATTGTATTCCACAAGCTTCTCTCCCTTAATTGAGCAGCAGTTGTTTATGTATTCTTATCCTTCCTAAATATTAAGATACAGCGTGTCAGCCTAACTTGAGCAGAGGCCATCTGAACTAAGTTTAAAAAAAGCAAACTATTGTATTTGGTAATATCTTACAATTTTTAGTAGGTTCTTTCAGTGAAGGACTGTCATCTGTGTTAGGTTTCCTAAAAAGAGTGCATTTTCTCCTTTTTTTTCCTTTAATTATCTTGACTCAGGACATGCTTACATGTATGGTTAATTGTCAGGTATAAATAATTTATAAGAACTTAAGTAAATATTTTATCTGAGGAAATATTTATATGTTACATATCTAGATACAGACAGTTTCTTAAACTGTTTGGTAACATGACTATAACAGAATTGCAGTATGATCCCAAGAATCACTTCTGGAATATACATAGCAACTTTCATTAAATATATATGTGTAAGAACATTTATTTCCTTTTCTCATCACTTTGGTATCAGTATGTTTATTTTGTTGTTTATAATGGTAGTTAAGTCCCTGTTTATTTGAGTGTCATATCAAAGCAGACACAATGATTTGTTTTCCATGTCTTCTAATTTGTGTTCATTGCAGAGAGATTGTTTTCATAGTATGTAATTCATAGTATCATATGCAGATAATGTAATTCTATGTGTGATAAATGGAATATATGTGTTCATCTAAGCCTGCCTAAAATTTAGTTCTGAAGTGAGAAGTTATTTCTGTCTTGGAGTAGGATTAACCATAACGCAGAGGAATACATTATCCCAAAAGGGTGTTATAAAACATATACCAGAAGTTTTCACTGATAGCAGTCACTTTTTCTTTTAGACAATGTCTTAAGAGTGTTTTGTGAGTTTAGTTTCTTAATAAATGATGATGGCACAATTAGAAATACTGAGAATTGATAGAACACTGTTATGAAATATCTCTCCTGAACCCATTCTTTACTTGCTAACATCTCTTGACAGTTGTGGAGCCAGAGTGTGAAAAAAGTTCTGCAACCACTTATTACTGGTACAGAGAAGCACTGAATATTTCCAGCTCTCTGTCAGAGAGTGGGGGTTTAAATTGGAAGATGACTATCTGCTTGCTGGCTGCCTGGGTCATGGTATGCTTAGCCATGATCAAAGGCATTCAGTCTTCAGGCAAAGTGAGTATACTATTTACCTGCATGGCATCATTTTATTTTGAAGCATTTCAGGCCATTTCTGTTCACCAAACCCTGTTTACTCTCATGAAATATGTAGGAGCAGGTTTAAGTGTTTTGACTCACCCCTGCATTTGTATAATCTCAAGCAGAGGAATATTAGCAGTTAGGCATTAAAATTCTAGCAATTTTATTGGAAATGGTAGTAATTCAGTGGGAATTGAGATCTGAATAATGATTTTGCTTCTCATCAGTGTAATTGTTGCATGTAAATTGTACCTCAGCTTTATTATGCAGCATAAGTCTCTATATTTTCAGTGTCTAAGGAAGTAAGTTTCCATGTGTACTCACCCTATCACGATATGACTGCAGTGCATTCATTCACATGCATGCTTCTGGCATTAACACAGCTGCTTTCTCAGATTCTGGATTGTTTATTTTGTCTAATGACTTACCATCCCTTTGCATGTGAGTACTGTTGCCTTGTCTTCTTTCCTTTGCATGCAGCCAGTTGAATTTGCTGGTGAAAGATTTTCTAGATCTGTTAATCTTGGTGGAATTTTCAGAGGAAAAATAATTTGTCCCAATAACAAACTTCTTTGCTATTAAAGTTTGGCATAGACATAGCAATTTCGTTGACCTCCTTGGGGCATTTCAGTTAAAGAAATGAGCAGCAAGTTTAACTAGCAAAATTTTACTAAACTTGACAGAATAAATTTTCTTTTTAGTGATGGGTAATGAAAGGTCGCTATTGATTACTATTTTTTGGTGTTTTGACAGTAAGCATTACTCAGTGATGACGTTCATTGGTTATGTACTTTCTACTCATTCTTGTCCCCTTTCCTTCTGAAGACAAAATTGGTTTTTGTTTATACTGTGTACCTTTGCCATAGCCAGTCAAAGCACTTTTGTAAAGAGGAGCATTTCTGCAACCGTTTAATTCTGTCTTTGTTTTCATCTCATTGAATTAATACTGGATTTCCCTGGAAGTTCAGTGGCTCTTTATTGGTTTGTGATAAATACATCAGGCAGTTGTATTGCTTTTGTACACTACAGAATTTGATTTCTTTTACAATCGTGATTTTGCTTTCTTCTGCAGAGACAAGGGAAATGGGAATTGTTCTGCATATTTCTTAGAGCATATGATTATCGATTCAGTCATATATCTCAAGGATACTGTGTAGTGAATGAACCGACTGAAAATAAAGTCCATATTAAATGTCATGTTACATTTTTTCCTTACCTTCTTGTATTTCAGATCATGTATTTTAGTTCCCTTTTTCCATATATGGTACTTTTATGCTTTCTGGTCAGAGGACTGCTCCTTAATGGGTCAGTGGACGGAATTCGTCACATGTTCACCCCTAAGGTATGTACTTAATTTCTGTTTGCAGGGTATTAAAATATCAGTGACAATTTGACTGTTTACAAATGCTCTCATTTAAGCTTAATGTTTTCTTAGAACATTTGGCTGTATTTGTGTTTGCTTAAATTGCAGAATTTTTGTTTATCTCAGTGGGACGATACCAAGCCCTAAAGTCCAGAGTCTCTTAAGTGTTCCAAGGGTCTGTAGAGTTACCTCTCTTAGGTGAGGGTTCCCAGAGTTCTATGTCTCTACGAAGCAAAACAACAGAGGGTGCCATTTAAAGGATTCAAGGAGTTTAGAGAGCTCTTAATACTGAAAAGAGAAGTTTGCTATTTTCCAATATTGAAATGTCTAGTTCTGGGTTGTCAGTGCTTTACTTTGAACTATCATGGCATAAATAATTAACTTGTCCCTTTTGAAAAAGAACATTTTTTTTCCTCCTTTTTAGAAAAAAATTAAAGTTGTTTACATAGTAGCCTGAAGTACAGGAGACCTGTATTTAATAGTAAAGTAGTGTAAGTACCCTTATTAATTTTTGTGTGATGAGCCAAGTTAGCGGCAGTTCTAAGCATATATTTTTACTGCCAGTATTTATGCCAGAAACGTGCCTTACACAGCTTTAGATTGTCTAACTACAGAGGTGATAAGGAATGTTATGAATTACAGTTTAGCTTGAAGATCTGAATTCTGCCCACACCTATCTCAAATACTTGCAACTACATCTATACTATAGGAACAGCATATTTGAATAGTCAGATCCATACTCAGGAATGCATTAGTCTGGACTTCATATTGTATTCTGAAATAGGCTTTCCAGCAAATCCACAATACAGTAGAGAAGAACAGGACTATTATTTCAAAAATGAAAGCTAAATAATAAGATAATCAAAATCAATGCACATAGTGGCTAATGCCAGATGACAGGTTGTTGTCAGTTGTTTTGATTCCAGGTGTTTTGAGTCTGGAGAACTGTCATGACCTTTGTCAGCTCTCACATTGATGCAATCATGTTCCACTTCACTCACTGTCACCACTTTAGAGAGTCATGCTTGTGCAGGAACATGCGGGCTGCTCAGGCAAATTTGGGAAACCTGAGGGAGAGAGAAGTGTAATGCCTACTAACAAGAGGAAGTCTAAAGTGGAGGTGAAATACAGACCTCTATAAGATATAATTTGGTTTCTCAACCACAGTGTTAGGACTTTCTTTGGCTGGAGAAGTGCCACTAGGTAGTGAGGGAAAATAATTATAACAACTCCCCTTCGATACCAATACCTCCTTCACTACTTCATGGGTTTTACTTAAGTTGCAGGTGGTGCTTACTTTACAGTTATGTTATACTTAATTATAGAATTGTTTCAACTGTTCATATAAATTATATCAAAATAAACATGGTTCTTAATTTATTCTGACAATTTCCAATTCTGTATCAAAATTTAAGGTGTGGTTTAAATTTGAACCTAGGAGGCCTGTATGTCACATGTATTATATGTGAACATAAACCTTAAAAATTATTTCCATTTTAATTTTTTGTACTTGAGCACTGATTTGGGCTGTAAGTTCATATGAGACTACCTGAAGAAATTCAGACTCTTCCACCTGTTGTTTCATTCACTCCACTGTGCAAACACTTTACTTGGGAATCCAGGCTAAAAAAAAAAGGAGGGCTAAATTAATTTAGCATGAAATGTATCCAGGTAGATAAGTGTGAGAGGGGAGGGAGAAGCATCTTTTTCAGCCCAGTTAGCTGAGCAGATGACCACATTTTGAGCACAGATGATCACGGCAAATTCCCATGAGTTATTCCAGCATGGGAGAGGACTGGCACACATTGCTGCAGGTGTGAGAGTGCATGACTAATGTAGAAGGGGAGAATTTTGCTGTTTGGCATGGCTGTTAAACAAAGCAGATATTCTAAATAAGAAACTTTGTGGCAAACCTAAACAAAGCTATGTGAAAAGCCCACATAAATCAAGTACTGCAGTTAAACCGTAGGATTATATAAAACTGAAGAACAGACTCTGAAATTTCATGTGCAATACCTAATAGAAAAATCAATCTAGAGTTTATTTAGAAATTCTGGGCTACAAGTAACCGAAAACATGCTAGTTTTGATGGCACTAAAGGATGTATGGTAGGAAGTGAGAAGTGTTTCGATATTCCAGCCGGCTGGGGATTTGGCGCAGTTAAGAACATTCCTGGCGCTCCCTCTGGTGGGAATGTTGTGGCGCGACAGCGTGATGCAGAGTTAGGGCTCTGTGCAGTAGCCACTTGTGCATTGTGACTATAATGGAAGTAGTTTATTCTCATAAACACCTTTTCCCAATTATACCGTATTTTGGCCATATATAGGTGAATAAAGAAGCTTTCTGCTGCCTGTCTGTAATGAATATTATATCTCTATGGGAAATGGACACTTTATTCAAAATGTTGTAATAATAGCAGATTTATTTCTTCTCAGAGTAAGACAGTCAGTTGAATAATGCTGGCATCTATGGTGATACTTTTTAGTTTTATGAATAAACATAGGGCTTAAAAAAAATAAAAGTCATTCACATTAATGGAGGCCCTGAATCAGTTTGAGGAAATCTGGTGTTTAAATTTGACATGTACTTCTTAACTTCTTTTTTGTGATTCAGTATCTAGAAGAATTTGAGATAGACAGATGATGACTCATAACTTTATAACAAAGTGGGGTTTTTTTGAAGAAGCAATGCAGTATATTTGAGTGAGCAATACTATTAATTTTTTTTTTAAAGGCTTAGTTGCCCCTAAAATACATGACCCATTTAACATAGGGTTAAGTTCAAGGCATCAGACTTAAGAGATTTGACTCATGCACTATAAAGCTTGTGGTGGCGAGTGTACATTTAATGTCTTTTGTTTTGCTTTACATGTTTGCATGTAATAGAATTCCACATCAGCATGTGTATCTCATGTTCATGTTTTTTTTTTGTTTGCTTGAAAAGTAACAACAAATCAACTTTACTCATAACCATTGCATTTATTAAGAGGGTCGATCAATCTGAAATGCATCTTAAGTCTAACAGAAGTCAGTACGTGTACTGTAAATTAAAGACAGCTAATACTGTAAAAAAATACATTCTCTCCTTATTTCTCAGTATAACTAGCTGCTATTTCAGTTATGTAGTTCCAGTAGTGTCTCATTGTTGGGAGCCTACTGTATAGAATGTTTCTCTTTAATATTTAGATAATATAAAATAAATAGAAATTCTGGCCTATAAGTTTGCCAACTTCAGGGAACACATTCAGCTTTCATTTTATCATAATGAAAATACGGTTGTAGTGGAGTATTAGCATTTTATGACGTAGGGTTTATTCTGTTGTGTTTTTTTCATATAATAGAAATGCATTTTATAGCTGACATATATTATATCTAATTTCAAACAGCTTGAAATAATGCTGGAGCCCAAGGTCTGGAGAGAAGCTGCTACTCAGGTGTTCTTTGCCTTAGGGCTTGGATTTGGTGGAGTCATTGCCTTTTCAAGCTACAACAAGAGAGACAACAACTGCCATTTTGATGCTGTACTGGTGTCCTTCATCAATTTTTTCACTTCTGTGCTGGCAACTTTGGTGGTGTTTGCAGTTCTGGGCTTCAAAGCCAATATCATAAATGAAAAATGTGTTACCCAGTATGAATATCCATTTATTTTTTTTAAATTACTTTTATGGTTTATTTCATTTAGGAACTAACACAGACCACTAAGTTTGTTCTCTCTGTTGTATTGTGTTTTACAGAAATTCAGAGAAAATCTTAAAACTTTTGAAAATGGGTAATCTCAGCCAAGATATGATCCCACATCATATCAATTTCTCAAGCATTACAGCAGAAGATTACAATTTAGTTTATGACATTATACAGAAAGTCAAAGAAGAACAGTTTGATTCTCTTGGTCTGAAATCTTGTCAAATTGAAGATGAACTTAACAAGGTGAGAATAAGTCTTGAATACAGAGATAATGAGCAGATGAATATTTATAAGCCTGAAGTAAGCTGTGAAGTGTACCTACACAGAATATCAGTAACAGTGTACCTGTGAGCACCTATAAAGATCTAGATGACAGCATGGCTGCATTCCGGCTCACTTGAGGACTTTTGGATCTAATGTCTTAATATAGTCTTCACTGATTTATAATATATTTTGCTCATTGTATCATTCTTCTCAGGAGATAAGTTTTTTAGGCTCTGTTTTTCAGAAGAGTTGGTAATGAGGATTTTTCCAAATACTAAACAGAGTTGCTACCTATTCAGTGTCTCAGACTGCAAGATATTCTACATAAATACTACTTCACTAAAACTAAAAAATTATTACCTACTTATTAGATAGCTCTTTAATGAGTATCATCCTGTTTGAAATCTTACAGTAAGCCAAATCTATAATAGAAATTATAGTGTTCTAGCTTTAGAGAGACAGTTGCAGATTGAAACACTGACTTCCATATAGTTGCACCAGCATCTCACAATAAAATATAAAATTGGTGACTTAGACTTTGAAAGCTTCTATACTATGGCTGCTGTTGAAAATTGAAACAAAAGTGTTGAAATTAAATTATTATGTGTTTACTAGAGAAAACAGAGTGTATTTTGTAGTAGTACTATATAGTAGCTGTCATGCAAAATTACCAGTGAAAGAGAAAAAGAAGTTCTGATTTGACACGAGAGGAAAATTCTTCATAATGAATGCCATCAGCCATTGGACTAATCTCTCAGTGGAAGTGATTTCCACTCATTAGACACTTCTAAGGTTCTGCTGGATGTGGTGCTGGGCCATCTTGTTTGGACTGCTTTAGCCAAGAAAATTTGGACCAGATGATCC
Source organism: Regulus satrapa (assembly GCA_013396955.1). NCBI lineage: Eukaryota > Metazoa > Chordata > Aves > Passeriformes > Regulidae > Regulus > Regulus satrapa. The sequence goes on along the minus strand of VWZN01022047.1, from coordinate 30,154 downwards.
ATGAGACTCCTTCAAACCTCATAATCTATGGCTCTATGACAGAGTTGTGTTAATGCCAAACAACTACAAATTCTCATGTTTCAGTAAATAGTATTAATTAGCATTAAATAGCAACTTCCCACTCTGCTTTCAACTTGTAATCAATAACACTGTATGAACACAAAGTCAAATTTGTCTCAATAATGAATATTCAGACATAATAATGCTGTATTTTTATAAATAATGAATAATGCTATTTTTTTCCCCTCATTGACAGACAGTTCAAGGAACTGGTTTAGCTTTTATTGCATTTACAGAAGCAATGACCCACTTCCCAGCTTCTCCCTTCTGGTCAGTCATGTTCTTTCTCATGTTAGTAAATTTGGGACTTGGAAGTATGTTTGGAACTATTGAAGGCATTATCACACCCATTGTTGATACCTTCAAGGTCAGGAAAGAAATTCTTACTGGTGAGTTACACAAACTTTCTTTTCTCTAGAGCAGTAAATTAATTATTTTTTTTATGAAAGTGTACAGAGCGTTTTAGAGAGCAGTAAATCACTGTATTCAAGACTGTACTTCCATGCACAGGCACATTAAAATCTGCCATTAAAACCTTTTCCTGAAAGTTACAGTAGCATAAACACCCAAAAACTTAAATTTTAATTTTATTTCTGTTACAGGTTTCTGTATGGTTGGTCCTTTTGGGTTCTTTCATAATACTTTCCATTCCAGCCTATGTCACACACTGGAGAAGCAAAGGAAAGGGAAAGAGTGAAAATACATTGCAAATTACTACAAATTATTCCTGAGTAGGCGAGATGAAATCTTAATTTATGATAAAATTTTTATTATGCTAAAATCAGTCCAGTAACTCTCTAGAGAAACATTTTTTTCCCTGTTCAAATGTTTATGAAGTCTTAAACAAGACATCTAGTTTTGTTTGTTTTTTTTAAATTAAATGCCCTAATTATTGAGGTGTAGCATGTTCGTGTAGCTTTGACTTAGAGATTTCTCTTTTTTTATATAAAAGACCAGCAGAGATGTGAAAGTTAGGTTTCTGACAACCTTCAGGACAGCTTCAAGAGACTTAGTGTGTTATGCACAAATTCAGCTTTCCTATCAATGTCTGTAAAAGGTGGCATAGAAAATAATTGTTTAAAAAAGATGCTATATGTAACTCTATGAGGAAAAGAATGAACTCTGTGAGAGAAATAATAATATATTTCATAAGGGTTACCACTGATGCAATAGAGCACTGCTTTTTTTTTTCAACTACTCTCCTTACTTTACTGAGATAAGAAGTAATATTTGATAAATTATAACTAAAATTCTTAAAAAGATAAATCAATTGATTTTTCAGAAGTCATAAGTTATTGAACATTTTTTGGTCTGTTTTGTTTTTTTTTAAAGTTAGGCCTTCTTGCTGAATAATGGGTACAACAATTAGAAATTAGCTGTTCTTCCTAAGTATGTCTGCAAGTACCATGATATATAGTCATTACTCTGGAGTAATGAAGCTTTTTGCAATAATTCCTTGTTACTCTGTTTGACAAAAAAAATTAAGATAAAGAAATATTCGAGAACTGCCTTTTTCTTGTAAGTTTTAAAAGTGGTGTGCAGGCTTCATTTTAGTTAAACTCAGTTGCATTCAAAAGATTACGTCTTGATGTGGTTTTTTTTTTAATTAACTGAAAAAAATTAAATATCTGGATTATTTTTCATGCAGTGCTGGTGACATTTAAGAAAGATTATGGTTGCAATAGATTCTGTTCTTGCAACACAAAAACTTAAAATGTTACCCACTTTATTTTTATGAAATAATGTGTTAGTGTTAGTTCCTCTTTGTCTGTGGAACTTTGTTGTAGTTACAGCTTCCATTTCTGTCCTTTATTCCAGTCATCTGCTGCTTGGTAGCATTTTTTATTGGCCTGATCTTTGTGCAACGCTCTGGAAATTACTTTGTGACGATGTTTGATGACTACTCAGCTACCCTGCCCCTGCTTATTGTTGTCATTTTGGAGAATATTGCCGTCATCCGAATTTACGGAATAGACAAGTAAGTGAAGGAAATATATCTCCCTGTCCATATCAACACCAGTCTTTATAGCAATTATTGCTATTTTAATTAAATTGTATGAATCATTTGCAATGTACACAGAAATACAAGTAATTAGAAAGCATGTCAGTCTGATCTGTTATTAAGAACAGGTTTGGAGCAAGATATGCTACATCGGAACCGTGTACTGAAACCCAAAGAATGATTGCAAGAGGTCTAAAACAAGGAGAATGTAGTAAAAGAGACAAAATTAGATATTTAGAAAGGAGTCTGGATATGAAAGTATAGGGAATTCCTATCAACAAAGACATAAAGAGAAAAATTTCAAAAATAACCATGGTCTAAACAGCAGATTAGGATGAGTATTTCAGTGTAGTATTCCAGAAAAAAAGCAAACTCTAATGGCAGTAAGAAAAAAAAAATCTCAATTTTTGAACTAAATTTAGTTTTCGGTGTTATAGCAATTAATTTTTCTTTGCATTAGTTGTGAGAGAGGACATGATAGCAAAAACAGGGTCAATGCTTACTTGGAAGTAGCACAGTTGACAATGAAGTAAAATGACCTGTTTGGGATAGGTGAAGAGGAATGACCATAAATCCCTCTTTCTTTTTTTTTTCATTTTAAAAATTTTTTTTAAATTTTTAATTTATTTTATGTCCAAAATTAGCAGAATGTGTTCAGTAAATGAGATCCACTCACATGCACAGGTCAAAAAGAGCATGCTGTATTAATATGTTGAAGTAATTCAAACATATGTAATTCCTTTGAAGAAAAAGTATGACATAGAATGGGTGGGGTTTAATTTGGTTTGTTTGATCTGAGTAATAGGCCAATCCTTTGTGACACTGGAACAAAAACTATAAGAAGAAAAATTAATTTTATGGTTTCTAGACATTGTTTCTGGTCTATGCAAGAAGTACTTGGTCTACTTGCTTGTTAAGGAAGAATTCCAACTTGGACCAACTTGTTAAGGAAGAATTCCAACTGTATAATCCTATAATTGATCATTTAGACATAAAAGCACGACGTAGATTATTTTACATGTTCTACCAATAGATAAAACAGATGACGTGGTTATAAGGTTGGTAATGTCCAAGCTCCACTGTGAATGTAGACATGTCAAAAGTCAGCAGTTTACCTGTGAGGAAGTTGATGTTTAGGCATAGCTGAAATATGGTAATCCTTTGCTTATGGCTCACTGTGCATGTTTTCAGAAGGGGTTCTGACAGGATAACCAGAAGGTAGAAGTTAACAGCCAAGTTTCTCATTTGTAATGACCACCCGAGTATTCCTTCTGGAGTATTCCTAGTATATCTTCTGATGTATGTTTCTCCAGAATATTCTTCAGGACCCTAACAATTCACTTTGCAAAAACTGTCAGTATCAGTTGTCTCAAGTTGCCATTGGCTGTGATGGTACCAAGAGTTCCTTGTAGATGAAGTTCCATATAAATGTCTTATTAGATACAAAGTCATTGATTAGATAGTAGAAAACCAAAGCATAGGATCCAAAGGGTGCTATAGAAAAGAGACAATGTGTGAATCTCTGTATCCAAGAAGGAAAATTTCCCATGCTGAAATCAATGCTGTAAAGGAGCTTGAGCTAAAGGAGACTTTCAGAAGAGAAAAAGTAGGAGGTAGGTAGGTAATAGAAGACTTTAAAATAAGGATAACAGATTCATGTTCAACTGGAAGAAGGGGAAAGTGATGTCTATCTATAGAGGGCACAATCCATTTGTAAATTCAGCTTCCGTTTAATGTTTTATTTCAGTGTAAACAAGCAGTAGAATGCCTCAAGTTGAGCAGTTAAATTTTTTTCTGAGAGTTTACACGACAGAAGTTTCACATGTGTAACTTGGAAAACATCATTCTATAAGAGCTTTTTTGAGACACGCATTTCAAAAGTGAGTGGGACCACAAGGGAGTTTAAACAATCATTGCTTGTGCATACTCTAAAAGAATTATCTCTAAAAGTCTTCTCTGTTTCTACTGGCTCTGGAACCATGTATTCCATCATGAGTACAAAAATAGGATTTATTTTCATGTCTTGACTTAAAATTTTGAGGAGCAAGGAGGCAGTTTTATAGCTTGGCAGAGTTTTATTTCAGCAGCACATGTGATACAAAACATAGCTTATGCATAAAATTGGTTTTTTAAACTGCAGGACATGTGTGGGTTCAAAATTAATATTGCACAATCCATAAGATGAGCTGGTAAACAGCCTAGTAGAAAATACAAGAAAATGTAAGAAGAATCTTAAAAAAGAGTAGTGAGTTTAAATATCTTCCAGCATAGTCCAGCCAGCAGCTTACTAAGTCACTGCACTGTGCAGGGATTCCTTTTGTTCATCTGGCCAGAACTACTAGTATAAGCTCTATTTTCTTTTCTATAGCCCATCCAGTAATTTAAACTACAGCTATTTCTATATATGTATTTTTTTCAGTGTGTTGATTCCTTCAGGTTAGGTGCTATGTATCGATTGTAGCCCTCAAAATCTCAGTATTTATACTAATTATAACATTCTAATCCGTTCACAGATTTATGGAGGACCTGAAGGATATGCTGGGGTTTTCTCCAAGCCAGTATTATTACTACATGTGGAAGTATGTTTCACCATTTGTACTGTTATGTTTGCTGATAGCTAGCATTGTCCAAATGGGATTAAGTCCTCCTGGTTACAATGCGTGGATTGAAGATACGGTATGTATATAGCATGTATGTGTGTATGTAGGGTTTGTTTCTATATATGATACCATCATCATTGTGGTCATATCTGATCAACAGACAAAAAAATTACACTTAGAAATTCAAAAGTAGTGTAAATAATGACATGGTTGCTTTTATCTTAAGTAATGTTGATGTAAAAACAACATTTTTAAAATTTTAGAGTAATTCTTCTTTAAAATATAACTGACACAAACCTTTATGCTCTGGGTGACTTTTATTTTGTAATGTATGATGAAGAAATTCTTAATGATGGAAGAGGTTGGTTCACATTCATTAAGTCTTATTTTACTGCAGAAAACAGGTGATAACTGCATAAATCATTTCAGATACAGCATCAGGTTTTTTATGTGGAATTAAATACTGAGATTTAGCCATGATATAATTTTTTCCCTTTGGGAACACATATCAAAATAAAGGTAGCAGCTGTATTTAAAACCTGTCTCTGATTAGAACTTGTCAGTGTGAGCGGCATGACAGTTCTGAGCTTTGGCTTCAAAAAGAGATTCAGTCAAAGTAACTCTGAAGACTTTGGCTAGTTGTAGGCTCATGAGCCCTCAGCTGTTTCTACAGGCTTTTTATGCAAAATGGAGAAAAAATGTCAGAGAAATTAATCTAACAAAAGTTTCTCAAATTAGCTGGGAGGAGGTCACAGCACAGACAGGTAAAAGGATAAACACAAGAGACTGGCTTTGCTATAGGTAGATAGTATACCTGCCTCTACCCAGAAGAATTATTCTCAGAAAAATGCTCTTGTTACATTTGATTCTTGCCCTCAAAAATTAGAAAGAGGAATACCAAACATGCCACTCTTCTCCATCTGCAAAATTGGGCAAGTGGAGTCTGTTTGCCATTGGTCCCTGGATGCAGTAGAGGTGTGGGGTGTAGTCAGTGCCCAGCATTATAATTTTCCTGAAATTTATGCAAAGTGCAATAACTGAGGTGGCTCCTGTCTAGACCAGCTATTAGCCTACAGAATAAGGGCTAATTTTTCAGGCATAGTTACAGATACCACTGCATTCCTGTCTGTTTTGGATATCCTTTAAAGGATCAGGGAACAACTACAGAGAAATGTAACAAAAAGCCTAAAGTGAAAATCCTGATTTGTGTGCTGCTGAAGTGTTCTCAGAAACTGTTCAGGAGTGTTTTAGTACTGCTCACTGGCTGAAAGATAGCAATCCTACATCTCTATAACTCTTCAGATTTGAGATCTGTGGTGGTGCCCACACTGTGAGTGCAGTGGAGTATGTGCTTGAAAACTACAGACCCCAGTGAGGACTGTAGGTTTTGGGGATTTTTTCTGATGAAGATGTGTTAATAGTTTTTCTGTTGTGTTTCTCAGGCTATGGAAGAGTTCCACAGCTATCCAACATGGGGAATGATCGTGTGTATATCTTTGATGGTATTGGCCATCCTGCCAGTGCCAATAGTCTTCATAGTACGCTGTTGCAACCTTATCGATGACAGTTCTGGTAGTTTGGCATCTGTATCCTACAAAAGAGGTCGGATAATAAAGGAGCCTGTTAATCTGGAGGGAGATAATACGAGTCTGATTCACGGGAAGAGTCCGAGCGAAGTGCCATCTCCAAATCTCGGCAAAAACATCTATCGAAAACAGACTGGGTCACCAACTCTGGATACGGCTCCAAATGGACGTTATGGTATCGGCTATCTCATGGCAGATATGCCTGACATGCCAGAGTCTGACTTGTAACCACAAAAAAAAAAAAGAAAGGAAAAAAAAAAAGTGCTGTGTGTTTCTTCTCTCACTGATCACGGCCCTGCTGTGGGAAGTGCTCAGCGTCACTTACTAGGGTGCGATCTCAGGTGCTTCATAGTGACAGTCTTTAAAATGTCATGACTGTACGTACTGGTTGAGAAAACTCCCTTTGGATTAATTCTCTTGAGTTTTTATTTGCACTGAATGAAATATTCGAATTCAATGGCAGCCTACATCTGCCAGCCTAGCCAAGAATTTGATTTTTTTAATTAACTTCTAAATTTAAAGCTTTCTATTTCTGAAGCCCAGGTCCTGCTGAAATGATAAAATATTTCTGAGGTTATATAATTGAAAATCCATTTTTTTTTCTGCTGAACTTCAGGTTAACTCCCAAGTATCAATGGTGACCTCAGTAGTAGTTCACCAAACCTGCGTTTGTGTAAACACCTGTATATACCTTATGTAGATATGCTGTACTTATTTTATTAGCACTGATAATTACTTAGGCTATTAGCTGAGTAAAAAACAAACCTGCAAACTATTTTCTTATGTAATAGCTGTATAGAGCAATAGTATTAGAAAATCATGGAGTAGGCTTATAGGAAGGCGATCAAAGATTCCCTGTTCACTGGGGACTGCATAAACTGTGGCTGTATATTTTGTGTAAAATATTTGCTTTTTCAGTGTGAAAACAATGTTAGAGTGAGTCACTCCAAGAATCTTAAAGGATTGTGCAGATTCTGCATTTTTTTCTATGCTGTGTGCCTAAAAAAGACCTTGATATTTATTGTGGTTACAAGATTACATATATATTATATTTATATAATATACTTGTAATGTAAATATGTATATTATTCTGTATGTAATTGTTTCAAAAGTTGAAGCAAAATGGCTTTTTTAATTAGTCTCCTTCAGTTTTGCTTCTGTTTTAAGCAGACAATTTTTTTCAGTCAGTAATTGTTAAGAACTGTATGGCATTACATTTTAACCTACGAATAAAGAGATTGATAAGGTATTTCTCTGTGATATCCTAATACACTTATTATAGTACAGCCTGCTTTTTCCTCATCTGGACTACCTGAAGGAATGACATTTACTAGATAAATAGAGATGCTAAAATAACTTGAATACAAAAAATCAGTCATCTTAATAAACTGTTGAACAGGACCATTTACTGTGAATACAAAACTGGCAGGGTACTCTGGAATCTGGTGCTTTAAAATTAGGCATAAATTTTGACTTCTCTACCTCTAATAACCAAAGAGAAGAACCTGCTTACATTGGTCTGAGCATCAAAGAACCAGATTAATCTATTTGAAGTAAATTCAGGTCTCTGAAGCTCTGTCTCAAGACTACAGTTTTGAGCATGTCAGTATGGAAAAGCTATGTCAAATAAATAGAAAGGAGCAGAATCTTAAACCAAAGCACATTAGCAACTTGATAACATTCCGTATGGATAACTCTTCTGTTACAGGAGAATAATCGCAGATAATTTTCTGCTTTTAACCTGAGAGCTTTTGAAATAATTTCCAATTATTGGAAAGTTGAACTATAGTAGCATTAGTTGACAAAGAGCTATATTTAATTATCAGGCCTATTTTACATGTGCTAGTGCCTTAAAAAGCATGTGAAGAAGTCCTCTAAAATGCATGTATAGTATAGAGCTGGCATAACTTAAGCAGCTTGTTCTTTTATAACTGATATGTTGGAAGTTTAGCATGCGTGTACTGGCTCACCATTAGAAACTGGGCAAGCATGTACAAAATATTCCTGCTGTGGCAGAGCAACAGCAAATTTCCACCATCACAACACATCGGGCTTCTAAAGTGACTGTTTGAGGTAGTTGCCATGCATCCCTCTGTGCCCAGTCCATAGAATGCAGAATTCTGTTCTTACAGGTGAGTTACTGACACATGCTTTTACTTATATAAACCCTAGTTTTCAGTGTAGAGTCATTGTCAAATGTTTGCTGATACAGAAGAGCTCTTAAAATTAATTGTGAGCAAGATCTTATTATTGAAGCTTCTTCTTACCATTATAGCTTCTTCTATTTAATGCATTGCAAAAGGGGACTAATGCTGCCTTAGCTGACTGCTGAAGATTATTCTGCTGGGGAATATATGTCTGCCCTTTTACTCTTTACTTCAACTCTTTTAATGAGTATTATGATTTTCTACTCATTTAAACCACTAGTTCTCAATTGGTTGCTTCCTATTAACTCCAGTTAGCACATCACCTCAGCTTCATTAAATGTTTCAGGCTTGAGAAAGCCCAGAGTGTATGTCCTTTCTACTGTCAGATGTTGAATTAACAATTTGATAATAAGTATGATTGAACACACTCAGATGCAGAAGATCTTTAGCTCTGGTTTAGCATGATGGTCTCTTAAAAAGGCACAGTCTGTCCAGCCTAAAGAAGCAGTACTAGTAAAACAATTTAACCAGATGCAAAGATTTAAATATCTAAAAGTAATTACTGTACAGTGTGACATCCATGTTCTTACATATTAATGAAAGAACCACTGAAGCAAAGAAAAAAAAAAGTATATTTGCTGTTAAAGACAAGAGAATTTACACTGCTTTGGTACTTCAACTCTGGGAGCAAAGTAGTAAAAGAAAAGGGCAGAAGAGAGAGGTTTCATATTTATCTACTTAAGAGCCAGAATGTCTGTGTTTCATGTCAGTCATGGCTACAATTAAGTTGGGGAGTGTTGGGGGTGGTTTAAGGAAGAGATCCTTGCAAAAGTCAGTCATGCTTAAAATTAAAGAAAATCCTAATTGAGTCTTATGCAATTTTGTTCTTAGGAAATGAACTAAGAACATTATCATCCATATGGAAAGCAAAAATAGATTTCCAATACAATTATTGCAGAAGGCATGAGGTTCTTTTAACCAATATTATTTTTGGGATCTGATTTTGCTACATAAATTTAAAAGAATCAATCAGTATTAATATTGCACAAATGATACACATAATCACTTCTGTACTCTTCAGGGGAGGTTCCCAAATTCAGTGAAGTGCAGAATAGACATACAATCTTAATGCATGCTTTTTGTCTTTTCGGATGGATTAAAATTTTATTGATACCTTACAGAGTATCATGCAGTGAAGAAAATAAAGAGATTAGGGGAAAACAAAGGAAAAATATGTAATTATGGAAAAGGGCGGGGGGGGGAGGCAGGAAAAGAGTTGGACAATAGTAACCCTATTCTCAGGAAGCAGCAGATACAGTTTAGTTGATGAATCCTTATCCTGCAATAAGGGGAACAGTGGTCTTGTCATACTAGGGAGGAATCAGTTATGATTGTGATAGCAGTAGCAGAGAAAAGAAAGTGTGGTTTGCAAAAAGAATTTTAGGTACTCTGAAAATACGTGCCTGTATTAACTGTGGAACACAGTATTAACTGTGGAACACTCAAATTCCCTGTTCAGGTGACATGCAGAGTATTCCAAAACTTTATTCTTCTACAATATCTTTGAGAAGCTNTGTTTGGGGTTTTTTGGTTTTGTTTTTTTTTTTTTTAGTTTTGTTTGGTTGGTTTTTTATTCTCTATCAAGCTATCAAGACAAGATTTCTGGATGATCATGGTGTTGCTAAAGCTCAGAGCTTTAATCATCTGTTCCTTCAGCTGCTTTCATACATATTTGGGTTTTTATTTTCAAAACCCCCAAAATTTTAATGTTATCAAAATCAAGACCAAGCTGTTAGTATCCCATTGCCACTTTTTGATCTTGAGAGCAGGCAGTAAGTTCTTACATCAATATTTTGAACCAATACTTTCTAACATGCTTTTTTGTTATTATTTTAAATATCATATTACTTGCTATTTTTATCTCTTAAATTAGCAAAATAATTAGTTGAAAAATTAGTGGAATAAGAAAATCTCTGACTCTAATATTACTAATGACACTGATAATTATATTAAAAAACTTCAATGCTTCTCACTGCCATCATGAGTAAATGATTAAAGTGGCCAGGAGGTAGATGAAAGTTGTTGGGAGGTAGCAAGGAACACTGAGGTAGCAGCTGAAGGAGTGACTCTAGCCTGCAACATTGCTTCTGGAGGAAAGCAGCTGCTGAGATAATCTGGTACCATTTTAAGAGCACAACTGGTAAATGTGCCTTGGGCATCTGTTTAACCCTTTCGGTAAGGAAGGTATAAAGTACTTCTCGGTAGCTCTGACAAAACCACCCTGTCTTCTATTTATACTATATTCATCCTTACTGACAACTAAATGAGTGAAAAAGACTGACCAAAACAAGCCTGTGTGAAATCAGCATCAGTACATGTCTTTGGTGATTTTTATCCATCAAAGAACACGGAATGGCAATGAGAGCTCTCATGGTATAGTCTAAAGTAGGGTGTTAAGATAAAGAATACATTCAGTGAAAAACCAGATGTAGACATTCTCCCTATTTAGTCAGTCCCATGTCATTTACTAGTTTTGTGTTGCCCTCTGAATCTTCCATGTCCAACCCAAGCTCAGTAGGTGAAAAAAGAAGAATGTGTTTTCTAACACTAGAAATTCAAAGGTGTGAGATACTGTCTTAACTGAAAGAAGTGGAACTGATTAGTGAAAAGAAGAATGGTGTGAAAAGGCAAAAGAAATTTCCTTCAAAGAGAGTCTAGTTGATCTTCAGATTTTTGATTCAAACAGAAAGGAAACACATACAAAGTAAAAGTCAGGTTTTCAATCCTGCAAATAAAGAATTAAGAAGCATGTCAAAAGATTGATGAAAGGGGTGGAACTGGAATGGAACACATTAAAAGAGGAAGGCAAAAGATACTGAGGAAATAAGACTCATTCAATAAATGACAAAGTGTAAATTGAACAGGTAGTAGTTGATCAAAAAGATAAAGGGGGGGTACAGGGGGGAAAAGAAAGGACTTCAGAAGAAAAACAGATTTTGATGGTTGCTGAAGTATGGTGTAATCAAGCCTGTAGAAGAAATAGTCTGCAGTGAGATAGAGCTTTTAAACAGAGGTATGAATCAAAGGTAGCTGAAGTTTTGTTACCTTAGGAGGAGAAGGAGAGAGGA
>VWZN01022046.1:187522-198208 GCA_013396955.1 Regulus satrapa | reverse complement strand
GTTTTTTGTTATGTAAGTATCAGATAACCTAGTCTGAAAGATTTTTCATATGTATATATATATAAAGCAAAAATTTATTGGCAACACATATCTTTAACCACCACAAAGAAAGAGTTGTTTCAGGGACTGAAGCAAAACTTATTTTGTCAAATTCTTCTTTTTTCATCATTACTAGGAGGCAACTCCCCTTGACAACAGCAGGCCCTTCTTCTCCTCATCTCAAGGTTGTGTAAGACTTCAGGAGATAGGAGAGATCAAAGTCACTGAGAGCACAGTTCATCTTAACTAAGCCAAGTCACGCTGGCTGGGACCAGGAACTGCTAGCAGGGACTGAAAACATCCATCTGAATCTTGAAGCCTTTTGTTCCTGTCAATCTTATTTTTCCCACACCATACAATATTCTGCTCACTGCTCTCCTGGGTCCTACAACAAATATTTCAAATAATCTCATTGAGAAGGGATGAAGACAGAATCTCTGCATATGCATTCAGTCTCACAGCTCTGGTTCTGCACTTGCTTAGCAAAATATAATCCCCCAAAACTGAATTACTGTTTTGGATGTTTTATTTAATATGTCATAAATGTGTACTACAATTGATTGTCATACATGTCGTTACCACTAGTCTTTCAACAATATACTATTTTATCTATTCTTCATCATGCTTTTTGTGATTTCTTTGATTAATTTTAGTAATAAGGGAAACAATTGTCAGGCCTAGAAACAACACTTCTGCAAATTAAAAAGCTGTGGAAAATTTATAGGCTTGTCCAAGGAAAGGCATTCTAGATGGCAAAGAAACCACTGGACTGATTTGAAGAAAACACTGAAATATCCACTTAATCAGCATGTGAAAGTCCCTAGGAAGAAAATGTTCTGTATTTTTAATATAAGCAAACACCAAGCTAGCTTTTCTTTTGTTCAAGTGTTTCATGAAACAGTGACTAACAAACTGCAAATCTTTCTGAATATTTTTTTTATTTAGCAATATAAAGCAAATACTTAATTTTGATTACAATAGATCAGAAGTATGTATCAACAAATACAAATTGGATTTTTTTTTTCACCATAGGTCTTGAGAAATATCCCCGAACTGACTAATAACTCGAGTCACTTCTCCTCTGTCTCATTCTAACCCAGTCTGTGAAGGGCTCTTAAATAGGCAAATGTAAACAAGAAACAATCAATAGGGAAGGTAGTGCTGTATATGAAAGAGTGGACATCTAAAAATTTTACAGGAAAAAAAAAAAGAAAGGAGAGAAAACTATAAATTACAGCCTGGTTTAGGGCTATTAAATTTTTCTGGAGCACTTCCATCAGCCTCAATGACCTTCGGATCAGATCTGCCACTGCTTCAGAAGAGCAGAGTTTTCATCTCTTGCAAAAATTGTCTATTCAAGCCAAAAAAACAATCTCTGCTGAAGCCCTCCCACTCCAGGTGCAGCTGAATTCAGAATACACTTCAGTCAGGGCACCTGAGCTGAAATCCAGCCTATTTAGCAAACATGGAACATTGTTTATTGAAGCAGATATCCCACTTAAAATGCAAGCATCATGTGGATGGACTCTGTCCAATGGACTGTAATCAAATTGATCTCTCTACTCTGCTACTCTGTGACAGTCTGGCTTTAGAAACCAGTTGTGAATTTAAGGGACCACTTGAAATGTATTTGACCCAGGTATAAATGGCTACAGAGGAGAATGGGCAAGCTAGCATCATCTACACAGCACAGTTGTTTTAAGGCAAGGCCATAACCTTAAAAGCTTTTCTGTAGGTGAGTCCCTTGCTCTGGGCAGCAGTGAGAACAAGGGACTGGACACTGGACAGCAGACTGCAAATGCCATAGGAATTTTTCCAGTGTGTTTCATGCTCTGTGAGTGAAATAATTCACTTGGATTTCTCCAGCTCCTTTGCAACTCTGTAAAATGCAAAACTGATACAGAAACAAAGTGCTTATGGGCAAGATGAAAACAGACTTGTGTAGTCCTTTCCAAATAAATTAGTGGTTTCGTGTGAGTTTTTTGGAGAGGTTTGGTGGTTTTTGGAGTTTTTTAAAAGTAAAATATCTCTTGAAAAATTCAGATAATTCCTAAATTACTTGAATCTTTCCCAATTTGAAATCTTTTAGCAACTTAAAAGATGTAATCTTTTTAGTAAGAACCTTTTCTAAGCAATTTCTAAAATTATTGTTTTCTGAAATGCTTTCTTATTTTTTATTTCTTTAAGTGAACCTACTCAAACTAGAAACAAATTTAGGCTATTCTGAACAATCTGTATGTTCTTTCACTGTGCAATGAAGTAACTCCTTGGGCTTAACAAGAACTGAATGAACTTACATGAAAAATAATATGAGCTGTTCCAGTAACCTGAGCTTAACTGAAAAAAAGGTGAGGGGTTTTTCGTAAATATTCATCCATTTGGAAACACAGTTCAGTAGGTAAATGAATATATGAATCCTCATACAAAATCAGGCTACATAAGTCCTGTAATTAACAAATTTCCTTTTATTTCCCTACACAGCTCTCCATGCTGTTTTCATCTTCTTCCCACAGCTCTGGAAATCATGCCAGTTCCATTTGTAGCTGGTTATTACTGGTGTGCAAGAATCTCAGCACTCCACTAGGCCACATTTCTTCTTGCTGACAGTTATACACTTCCCAGCACAAACCACAAGATCAAAGCAGACTTCTATCTTCTGTGCAACAACTCAACAATTTTTGAACAATTGGAAAACCTAGAGGCTTTCAGAGGTCATTCGCCTCTCCCTTTTTTGTTGCATCACCACACTCACTGGTTTTTCGTAAAGATAAGATAGGTTGGGTCTTTCCATAGTTTGGTCTCTTCATATCTTTTAATGTATAATTTGCATGTTTTAACTTCACACTTTTAGTTATTTGAAATGTTAGCATATTTAGTCTTGGGAAGACTACTCAAAAGCCTAAATTCGAAACATTTTATCATATCTGGCTCCTGAGCCCAAGACAGCATAATAACTTTGGTATAGAAAATTAGGGCCAGATTTATGGGTATTAATTTTATTTATGAATGTCAGTGTACTGACGGCTCTAATCACAATATTGCAACTGATGGTATCGCTTGAATCAAAATGAGTTGTGATATATGGAGCCAAATTCTCATCTTGGCACTCCTGTGAGAATAAAATCTCTGTCAGTTATTCCTTGTGGATGGTTGCATCAGCAGCAAAATGAGCTCTGGAAGGCTGGTATATATATCATGTCACCCTCTATCAGTCCTAAAAGTTAGGGCTGTTGTGCGATGTGCAGAGGGCAAAGAACCTTACTTGGCCAGCACAGAGTAGAAAAGTCTTCAGGGTTCATGGTTTCTTTTTGAGTGTTGGGACTCCTAAATAGTGTCATAGATGACCCTGTTGTGCTTTCCCTTCAACAAAGACGGTAGAAACAGAATACATACTAGCATAAGCATATGTACACGTTTATATTTGCATACATTTTCTGCCAGGAGCTAGATTTTCCTCTTCTGTTTACTAACTTTCTGTTTCTGTCTCTGTCTCACACACAGGGGTTCTGTCCCCATATGGGCCATTCACTTAAAAGTGGGACTTGTTCATCCTTGTGGGTCCCTTCCATCTCAGAACATACTATCATTATGTAATTCTTTAGATTATAGTCCATCAATATTTGGAGGAGCCTTAAGTTTGTTGTGTTTCCACAAGGCCTACAATTGCAGTAACTATGCAGAGCTTCCATTGCATTTGTGAAATGTAAAAAACAACTTTTACACTTAGAGTAATAAATATGGGATACAACCTAAAAATTAATGCTGGAAGGCACAGTTGAAATTTCTTTTTAGAACAATTTTGTATTAAAAAAATATAGTCATACTCTCCTCAGATAGCCCTTCACATCGGTAATTTTACTAGACATGTAAGGTATGACAGCTCATTGAATAAACTAAAGAAGACAAGTTTGGGTAGTTTTTCTGATAGCTGCCTTTTTTCTCCCAATACACTGCTGCTATAGGAAGACCATTCATGATCCATGCATACTCAGCCACACGCCTCTGGTCCTCAGTGATTGTTCTCCCAGTTCTCCTGGTGTCGTGTGGCTCTTCGTCACTCAGCCGCAGACTCGTGCTGGAGGATGGCAACACGCGGCGCTGAGCGCGGAGCTGTTTGAGCAGCTCCTGGTGCCTGGCCCTTGGCCGCCGGGCCTTTGAGCCGCGGTGGCGCCGGCTGCGGCAATAAAAGTCCAAAGGAGGGGATGGAGCCTGCATCCCGCCGCAGCCTTGTGGACAGGGAGCTGTGCCTTCCCGTCCCGTAGGAAGTGCCCACTCTGTGACCTGTAGCTTCTGCTGTCTGAACGGCTGTCTCTGAGCTTCCTGCAGCAAAACAAAACAGCACCGAAAGTGTCTGTCTCTTCCTTTTGTTTCGCTATTTTCCTTCCACGGCGGCTCTCTGAACTTATGCACCCAGCTGGAATTAATACACACAGACTCTCTGCAGGGAAGACTGGGGAAGTGGAGGAGGCCCAAGGGGGTGGTGTGAGTATTTGCTGTTGATTTACACATAAATCAGAACCAGCGTATCACTCTATTGGGTGTCTGCGGCAGATCAAGGACAAAGGAACCTCAGTTTTTGACCCTCTGCTCCAAACTTTTATGTGCCTGGTCCCCAGATTTGTATCAACAGCCCTTGGTGTAAGTAATAAGAAATGCCAAGGAGAGAACAGCAAATCTTTCTGCAGCCAACATAAGCCAGGCTGAAAGGATTGAACATCTGTCTACCTGAGCTTCAGAGCTGGCAGCTCTTTCTGGAAGAGTCTGAGGCAAAGGTGAGATAAGAAGGGAGGGATAAAGAGAAGGCAACTCCAGAAGTATTAAGCACTGTTCTCAAGTTAGATTTTTGGTGCCACTCTGTCATAGGAGCAGCTTGCACCAGCTGGCAAGTAACCCAGCAGAATATTGCCCTGGTCAGTATCACCCTACTGCTGCATTTGTCTCACAGGCAAGCATCTGGCTTCTGGTTTTCCCCACTGCAGTGCAAGGCAGGTATAAGAGAAATGGGGAAGGAGGCATACCAGGGTTCTCTCCAGACATTTTTTCTGAGAAAGTCTACCTTCTTGTGCAAACAGAGAGATACTTCAAAGGTGAGTGGGGTTTAGAGGGGTTTTCCTGCCATTTCATTGTGACTGTTAGCCTGGAGATGTTCGAGCTGTAACCCTTTGCTTTAGTTTTATGTTGTGGCACAGTGGTGTTTGTGAGAGATTTATGCTAAATGGAGGATATCCAGCCGAGAACTACACAATATAGCAGTCTGTATCATTTAAGTGTTACCTCAGTCCAGTTTGAATCACTGCAACAAGATTTCTCAGAGTCGTTTGAGTGACAGGTCACTCAGCAGGCCACTCTCCAAAGTTTTAATGGATATTCTTGAGTTGTCTCTCCTGGCTTATGTAGTTATGCAGTAGGCTCTGTCCTCTGCAGTAGTTCATGGCCTCTAGCCTCAAGCCATAGCATGCATGTCCTCAGTGTCAGAACACAAAAACACCAGCTGTGTGGGATGCAAAGCAATCCTGTCATTATTTAGATCACTTTGAACACAAAAAAATTATCTCACCAAAAATTTAACCATTATGTCTTAGTGCCTGAGACATAACTCATGAGACCTCAACAAACTCAGGGCCAACTGCTACAACATATGCATGTAGCCAGTCTCCTCTGGAAACACGGGGATGGAGCAGTGGGTGGGGGGAGGACATTCTGCTACTCTTGGGTCCAGGAGCCACTTCTTTCTCTCTGAGGTACAGTCACAGCCCTGCCGACTTGATTATCTCAGAGATCTTTTCCCACCTAGTTAATTCTGTGATTCTGTGTGATCCTGTGACCCCAGCCTTGACATCATGCTGTAGTCAGTAGTTCTTACTGTTCTCTGATCATTACTAAGTCTAAGAACCGTTGCCAGCTACATTTACAAATTATGGAAATGAGGCAGCAATTAGATGATGGGCTGGCTCAGAACCAATCCCAGGACTTTTGCATTTAATGCTCAGCTAAGCTGTTCTCTTCTGTTGCCTAGAACCCTGAATGAAGATACAGTCTTTAGAAGGGGAATTTACAGAGAATAATAAGATCTGCTCTAAGAGGGAGTTCTGGTATTAGATTGTGCTAGAAATAGCAAGTTTGGGTTAGAGAAAGACAAGATTATGAGGTCTTAAGTTTTTATACTGATCAAAGAGGAAGATAGGAGCTTTATGAAAATTTATTATAGAAATAAAAACGTTGAAAAGGTTTTCTGAAATAACAAGTAGAATAAATTTGATTCAATAAATTATTGGGCTGATTTGCATTCCTAAAAATCATTTCAGAACATATATTTGGTTCAGTGGGTGAAGTTATTAGTCAACCCTATCTGGTATTCAGCCTGTGTAGTAACAAGCAACACGTGGTGATGAAATGGAATTACAGACAAAGCATGCTGTCCTTACCCAATCAGACATTGCTACACACAGCACGAAGCATTTCTTTCCAGCTCTCACTGCCGATGACCTTGTGCCTTCAAGTATCAGCCTGAATTATCCTTATCTCCTGCAAAGCTATATATAGTACTTTGCTGTTGTAAAATCTGGCACCAAGAGGGGCTTTTTTACACATTAACCTTAGGCTGATTGTAGTGGTTGGGACTACTGGACTTTCCAACACCACAATATTCTAAAAATACCACTGAAAGCCTTGACTGTTCACGTGGAAAACAACAGACACTCTAACTCTTGGAACAAGGTGTAAAGTTTGCACTCAGGTAAGTTATGGTGTCATGATTGCAGCAAGTCATCAGGAAGCTTAGAAAAGCTGAGCAAATAGAGCTGGTGGGAAATTTATTGATCAAATGAGAAGAATGAGTGCGTGAGCTGGTGAGAAATTTATTGATCAAATGAGAAGAATGAGTGTGTGCCATACCTCCTACTCATCTCTACTGACAGATCCTGATGTGTCCATTGCATGTGGCCAAGAGAGTCACTGGCTGAGGTCATAGATCTGAGCCAGCTAAGGTCTATCAGCTGAAAAGCAGCAAAAAGTAACCAGCAGTTTCCTTTTCCTTCTTGTGTTAAGAGCTTTCTATCAGAGTAGAAAAGCCAGGCCGATGCATTCCTGAACTTGTATTTGTCTTAAGGCAACATCAATGACAAGCTATTTTTCACCATATTTTTCCTGACTGCAAAAACTGCCTGGAAATAATGTGAAGATGTAGCTTGCAGGCAGAAATAGATTACATTAACTAAGGGAAGTCACCACTTTAGTTTGTTCCTTGGACCTGATGCATCTCTTTAAGATTGCAAAAGTTTTTAATGCTCAACCAGTTTAAACAACCTCAGTGGTGGATGTCAGCTGGTCACTGAAGCAACACCTCGGCAAGGACTATACGTGCAATATCACAGCTACTGTATTCTTTGAAATATACTTCTCAAAAAATTGGAACAGCCAGGAAAGAGATAGATAGTCAAATAAAAACTCTCATTTAAAAAAAAAAAAAAAATTAAAATTTTTAAATTAACACCAGAAATACTGAATGAGAAAAGTCTAAGAAGTATTCATGTCATCAGTGACATGGTATTGGGTGGGGTAAAAAAGACTACACAGCCAAGAAAAGGGTATCTATCTTGCTAACTGATTTTAGTATTTGTTTTCCAATTCTGTTCATGACTTGTGCCATGTCTGTCTGTTTCTATTGTCAGACCTGCTCAGTCTGGAATTGCCTTGAAGTCACTTTCAATTTGCAGATTAGGAAAGTGACGAAAGTACATAAATTTTCTCAGCAAGTCACTTTCACTGGCAGCCCTCTAGCCCAATCCATTCCAGAAGCTATCTGTATTTATTACCATCTCTCAGAAGAGTTGCACTGTTTCCAGAGGAGCTCTTTGCTCTTGTGCAGAAGAGCTCTCACTCCCTCAATATCAGTAATTCTAAAGTGACTAGTGATCAGCTAATGTCCCCTGGCAGTGCTTCCAGGAGGCCTGGGTGCTACATGATAATGATCATATTTTTGCACAAGATGAAGGGCTTGCTATTCTGGTTAACTGGGGAGACCCCTTCCTGGCACTCCTTCCAAGTATGTTGGTTTTATTTTTAACTCCATTTACTTTAGTCTCATCTTTGGCACCAGGGATAAAGCTTTTTTCCATTGCCAGCTAAAGGTGTCAATGCCTGAACACGGAGATAGGCACTGATCAAGAGTCTCCAAAGCACATCACTCTGCAGCTCACAAATCAGTGGGAGTTAGGCAAGGTCAGACATGCAAAGTCTAGATATTTAACTTTTATCCAACCTTTGTTTTGGGGCACTTAAATACAATTCCATAAGCCTCCAGCCAACTACCACCTCTAGTAGTGAGCAGCAATTCCCATCGCTGAGACACATCATAGAATACTAGGTTGGAAGGGACCTCAAGGATCATCTGATCCAACTTTTCTTGGCAAAAACCCAATGTAGACAAAATGGTCCAGCACCCTGTCCAGACAAATCCTAAAAGTGACCAATGCTGGGAAATTCACAACTTCCCTAGGGATATTATTCCAATGGCTGATTGTTCACTCAGTGAATTGTGAAAAAATTTACCTCATGTCCAGTTGGAATCTCCCCAGAAGTAACTTGTTTCAAATACCTCTTGCCTTTTCCATATGACTCCTTGTAAAATGGGAGTCTTCATCTTTGGAGATGCTCAGAAACAGCTCTATACAGTTGCAATATACTAACAGTTGCACAGCTGAGCAGAGTATGTTGTTGTACTTTTATGTCTATCTCACAGAGTGTCCAACTATTACTGGGTACACACAGATTTGCCTTGAGCCCTGTAGAATATTAACTACTGAATTGACGCATCATGGCCCAAGGAAACAATACTCATTGATGTTCTACAGGGTGCTCTGACATGCATTAGGAATTACCCACCACAAATTGATCCATAACATGGAAAAACAGTTCTGGATTTTTTCTTTTATCTTTTGTTAAACTGTGCCAAATATTCACAGCTCAGTAAATAGTACAGGCATAAATGAACCAGGTATTTCATTCAGGGATACTTTGAATTTCACGGTTCCATGCATTTGTAATTTCTCTTTTTTTCATCCTTCTGCCATCATGTCAGCTGTTGAGAGTTATCATTCTCTCTCTCCATGAGCTGTACAGCATACTCCAGGAGCCACAGCAGTTTGTGCCTGCACTGATTACTGTGTTCATGGGTCAGAAGTGCTCTCTCCTGCCTCCAGAGAAACAGCACAGAATCCTTGAAAAAGTGGTTTTTAAAAAGCCACAGGCCAAATCTACTCCTGTGGTAACTAAAAGAAAAAGTTATTCCAACATACATTTGGCCTTATTTGTCAGCAGTTCTTTCAAAACTGCTCTCAGCTTCAGTCTGGAGGAAACTGGTGGCAATATGCCATCAGCAGCTGACTAGTATGACACTTGGTCCAGAAATGGGGTGAGTGAGGTTATCAGAAGGTAATTCAACATCACTGTCACCATTCAGTCACCATTTTCCCTGGCTCCGTTGCCATGGAGTTGTAGCATATGTTACACAAAATAACAACGTTATTTTAGGAAAACTATGTGATGAACTTCTGTCCTCAGTCCATCAGGCTCCCTACATGCTGATTGCTGGGATGCTAACTAACTTGAGCTTGCAGGTTTGCCATTGATGGAAAACTCAAAAGATCATGTTTTACTAAACAACATGGTACAGCTCTATGTCATGGGTGTAAGACATAGTTATGCATTCAGTATTAACTGAATGTTCTTAGACTGTATCTATGGAAAAATTAACATTTCCCTCTGATGTGCTTGAGCGGCTTCATGTCATTCCTCTGGCAAGAGAGACAGAATTACAAAAGCTTTTTTTTTCTTTTTTTCCATGTGCCATAGCCAACAATGTTGTACATTATTGGCCTGTAGCACAATTTCTAAAATTGGAATTTCCATTGCTTGCAAGGCAGACTAAAATTTTCTTTCTGGAAAGGCTGTATCTCTTTTGCTCTGCTGCCTCTTCCATACCTCTCCAAAACATATGTTTTCAATCTTTTTCATTTATATGTAAGAAATCACTGCTGACAGATATTTTTGCTTTGCAGTTTATCTTCTACTGACCTCCTAAAAAAATAAAAGAGATAAGGAAGAGAAACCAGAGATGGATTTGCTGGTATGACAGGAGAGAGATGAGAAAATAAAAAGAGTGAATTCCTCAGTTCAAATGTAAGCCTGCCAGACTGCAAAGCAAAGATTTTCTAAATTCTGGAAATGTCCAGGTCATTTTTCCTTTTCATCTTTTGTGCTTTGGGGTGCAGTCTGGAAGACAAAGCCAAATCATTGTCCGAATTGGTTGTTCCCAGTATCTTCAGTTGGCACCAGAAGCATAAGTTCTAGAAGTCCCCTAGGAAGTTTCTTTTTATACCTTCACTCTAATTTTAGAGAGAAGACATTAGATAATGTAAGCATGCATCCACCTTGCAAGGAGCTTCTGCAAACTGAACCCAACTAAAGCCTTTCAAGGGTAATGTGTGTCTCACTGAAGCCCTGGATTTCAAGTGATGATCTTTAAAAGCATGGATCACTTCTTATTTCCTCATTTAAGGTGGCCAGGGTATAACTGAGCTCCAAGTTGACAACTACGGGAAGGAGTATGTAGAAATCAATAGTGCCTGAGTATGTAGGAAAAAAAAA
>VWZN01022046.1:173163-187507 GCA_013396955.1 Regulus satrapa | reverse complement strand
GGAAAAAAAAAAACAAAAAAAAAAAAAAAAAAAAAAAAAAAAGACATCTCAGTTTCTAAAACTCAGCCCAGGAGCCAAGGCTCAGATCTGATTGCTATAAGTGATACTTACTAACTCTAACCAACAAAAAAGGACACATTTCATGAATCAGTATCCACTACTATGATTGTCCATTAACGTTGGACTTCGTTAGCTTGGTCCCCCATTGTAACTCCCCCATAGCCAGAGATCTTTGTCATGAGTCTGGCTGGCCTCCCAGCAACACCTACTTCCATCTGAACTGGATGCTATGAGATCCCACCCAGAGGAGTCAAGCCTCCCCGGGAACAATGAGTAATTCTTGGGAGACGCCACTGGAAGGCTGCTGCCGTGGCACGGGAAGGCCGATAACATCTCCCAAGCCACAGCAGCCCTTTGTGTCGGCAGACACAAGTGGGATGTTCCTTCTTAAGCTTTCCAGATTTGGAGGAAGTGGACCTTGAAACACAATGCTCATTGAAATAGACTTTCATCTGGGGGATCTTGCAGTGTAAGTGCTGCTCGGTGATGTGCTTTCCATCTGCAGCCGAGGCCTCCTGATGCATTTCCTGTGTTTGTTCCAGAGGGACGGATGGCAGCACCTTAAAGCAGGCACAGATTGTACTGGAGGGTGGGCATTAT
Source organism: Regulus satrapa (assembly GCA_013396955.1). Classification (NCBI taxonomy): domain Eukaryota; kingdom Metazoa; phylum Chordata; class Aves; order Passeriformes; family Regulidae; genus Regulus; species Regulus satrapa. The sequence goes on along the minus strand of VWZN01022046.1, from coordinate 186,847 downwards.
TCTGGGCTTCAGGAAACAGTAGACATTAGTAATAACAGTATCCTCAGGAGCCTCTGGTGGAAGTGGATGACATGTGGAATTACCTCCTCTCTCTCCTTCCCTCTCCACAAGAATAGCACTCTCATTATAGAGGGGTTTAAAAGCATTTCGTGTCTGGCTGTGATGATGCGATATACTCTGCTGTTCATGGTTTCTCTTGGAAAGGAAAGGCCCCCCACATTTATGACACTAAAGAGCCCTGGAGAGCAGTACTGTAACTGGGAGTAAACTGCAAGGGCTAGAACACTGACTAGCATTCAAGGGTGGCACAAGAAATGCAGCTGAGAAGGATGCTGCCCCTAAGAGGGAGTCACTTCAGCCATCAGCCAAGATGCTGAAAGCAATGCAACCTAACAGTACTTTTATTGTCATATGGCTACTGACCGGTCTTCAGGTGATGGCTTTGCAGGATTTCTGGTTGTTCATGGATTCTTGGCTAAACTGGCTGCAAGTGCAAATGAGTACCCTGTGAATATGCCATGTGCACAAGTGCGTAGCTGAACATGGGAGCATAAGGAATAAATGCAGCTATTTCTGAGTAATAAATGTTCTCAGTAAATCTTATGGAATAACTCCCCATTTCTGTTACAGGGACCAATAGAAAGAGATAGAAATGTGCAGTACTTAACTGGCATCTCCTTATCAGAAGTATTTCAGGAAGTCTCAAACAGCAGGGGGATGAAGCTGGTAAGAAGGAAATGGAAGTAGCTTCTCTCACACAAATCAGTTACCAAGTCTTAGACCTGAGCCCAGGGCATGGAGCATGAACAGCAGGTTTTGGAAGCTAGAGATAGCTCCACTACTTAGTCATCTTGAAGGGCTCATAAAGAGAGGAAAACATCCAACCAAAAAATCATTAAAGTGTATGTGGGGATGGACAGTGTGCTGTGTGGGAGCAGGAAATTACTACCAAAAAAAAAAAAAATCAACCTCTCACAGTCCCCTTTGATTGCAAAATCTATTTTTAAATTTTCATGTCTAGGAACACTTACTGCTGGCAGGTCCCCTCTGTGTCAACTATTCAGGCATTCTAAAAAAACCTCCTTACTTCCTCTGCCTCTAATGACCACATGCCATCCAGTCTGAAAGGGAGAAGAATATCCTTTTTTACTGTTGATCCCTTGTCTGCAGGAGGGCAGCTTACCTGTCCCACGATACTGCTGGAGAAGTCACTGGTTCAGTACTTAAGGCAAGGGTAGGGTGAAAGGAAAATCACACAAATGAAAATAACAAGAAATAAAATGAGAAAAGGAGAAAATCAAATGTTTTATAAGGTTTTGTAATTTTTTTTTTACCAAGACAGTTCAGTGTATGCTAAACAAAGGGCATCAGGATACACATTAGAGCAATCAAAAGGCTTATTGAATTATTCATTTACTACAGTAAGGGGAAAGCAAATCAGCTCAGTGACCAAGGAAATGTTTGGCTCAATGTTGGGAAAAATTATGGCAAATAAGAATTTTGATAAAAATACTGAGGATTACGATGATGCCAAAAGACTTCAGTCATGTTAGACCTTTCCTGTGAATAATGGTGCGTAAGCATGTAATGTCCATCCCAGAACACCATATAAAAACTACCCTAAGAGCCTGAGCGTTTGATTAACAAACAAATACAACGGCCACTACCCATAGATATATGTAAATGGTTACAGTGACATCTATTTAACAGGATTTTTCATGGCTGACATTTGGGTACCATTAGGAACTCTAATGTCTCACACAGAGAGGTTCAGGGTCAATTAATGAAATTAGGAAGGAATTATTTTCTTCTTGATCTGAGCTGAGTGAAAAGGGTTCCTGGCTTAAGCTGAGGCTATTCCCATAACTATAGACAATTAAAACTAGGTGAAATAAATTCCAGCCTTGAAAACTTTCACCTGAAAGGCAGCCATTCTAGAAATGGTATTAATGTTGTGATTAGTAGAATATAATAGAAATCAAACCTTTAATTTGCCCAATTTATGAGATTAAAACATAATTTTAGAAATTAGGTGCTGCTGAAGTTTATTTTTCCCACACTGCAGAAGTCAAGGGAACAGACTGGTAAAGAATACCATATGGTAAAGGCTGTCAGTGTGACTGTGTATTTTCAAAGTAAAATGTATCTTCAAGATAACCACTATTTAGAAAGCAGCCAGTTCACTTACAAACATGCCTAAACCATTCCATTTCTGGGGTTTTTTGGATGCTCTGCATTGAAAGAAGGTGCTCTGTGTTCAAAGGGTGAAGGGTGAAGACCTCAGACATACTTAATATCATACTTATTTTGATTAATTAACTTAGGCTTATTGTAGTTTTCCTTATTCTCAATGCATCTCAGAGAAGACATCTGCCTAAATCCCAAATCCATTCTTCTAAGAGAAGTGACTACCTAAAAGACTAGCGCTGACACTTAAGAGTATAGCCGAAGCAGAGGAGGTCAGCAGAGCAAAGTGAGATTTCCTGGCAATGATTTAAAAGAAGGTGATAGAGGCATCTTATATCAGTTTTAGCATTGTTCTTTATGCATTTTCATCCAGCTTTAACCATCCTCCCACAAGCTTGCCAGACTAAACAGCTGCTTCTACTTGCTTTCACTGAATGTGATATTCAAAGCACAGTAGAAATTAAACCATACAATCACCACAAATGAGAGCAGTTTATTCACCAAAAATCAAAAGAATGTTATAGTTGTAAAACAGTAAACATGATATCGTGACCTTTGGTTCCACTGGTATTTCCTACAGATTTAGCTAAATGATACGTTAAAAAACATCCAATCACACAGGGGCTGTCATCCCTTGGCTTCTTCTTTCCTTTAGCTGAAAGCATGTCTGAATGATTTAACGTAAAATTCATTGACTAAGTAACATATTTCATTAACATGGATCTCAAATGCTTTTGCACAGCATTGCATCTTTAGCAATCTGCCAAAGCATCTGAAACTAGCAGGTAGCAGGAGATCTGTAAAGCAATGCAGTGGGACAAGAGAGTCACAGCATCTCTTTGTTGCCCTGGACTGAGCAGGCAGTGAATAAGCAGCATAATACCAAATGCGGGTGTCATTAGATAAAGTATGTCAATATAACTACAGTCTATTATAAGCCTAAAGCAGCTTAAGTCCCTAACTGCCTCCAGTCTCTAACAGACACAGAAATCTATCATTATAATCTGAAAAACCCTAGCTCTGCTTTTGTTTACGTCTGGAGTTGCTTAAATTCTTCATGATACTTGCGTTCCTCATAGGGCATGAGCTGGAACACCTGGGAAGGGGATATGGAGGGGTGTGGGGGGGCGTGTAGCACAGTGGCAGCAGGATGAGCCCCTGGGAAGAGGTAGAGACTGAGGCAGAACCTTATAGAGCAAGGCTCACCTTCCTCTGTGGCTGTTCCAGCCAATTAATTAAGCTCTGTTGCTTTTCTGCCCCCTCTCTTTTTGTCCCTGTTTGCTGCATTGGAAAAAGATGAGGGGAAGAACTTTCAGGGGCTTTTCAGTGTCCTCTCCCTTTCTGTCCTTCCACCAACATCCCCACTCAGTACTCCCCATATCTTTGGAGCTGGCTTTCCTAGCTGAGTCAACAAGAACTGCAAGCACCTCCCTACTGACCTCCTCCCAGCTGGCCGCAGTGTTTGTGGTTATCTCTTTTCCTCTGTGCACTCAGCATACACTGGTTTAACAGAACGCATGGTGTTCAGTTAAACCTACAATTTTCTTGCTCTCCAGGAGGCTGTTTTTGTGCTTCATTTTGATCTCCGTTTCCCTATTCTTGAGCCAGTAAAGGCTGAAGCTCTTCAAAACAGTATGCCTTTAAGGAGCTCATCCTCAAATTGACAACGTTGCAGCTAGCATTAATTTAACATTTAACTCATTGATAAAACCTGTTACCAAAAAAAAGACTGCAGAAGGAATACACATTAACGCACTAATAATGAAAATTTATTCTTTAAACTGGGATACCTGGGAACAAGCCCACAGAGTCAACAAGAAACAGAAGGCCACATCCCAGTCCATTGCAGAATATCAGTGACCATGTCCCCAAAAGTGCCTTCTAGGGTGACCTTGTGCCCTTGAATCCTGTGTTCCCTGGCAGCCAGAGCTCAGGAACAGCAGGGCCCCTCAGGGTCCCTGGCTGCTGCCTCTCTGCCACCCGTGACGCACGCACCCGGTTGTCGCAGACCGGGGCGGGGGGAGGTTCGGTGACTCTCTGAACAACCCTCGGGAGCTTTGCCTTACGTAGAAAAAGAAAAAACAAAAAAAAAAAAAAAAGGACAGAAAAAAAATACAGATAGGGGTTTGGAGTCCCTAATCAGCAATGATTGCTTCCTGTGCAGAAGTCAGCTGTTTCCATACAATAGCCAAGCTGTTCAGCTCCAGGCGCCATCCCAAGGTCATCACTTCTCTATTGTTGCTCCCCACCCCCATGGAAAATTCCTGTGCTCTTTTATGTATATAAGCATGTTTGGTTTGGGGTTTTTTGTTGTTGTTATTGGTTTTTGGTTTGGTTTTTTTGTTTGTTTTTTTGGTTTTGGGGTTTTTTTGTTTTGTTTTGTTTTTTTAGCTTGGAAAACTCACTCCTGCCTCCCGTGGTTATGGAGGGGTTCAGCACTTGGCATCAGACTTGGCTTTTCAGAGCTTTTCATTTGTTCTGGATCAACACTGCATGTTGTGTCTTTTATCTCAACATTTTTTTAAGGTTTTCAAGCAAAATATGTATCTGCACTGAGCTCTGTGGAGGATGTAAATCACATTCAAATCAGACACATTTTTTAAACTTGCTTTTCTAGGAATTCCTGTGTGTCATTGCCCTCTGAGACAGTGAGAAATGAGGCCATGTAAGTTACTAGATATTGTTCCCTTATAAAATATTTATTTCCTTACTCTCATAAACCCCTTGCTCTTTTACATCTACCTAGTGGAAACCCTGTAGAAGGAAATATTTCATCCTAAGAAGTCATCAAGGTATCATTGCATTGGTTCATTTTCAGACCTGCTGAACAAAATTCTACACCCTTCATAATTCAGAAGTCCTGTAAAAAAAAAAATTAATTTTGAGCTGCTTCTCTGATTTCTCAGAATTCTTCCAAATCCCCTTTATTCAGCCAGAGCTGACTCTGGGCAATACCAAGCAACTTCTTAAAAAAAACCTGCTGCCTGTTATTTGTTGCTGCTATCACTATTTGGACACATCAAATTTGGTGCAATATTTTCAGGTCTGCAACTTGTAGAAGCATTGAGTAATTGACTGAAAATTTTTCTAGACGTGTATTTTACTAAGCAGAGATAGAAAAAATTTGTGGATTTCAGGCAGGGCCTATTTGTTCAGACACTGTACTGTGCATGAATGTCAGATGGAAACAGGTTATTGCCATACTTACAGTAAGATCTCTGCCTGATGTTGGCTTCTCGGGAAGTTCAGTGGTGACTGTGGTCTTGTGACATCATCTCTGGTGTCACAGCTATTAAAACAATTGTGCTACTCAGTCTGTGGTTTGCTCAAAATTTAGGACAACTCAGTGCTTTAACAAGCAACAATTGATGGAGACCAAGTTCAACAAATCTCTGCATTTAGTTATGAAAAATTTCTTTCTCCTGATATATCCTTGAAAATTTTTTTCCTAAATGAACATGGATTGACATCTCTACTGTTTGCTGAGGCAAGCAAATATAAACTACAGCAGGGAAGCTCTCCCCCCCCATCTGGATTTCGGGATGAGGGAATTTACTTGGATATACAGACTTCTTTCAACCTGTAGGCTATTAGTGCTTGTAACTCACCCTTTAATTTTTCTCTGGGTGATTTTTTGCAGTTTGTGCTTCTCAGGTTCCCTCAGGAGCTCAGAAATCTGCTGCTCAGCTGCCAGCCAAGTTCATGAATATTTGTGACTCTCAGACTTCTCTTCAATAGAATACAGTCAGACAGGCTTCATGGTTCTGCTGGGAACAATCACTGTTAAAACACTTCTGTTTGAAGGCTTCTTCCCAGTTCTATGGGCTCTGATTATGTCTTTTCCAGTACATTATTGCACTGTAATAGTTTCTTTGGGGCCATTCCTAGTTCTTGAATAGATTATTGTGCTATAATTAGGCAACATACCATAAACCCCCTCTTTGCTAACTCTGTCGCTTTGAAAATCCTGAGTTACTGTTAAATGTGAAACCTGTATAGTATATGTAGAGCAGGGTTATAAGCTTTTTAGCTTATGTGAATAGATTTTTTTGTACTACTTGAGGTTATTTAAAATAAAATAGTGTTTTGGTTGTAAACCATTGCTTTGTCATGTTAGCAAAGATTCAAAATGACAGGTAGAAACTTAAGCATAAAAGGCTGCAGAGATTGACATATGGCATCTGTACAAAGACTTTTACCCTTTCTCTGATTGTCACTGATAGTGTCAATAGGATTGTACTTCTACTACATACAGCTTTAAATTAAAGTATCTTTTTCTTATTTTTCACAAAAATTCAGCTAGAAATGGCTTTTCTTTCCCAAAGATGATTTTTCATGTCTAGCATTTCATACCACAGCACAATACCTTTCTGCTAAGTGTGGTATTCTTTGTCACTACTTAGTGTCTGCATTCCTAAAGTTTACTTGGTGCCATTTTCCAGAAACTGTAAAGTCTTCAGTTGTCCACAATGGGACATAATACAAGTTTCTCTATAAGCTCCACAGTAATGGCTCAGAGCATTACAATTCCTGATAACACAGTCCTAGGGTTTCATACAGCAAGGTCGCAGCATTATGTCTGGCATTGATTCTTAACGGAAACAGTGAATGTACATATTCAAATACTTTAGTACCAAAGCATTGTCAAATAATGCTTTAGAATTGTGAAAGAATATGATAAACTTCAGTGGGATATATGAAATATTCAAGGAAAGAGGTTGTATTGGCAATAATTTGGAATGCACAGAAAATGAACTTAAATTTATGATTTGCCCTCATATATTATTATATGCTGCAATAATGTTTCTGAAAGGAATAGCAGATTGACTTCCTCATTTGTGCTGTGAGAGAGCAGCATCTTTGCTACTATTTCCCAAATGAATGAATAGGTAATATACTAATACTTTTTGTGTGTTTATCTTGTCTTCCTAGGTCTCATTTATACCTTTGAGAAGGATTATTCCTTCCTGCCATGATCCAATGCCTAGTTTATAAAATTTTGCCAGTTACATCTTTTTTGCTCAAAATTGCTGTTGTAGAGATGTAGAGTCTTGGAATAATGACTCTTTTAAAGCACAACTTTTTAAAATCCCTCAAGTAGTTAATTACATTCCTGGAGAGCTGGAGTAATAACAGGAATACTCTGAGTTATAATAAAAGTGTAAGAAGATTTTGAGAAGGGCATAATTCACTTTTTAACTACAGTCTGTTTTGAATTATCAAAGGCAGTAGAGAGAGAGAGGGAAGGGGAGCAGAAATGAGATAACTCACCTTAAGAAATAGCACAGGAAATACAAACCATATGTACACTAGACTATGAAAAGACACCCACATATTCACCTTCAAAAGACTTGTAAGCACATTTCTAGAGAGAGCAGAAATACCTGTAATCAGCAGTTAGTCACTTGGGGCCCAGCACATGTGGCTTTCCCCATCCATGGCTGAGCCCACGACATGGCATTTCCACTCTATCTCAGGCTGCTGGGTGGAAAACGGACACAGGCGTCTGAGGGTGGCTGTGCCAGGAGAGCCTGGCAGGTGACCTCCAGGCAGCTTGTCCATGCCTAGGTGAAGCCACAGCACAGTGTGGTGTTTTCTACACGTGTGGAACTCATCAGCTCTGGTGGATGCAAGAGCTCTGTGGTGCACTGGGACTTTCCTGCGCAGCATCCGCCACCGCCTGGGAACAGTGCACAGATGTTTCCCTCCACTGACAGGGAGGATGGAACCTCACCTTGGCACAGGAAGCTGCACAAGACAGGTCTGTGCAAACACACAGGTCCTGTGGAAGAGCTGGAGCCAGGTAGTCGCACATTTTACACATTTTAGTATTTACCATGTGGAGGTACCAAGCAATAGCTGGACTTCTTGATACTCTTAACTAAAGGCTGTTATTTTTTGAGTTTGTAGCAGCTGGGTACTATTTAAGAAAGGAAGATAGAGCTAAGCTTACTGGTGACATAATTTTAGGCAGCAATTTCTGTGCTCCTGCTCTATTTTTTTGGCATTCAAAAAATAGGTATAGCATAAAGGAGTATTCTGGATGCTCCTCTTTACCTTCTGCTTTCCAGGAGCACCAATGCATGGATGAGTTCCTGTTGACATTTTATACAAATCATGTATTTTCTCCCTTGGCCTGTGACTGTTGTACGAAAGAAGCGTCTTTTATCACTACCTAAAAATAAAGAACACTAACAAAATGCTCTGATCAAAGTGATTCATTCATCAGCAAAATGATTTTTGCATGCTGCTACTTTGTATGTGAGAACCATTACCCAAGGAGGGAGACTGTGAATAGACGTAGTGTTTACATAGTACCAAAGTATAAGGTTGCTCCTTGTCCATAAAACAGAACTGAACCCTCATGATACACTAACATGTGCGTGGTAGCCGATGACACATCACTGCTGCCTACATTAGCACAGCAAAGATGCTTTGTTCTCTGATGTCAGGAGTTTCAAATCCCAGCTGGGGATTTACTGACTAAGCCACAGTGAGCTGCTGTGACTTCACTCCCAAAAGGAGAAGAGGAATAAAATAGAACAGCTTTCTGCTTTTGATTTCACTTCAGAAATACTGCTAAGTACTAGGAGTTATTTCCCTGTTGGTACCAATATATTACTACAGTTCTTGCTGACAAAAACTACATAGACCCATCAGTGGAGAAAAGGCTCATTAGCCACCTCAGGATAAGACATAATAGCAATTCCTCTGAACTCAGATATATAAACCACAGATTGAATCCTCATTCAAATAAAATTCCTACCATGAATTCGAACTGTTAATTGCTCACCATTTCTCTGTGGCAGGACACTTGGTCCCCTGCACAGATACAAACAGCAATTCCAGTTTTTCTGTCTGGTAGCCACTTCTTTAACTTTCATATTTGTCCACGTTCTTGTCATGAAGTAATGGCACAACATATATTGTGTGGGGGAGGTGTTAGAACATACAAGCTTTGTACAGACACTCACAGAAAAAAAAACCCTTTTTTTTTTTTTTAACTTGTGAGATGAGGGTAGTGCAAGGGTTTCACCAGAGCTGAGGCTAGAGAATCCTCTACAGGAGGCTCTTCATGCTGTGAACAAAACCAGTTGAGAACAGAGACCTGGACTCTTGCTGTCACTTATTGTGACTTTTTGAGTGATGATCCCAAAGCATTATGTAATGGTTGGACCATTATCCTCACAGCATTCCTAGAAAGCCGGGATTATTACTTCATTGTTAAAGTGGAAACTGAGTCACAGAAATATTGTGACTTGTACATGGTCCCAAAGAATCCAGAAGATGAAAAAAAAGTATAACCAGTGACATAAATTCTTCATATTTTCTTCCTAACTATCCACTGCATGGTCTTGTTCACTTTCTATATACTAACATGCCTCAGAAGTGCTTTATAGCTTTGTTTGTGTATGGACAGCAGATGAAGATACCTGAATGGAAAGGATATCTAACTACTCTTTAGTGCTGCTGTCAAGAGGCATGGGCTGAAGCTTTGTGGCACCTGGGTAAGGCAGGGTTTGTAGCAGTCTGGCTTCCCAGGGGGGTGTCAAGAGAGTGAGTGCTGGTCTGGCTTTTCCTGCAGAAGCAGTCAGACTCATTCCACAAAAAGAGTGTGAAAAAGGGAAAAGTGAGTTCTGGGGCGAGAAAACAGATTAAGCAATCCCAGAGCATGAAAGCATTCAAGAATCATGACTCCTGTGTTCTGTCACGTTTTTCCCCAGAGTGAGGGACAAGTAAGAGACAGCAATCACCATCCTGGTCCTGAAGAATGGATAAGTCTGAAAACACTCAAAACTAATGAAAGATCTGAAACAAGACTAGGCTCTTGAAGTGGTAGATTGATAAATCTGGGTGAAAATAAGGACTGGAGGATAGTGTGAGAGAACTAAGGAAAATTAATGAGGAAAAATTAAAAAGGGATCTAGTGATTGATCTAGTGAGTTACTGGTGTCCACTGGATCAGCCAGAAAAAGTGAAAAGTAGAAAAGTGTTTTCTCATTTTTTACTCTAGTAAAAGCAATGAGAATCTATTTATATAGGGCACAGGAAGAAATAAGTCTTTTGCTTTTGCAGACATTGTAGCACATCAGATGCGGGGGTTATGAAAGTTCAAACACACACAAAATTTGTCAGCTTCCTCACTGCCCATTTTGGAGCTAAATGCACACCACACTAGATGTACACGCAGGGGTGTTGCAGGAAAAGTGCAATGGTTGTGTTTAAAATAGCACCAACCCTTCCTATCTTACTGGCATTGACTACAGGGAGAGGCACACCCACCCAGGCCTGCTTTGTGCTTCAAATATTTTAGTGGTTTGACTATTTAGATTAGACATGGAATTTTTTAAAAAAACTGGAATTACCATGGGAGTAAAAGCCCTCAGGTAGAGGCCACTGTGCAGGCATATAAATATGACCATATTAATGCTCATTCAATATTCCTTTCAGTTTCCATATGGAATTACGCAAAGCAGTATAAAATAATACTGCATTTCTAACCTACACAACTGCAGACACTGGTGTATTTTTTTTAAGCTCACCAGGCAGCAATTAGATTTTCTGGACTTATCAGTCCATTCATGGATGGAAATGGCTGTTTCACCCTCACTAAAGCTAGGCTTGCTCACAGCAGATGAGGGTATAAACTGTCTGACCATAGTGTTCAATCCATGGCCAAAGCCAGGCTTAACCCTGCATGTTGATTCCAACTTGAAGATTTAATCTGGCTGTCCTCTCTCTGTCAATTGTGCACTGTCTCTAGATTGCTCCTTTGGCAAAAAACAAGGTCAAAACTGATGATCCAATTGCTGTGAATTTGTTTTGGTTACACCAGTACTTAATAAAGGCTGACCAGTCATTATTTATATCATCACTGCTGCCTCATAGTAGATCTTTGTGAGACCTTTTGAATGTTGCATACACATCCATGACCCTTGCAGACTGTACCTGGATTGATTACCCCCTACAGGGGCAGCCCCTCACACCTGGGATCACACCATGCCTGCTCTAGGGATCTTTGTGGCAGGAGGAAGATGACGGCAGTTCAAAAAGAAAAGAAAGAAAGCCAGAAGCTTGGGCTGTGAGGGTGCTGCCTCAGGAAAGGGGGGAAGAGGAGCAGAGCAGCACTACAGCTGGGGGCTGCAGGGGGAAAACTGATGCTGCTGGTGCCAGCGCCAGCATGGGAGGCAGTGGTGGCCTTCTCTCTGGGTTGTCCTGGCTCTTCTGACTTTCCTTTACCCTACTCCCAAAATGTAACCTCAGACCCCGAGCACTCTCAGCCTTGCTTTCCAGGTGCTCTTTGCTACAGGGCTGGGCCATTTGCTGACTCCTTGCTCTTCCCAGCTGAGGGGCAGCTCTGGTGGCTGCTGGCCACCTGAATCATAGAAGCACAGAATGGTTTGGGTTGGAAGAGACCTTAAAGATCTCATTCCGACCCACCTGCTATGGTCACTGACATCTTCCACTAGACCAGGTTGCCAGGTTCCAGGATTGAGGCATCCAGAACTTCTCTGGGCAACCTGTTCCAATGCCTCACTACTCTCACAGTAAAGAACTTTTACTTAATATCTAATCTAAACCTACCCTCTTTCCGTTTGAGACCATTCTTCCTTGTTCTATCACTAGGTGTTTTTGCTAAGAGTTCCTCTCTAGCTTTCTTATGGCTCTTTTTAGTTAATGTGTTTAGAGTGAATTTCAGGAAGACCTGGGAGGAGGCTGGTACTTGAGAAGGAGGCTTCCCTAAAGCAAAGGGATGGAGTCCCCATCACACTGCCACCTGTTTGGAGCAAGACAGAAAATGATCCTGCTTGGAGTGCAGTGGAAACAAGCATCAGGGGATCTCTTCAGGTTTATTACGGGTTTATTATTTTATAAGTCACTATATGCGGGCTATGGATCTGGCCTAAACCCAGTTCACAGTATTTTGTGTGTGGGGTATGAATTGTGCTATCCAGTGTGCAGTTTGCCTCTGGCATCATGCATGGTGGGAAAAGGCTGTTCTTCTCTCTGCATGCCACAGTTGTATGCATATATTCAGGTGAAAGGAATATCTGAATCAGCTGGGTTACCAAACCCAGCAGCAAACCTGTGGCTGCACATTGAAATCAACTGTGTCATTCTGTTTTAAAAATAGGAGAGGGAGAATCAGTCTCAACTTGAACCGGGTCCTGAAAAAGTGTATGCATGACATTCTCTGCTGTCCTGCAAGCTCAGCAGAACCAATTACCCACTGCATTTATGGACTGCCAGCAGCAACTTTCCTGACTCCTGCCAACACAGGGGTTTTTTCCTCTTCACATCCTCTATCTCCAGCAGAGGCACTGGACCAGGAGCAAGGCCTCAGCCACAGCAAGCATTTGATCTTGTGTGTAGTGATGTCCTGCCCTGAGCATGCATAGGGGGCATTCCTTAAGGGGCCACAAACCAGGTTGTACTCGCACTGTGCAGAAATCATGGAGGTGAGGGAAGGAGGATGACACAGAGATTCTCTCTGCTCTGAAGATAAGTCCTAAGGGTGTCCTCATTCCATGCATGTCTCCTACATTATCCTGGTGGGTTGCCAAGGAAAAAATGCCAGTGCCTGAATGAAAAAAAAAAAAATAAAAATGTTTACGCATCTCTTTAATCCATTCCAAACCAAACACACATCATTTGCTGCAGCCAGAAGTGCATGCAATTAAAGGGTTTATTTTTATGTTAAACTATCTCTCCATAATTATGGAGTGTTTGTGAAGTGCAGCATCTCTATGTGTATGTTTGAAGAAGTGAGGGATCTGCCATTTTCACCATTTCCTACTCTGTCACCTACATTTTCCTTTCTGTCCACACATCATTAGCTGCCTCCCTTTTACCAGACAAGCAGCTCCATTAAGATAATTTTTTGAAAGAAAAAAGCAAAGATAAAGCTGCTTGTGAAGTACCTTCACAGACACTAAGAGAGGTGTCTGACAAGACACCATTTGTTGCTCTGTCATCTTTCTCATCTGTAAGTCTAGGACACCTTGAAATAAGAAGTAATGATGTGAAAAAGAGTTTAGGACCAGAAAAGAACTTTACATATGTTTACTATTTTGCCCTCAAACAGTGACAGAAACTTTAATTAGAATTCCTATATATCACTATAGAAAAAGAGTCAGGAGTAACTGAATCTCAGGGAGTTAGGAGAATCCTGCAGGTTTTCTGAACTCTTCATTCAGTTCCTCCTTCTTTGTACGATGATCTTAAGCTGCACTAAGGGAATTTTAGGTTGGATATTAGGAAAAGTTTTTTACTGAAAGAGTGATAAAAGCACTGGTATTGTCTGCCCAGGGAGGTGGAGGAGTCATCATCCCTAGATATGTTTTAAAAAAGACTGGATGTGGCATCTGGTGCCATGGTTTAATTGGGGTGTTAGGGAATGTGTTGGACTCGATGAACTTAAAGGTCTCTTCCAACCCAATGATTCTGTGATAGGATACTGGCAGGAGAATGAATTCATACAATCAAACAGAAATCA
>VWZN01022046.1:153679-173122 GCA_013396955.1 Regulus satrapa | reverse complement strand
AAAAAAAAAAAAAAAAAAAAAAAAAAAAAAGGCACCAAAACCTACAAAATTTGGAAATGAAAGGACTATTATACAAAAATGTTAATAGTTAGCTTGGTACTTACACAACCCTCAAACCAAATTTCATCAAAGTCTTTTGTAAAAAAATACAAGCAGTGTCTACTTTACATTTATCCAATGCGCTTCATAAAGCTGTCCATTAGGATTCCTGGGTTATTTTATGCCATGTATTTGCAAAATGTTTGAATGGAGACATTTGTATTTAAAGGCAACAGCAGTAAAATACAAAAATAGAAGAGGTAACAGGGAAAAAAGCCAAGCATTTGGTTTTAGATAATAATTTCATAGAAATAAGCTAACTTAGCATCTTAAATTACAAAGAAAAGTAAAATAGTGAAGATATACATATCTTCTGATTGTTACAGATATTGGTCCAATTTTATTACAGCCCTTTGTGTGTTTATTTTCCTTGTAGTCTTAACAATTAACTATAATGTTATGAAACCTCCACATCACTGATTTGTTTGCTGCTACCAGCTCTGACAGGAGTTTTTGGCACATGGATCACCTGCAATTTTTTGTTTAAAATGCTGTTGCTTCTTGGTCTTGTGTGACTTTGTACATCTTGATTCCTATGTGTAATTTATTTTCCTAGCGGGAACCACACAAACTTGTCATACCTGAGAAAAGAATTGCTTTGTTTACAAAACCCTTTCTAAAATAGTTATTTAAGTTTGACCTAGTAAAATATCAAGTATTTTCTTATATGTCAGCAATGGCATTCTTCTTTTCAGGATGTGCAGCCATTAGGACAACTGAGAAGTAGCGTGCTTCTGTGTTATTATGATGGCAATTATTTATTAGCGCTGTGGCTGCAATATTGTCCCTAGAGGCTTCCTATAATTGAAGTTACCACTTTCAACAGTTTAACCACTGAAGCTCTTTTTGATACAAAATTACATAATTACCTAATTAACTGGAAAGGGATGTAAATATTTCATATTTCTCTTTGAGAAAAATAATAGAAGCATCCCTCATCTTAGATACATTTCTGTGGAGTAAGTAAAGCAGTAGTATAGGATCCCCTGTAAAATCACACAGCTCTCCAATTACCTTTGTCACAGAAAGCCTGAAAGGGGCAGAGAAACCCATTGCTGGGTCAAGGAGCAATAGTTTTGGGAACATTACTCTGCTGCTCCTCATGCATGCACATAAGCTGGAGCAAACGTCACTGAAGTCATCTGGGACCCCAGCGAGCAGCTATAAGGCAACTATTTCCTGTGCTCTCATAATTTCTGTGACACAGATGCAATTTCAGCTCAGGAGAGTTTTCCCAGGCCCTTTTCTCTTGCCAGAAAAGAAAAACAAGGCAAAACAAGAAATTGTTGGCTGCCTTTCTACCATAACTTTTTAATATGACTAGTTTGCAAGCTTTTTCAGGCTTTTTGAAGGTGTCTGTCCTCAGTCTTTAAGAAGGTAAAATACCTTTTATCAGTCATCAGCAAACTTGCAGTCAGATTTGATGATCTTAAAGGTCTCTCCAAGATAAACAAATCTTTCCTTCTATGAAAACAACACTTCTGATTACATGATTTCAATAGAAGAGTGCACTTATGCCACACACAGTGCTGACTTTATGCAGTGCTTTTGCATAATGGGTTAAAAGTGTGTGGAGATCAGCTACTCAAACATGGGTTAGAAATGCTAAACCTTGTCTAGGATCATTAAATATCATTATTACAAAAGCTACTCTTTCAGCTGGGATAGGAAAGACCCATGTAGGTGAATATATTTTCCCCTTTATCTTGTAATTTCACTCATTATTTTTTCTTATGAATATTCATTTATGATGATTTTGGCTTGGCTCTTTGAATCAGTATTTGCCAGAATGCAAAGTGGATAGAAAAAAACAGGCAGTTTATAGAAAGGTATTTGCTTTTAGTCTTTCCAGTGTCACAAGATACAGGATATCAGAGAATCAAGCCCTTAAGTCCTGCTTACCAGATAAGAAGAGCCTGCTTGCCATGGGAAAGCCTGTTTTACCAGCTCAGCTACACATGTTCTCACGTCTTTCTTCATCATCTCTATTTAGCCAAATTGAAGAGAACAGAGTCAAATAAAGCAAAAAGTACATACAAGCCAATGGGGACCCTGCAATATTACTTTCACCTGAAATTAATTTACTCTGGCCACCTGAGAGCATCTATGCACTTAGGGAGCAGGAGAAGCACCGTGTCTTACCTAGCCAAGCAAGGCTGAAGAACATGGCTCACATGCAAAGATGTGCAGTGAATCTATTCATTACTATTTTAGCAGCACCTGAAGGCATCAGTGGGACTGGGATCCTGATGCACTGTACAAAAACTGGACAAAGATACCTTCCACCTGCAAGAGCTAACAGCCTAATAAGGCAGGAGAAAGAAGCAAAGGCAGGAGGCTACATGCAAAAGGGGGGTTTTACTAGATGATCTTTAAAGACTACCTTATAAGTCTATGAAAACACAATATGTGTGAGCTTATAGCTGTATTTCAGTCCCAGGGACTGAAATACAGTCCCTGAGTGAGGAAGTGTTGTTAAGTGTTGGCCTTTCTTCCATGGTCCCACAGCTAAAAGTAAAGCTGCAGAGAGCTCTGCTCCTGATGTACCACAGCACCACACTGCAGATAGCATTATCTTACAGCTCTTCTTTAGGCCAATATTGTTCTCTTAAAATGTGTTAAACATGCAAGCAACACACAGTTCCTTCTATTTCAACATTTTTTATCAGGGCTGCCACCAGAAAAAAAAAAAAAAAAAAGTAGTAGGATTACCAATAGAGCTTAACCCATGTGTATCCTGAATCCTAAATGATGAAAAGAGATCTGAACAACCACGTGACTGCCAAAGGGCATGCCACCACAAAAACCAGACAGTAACCATATCCATCAAAGCACAGGTCAATGACCTTTTGCTTACTATGAGCTCAAAGCCCTCTTGGACTTAATATATTTTTTTAAATCGACTGGTGATTAAACATATGTTGCAAAACACATCAAAGTGCCACCTTAGAACTTGAGTGTCCATAAACTTTCCATGACAGCAGCAGAGGAAACTATCTCCTGGCAATGCACATTAAGTTCCTGCAGAGTTCAGGCCTGACTTTTCTAGTGCTTAGGTAATACACTGCTCTATTTTAGGTGAAACCTACCCATGCTACAGTGGAGACACCAAGAAATATTAATGTAAGCATTCACAGTGCAGAAAAAAATTGCTTCAGTTCATGCAGGACAAGAAACAACAGTCACCCAAGGACAAAGCAAAGGACAGCGGGTTCATTTGGCTACCCATCAAGGCCTTAGTGTAATTACACAGTGACATCTTGCTGTGTTATTGCATATTTATTAAGCTGACTTTGGGTTTATGTTGTTGGATATGATACAAATTTGTGGGCATAATATCATAATTAAATTAAGAAATTAATTTACGTAAATACAAATAGAAGTTCATTGTATTGTTATTGCTCCTGTTATCAAATTAAGAACTTTGCTATCTTGGCCAGCTTTCCTCATATCGCTCATTCTCAAAATCTTCTTCTACAGTAGGGTTTTTGGTAAAAAAAAAATGTAAGAGCTATGCAGAGCTCTGCATTTAATAGGTGCAAGTCCTCAAAATCTGAATTCTGCTTTTTTGAAGGATGTGAAAAATTGCTATAGACAAAAATGCCAAGTTGTGTTTTATGGCACTAAACATGACTGAAGCATGCTGGGTTTTGATGATGAAGTGTCCCATGATGCCAAGCTGTCTCTAAACAAAATCACTAATACAGTAATAGCAGCTGAGATGTGAAACACAGATTAGACAACAACTTGTTTAGAGATATTTTTTCTCGTAAAGGTCTGATATGAAAGGAGAAATCTGGAGAAAAAGTAGAATAAAATGTTGATGTTGTTTTTCCTCTGAATGGGAGAGAAGAAAGATTGGGAAACATTTCAAATCTTTGCTACTGCAGATGAAATACATAAAAGATCAGGGCAAAAATAAAGATGAAAGTTTTCAGATCCCATTTGGTTTAGAGAAATTACAAGGAACAACTTTTATTATGAAGGCATTGCAAAGATTATATTCTAGCTTAAAATGTTTCATTTCATTGTGTTTGTATATTCAATGCCTAATTTTGCCTCCAGCTACAGCATTTTGCCTATGATGATAAAGTACTGTGTAGGTACATAAGACTACTAGAAAGTCTGCTATTTTACCAGTATTATTGTCAAGCCAGGAGAATGAGCTAACCTAACTGGAGTGCATATACAGAGATATCCTTTTCCCAGACCATTTTCTAGAAGTGTATTTCTTCTCTGTATTCATTATAGCACTGTCTATTTAAGAACACTGAGGCTTTGACAGGAACTGGCTGAATGGCAGAGCTCAAAGGTTGTGATCAGTGTGGTACAATCCAGATGGAGGCCTGTAGCCGGTGGCATTCCCCAGGGATCAATAGTAGGTCCAGGCTTATTCAACTTATTTTGTTGTTTTGTTTTATTGACAAGTTTGACAACTTGTCAATAACCTGAACAAAGGGATGGAATTTACCCTCAGCAAGTCTGGTGATGACATGAAACTGGGGCAGTGGCCAATACACCTGAAGTCTGTGCTGCAATTCAGCTGGACCTTGACAGGCTGGAGAATTGGGAGGAAAGAAACTCAATGAGGTTCAACAAGGGCAAGTGTAGGATCTTGTGCCTTGGAAGGAATAACCCCAAGTATCCGCATGAGTTGGGAGCTGACCTCCTCGAGAGGAGCTCTGTGGAGAAGCATCTGGCAGTCTTGGTGGATGACCAGTTGACCATGAGCCGGCAGTGCCTTGTGGCCAGGAGAGCCAATGTTATCCTGGGGTGAATCAGGAAGAATGGGACCAGCAGGTCGAGGGAGGTGACCCTGCCCCTCTACTCAGTCCTGGTGAGGCTGCCTCTGGAAAGCTCTGTCCAATTCTAGGCTCTTCAGTACAAGAAAGAAAAGATGTGACTGGAGAGGGTTCAGGGGGAAGCCAGGAAGATGATGAGGAATCTGGAGCTTCTCATGAGAATGCGCTGCAGGAACTGGGTCTGTTCAGTCTGGAGATGACAGGACTGAGAGGAGATATCATCAATACATACAAATACCTCAAAGTCAGGTGCCAAGAGGATGGTGTCAGATTCTTTTCAGTGGTTTTCAGCAACAGGACAAGGTGCAATGGCCATAAACTAAAACACAAGAAGTTTCACCTCAGCATGAGAGCTTCTTTGTGTTGGGGGTGGCAGAGCACCAGGACAGGCTGCCCAGGAAGGTCATGGAGTCTGCCTCTTTGGACACATTCAGAACCCACCTGGACACATTCCTGGGTCAACTGCTCTAGGTGACAGCCTTGGCAGGGGTAGGACTAGATTACCTCCAGAGGTCCTTTTCAACCCTAGTGGTTCTGTGAACTTTCTTTTAAAGTTAAAAATAAATTACATTGATGCCTTCTATTTGGCAAAAAAAAATAATGTTTTTTGAGATATGTCAGCAAGCAAATTTACCTGTAGGTACCTTAACATTGCACTATACATCTACTAATGCCTATATTTGTTCTTATACCAAGGAAAAATATAATTATATAAGGTATATAATGTATACCTATGACATTTCCACTTGCTAACAGTCCAGATATTCTTCATGTTAAATAAACAAAGTTTCATTTCTTTGACTAGCTATTTCATTTCCCCCCACATTTTTACTTCTGTAGTTATTTTTACCCCTAAGAGACTCTTGAGAAGGGGACTGTTTCACTGAATTTACACTTATTTAGAATATTCCGCCTTTAAGTGTTCTCAGGCAGACAATCATCAAGGGAAAAGCAGACTAGAGTTGCTAAATATTCACAGGACTATAAAGGAGCCCAATGAATCCTAGATGGGAAGGTATTTGTTCTTAGCAGAAAATTTTGCATACAGGGAACTAAATGACAGAAAATTCTTGGCTCCTCCAAGAAACTGTCACCTCAAATCATTGCTCTGGGCCAAGGTAACTCAATCAAGATAACTCAGCTGCTTAGATAGAGGACATATCTTCTGAAACCAGCTCTTAAAAGGGAGTCTTCTTTGCTTCCTTATTGTGACGTAAAAGAAGAAAACTTAATCCATCTATGAAGCAACTTGAAAGGCAAGCTGGTGTGTTGAGCTGTCCAGAACATGCTGATCTGATTTGTGGATGCCATCTCTGGGATGACGTCAAGACACACTCTCTGCCTTGTGGTCTCGGTGCTAAACTTTCAACACATATCATCAGATCCACCGTCATCTTACTGAGGGCATGAACCACTGTGGGTGTCATTGATGTTTAAAAAGGGTCCCAGAGTAACAGCTGAGAAATACGATTTCCCAAATAGACAAATCAGGATGGAGCCTGGACGTGTTATGACATAGTCCAAGGCAATGGATCATGGTCATGGCCAGTCACTAAGACTTGGTCCACAAGGATGAGGAAATTCTTTGGTTGAGAGGCAGAATAAAAAAAACATCTGACATACTATCAGAATTATGAAAATTAAATACAACCAAGAGACTTGGGTGCCCAGCTCAGACAGAAGGAGGGAGATTAATTTCCCTCCAATTCAGAAATATTTTAATATGATGTCTTGTTCAGCACTGACAAAGTTGACATTAGAAAACAGGATGTATAATTTAGAAGAAGAAGAGGAATATAAAAGTGTGACAAAAAACCCATCTATTCCACTGAGACTTCTCTTTTCCATGCACCACATTCACAAAGAAACATTATACAGGGTAGATGTGGCTGAGGACTGTGGTCCTCCTCATCTCTTGAGATCTGCCTATTCTGTGGCATACCCTCTGTGTTTAACACCCTCTGTTCATAATATATGAGAGGAGGCTGGCCATGTCATCATGGGTACATCTTCTAAAAATAACTAATTTGCAGCTGGACACACTTTGCACCAGCCTTTAAATGGAATATTAGTAACATGTTCTTCTCAAGGTACTATCATTCCACATTTCCTTGGGATTTTTTAAAGCAGCAACCATAGCTCAAGCAGACATTCTTAACCAGAGTTAACCACTGGATTCTGGATAGCAGCAAACACTGTAATCCAGCTGTAGATTTTTCTTTATACAAAGCACAACTCTCTGAAGTGAAAGACCAAAGAAAAGTTGATAAAATATTAAGTTGAATGGAGAAAGGATGAAGAATATTTCAGAGGGAAAAAAAAAAGGCAATTTGAGATTTCTTGGGGGAGTGACAAGAAAGAAAAAGAGAGAAGGGGGGAAGCCTTTGGGATGGATATAATGGGGGAAGAAGGTACCATCAGTACATACAGCCACAAGATGTATGTACTGATGTATGGTAAGGCCAAGACTGTTCATACTCACAGGAGCATGAAATTATAATTATCACAATTCATGTAGGATCTTCATAAGCTCTGGAGCAAAGACATTGCCTGTGGAACTATGTAGACCACTGCTGACCTGTAAGAGAGATATGCTTCTGTCTTTCCCCTCAAATGCTGTCGCCTGGAAAACCATAGCAGGGTAATACTGTGATGAGGGAGGCTACATTAGAGATGGTCCAACTGATTATAAACCCCATGAGGGAATGTGGCAGACCAAGCAAACCCTGAAGCTCTGGTCTAGGACTGCCAGTGTAACTGCAGGTTCATGCAGGGTGAGCAGAAGGCTGGGGAACAAGATGAAGAGATTGTATCTACAGAAATATTTATTATGCTCTGAAACTGTAAACAAACATGTGAGAGGCATACATTCCAAACTGAAGTGCATTCATCATTATTGTTAGTAATAATAAAGATTAAAATAATTCTTTGTACTTCCAATACAAATGTAAATCTCGGAAAAAAAATCCTGAAAACATGAGAATATTATAATGAATGTAGCTTAAAACAAACCCTGTGAAGTATGCACCCTTATCTGCACATTACAGAGGAGGAAATGTTGGCATGGGCAGATTGCAGTTTGCCCAGGGCCAAGCAGGAAACACAGGGAACAGATGAATAAAGTCCCAAGCTCATGAATACCAGCCCTCTGCCTCAGTCACAAGATCATTTTTCCTTTCCTTCATTTGATAAAATGCAAAAGAATTAAGTTAGGCAAATCCATAATTATGGGTTTGAAAATAACCTTCGTGCCATCTCCCAGCCCAGGGTATTCAGAACTAAATGGGAACAGAGGTATGGTAAAGGAAGTTTTCTCTACTTTCCATGTAACCCAGGAGTGCAGATCAGCTAGTACACTTAAGCATCAAGTTTGGTAGTCTTCATAGGAATACCCAGCATCAAGACTTTGAAAACAGTACTGGAGCAGACCCAGAACTTCTTTAGATTCACTTTATATTACAAACAGTAATTTTTTTAGTTCTTTCTCAGGACCGATACATGTCTAATTACATCAGAGAGAATGTGCTGCTTTGCACGAGAGACCCAGTGAGCCTCGCCACAGAATACAGTCTCTGCTTGAAGAAATTGTTGAGAAGCTGGATAAGGTCCAGGATCCTTTTCACCAAGGCAGGCCTCAGACATTGCTCATCCTAAGTGAATGCTTTCGGCATTAAGCAATTTATCAACAGGTGGAATTAGTCACCATCTTCCCTGTTTAGCTCTCAGCCTGATCTGACAGTCATTTCCAGAAAATTCTTATCAGCTCAGATCTCATTGGCAAGAAAGGGCAGGAAAGATTTATCTTCCTTGTGACAGCTTGGCCTGAGATGGGCACCCAGCTGCAAGGCCCTGCAGAAACCAGACCTTCATCAGCTCTGTTCAGCCCCCAGCAGACACTGAGGGCAGTCACTGTTCTCAGAGCAGAGTGTAGCTAAGCAAGCCTGGGAGTCATTGTGGTGCAGACATTTGCCCTGACTACTCTTCCTGCTGGCAACATGTGCCCAGTAAGCCTGGGTGGTGTGTACCCAGTAATATCTTATTTGTATGCTTCTGCACCTAATGTGTCTTGTACCAGCTTCAAGTTTGGTGCACTTGGTAGTGTTAAGTTTAGGATTGGACTCAATGATTTTGAAGGTGTTTTCCAAACTAAATGATTCTGTGACTCTATGATATTATTTTTACAGCTTGCTAATAACCAGCAGAATAATCTGTGTCATTGTAGTATGTGTCTCAGGGTAACCATGCTTGGTGCAAGTCCTATTCTGATTTAGTACCACTGCTGACCACTTGCTGTATCACTCCCATCAGCCAGTTTTGTCATCCACTTTTTGACATTATTGACAAATAGTGCTCTTTCAGCATCTTGCCGAGCTCTTGGTGTGCTTCTCTGTCCATTATCCATTTTACCTAAATTAAAGAGAAATTGTGTATTTCCCATGTCCTCCACATCTTTCAATGAAAAAGACTCTTAAACTTGTTTCACAGAGAATAAAATCCAGGACCCAGATCCTTTGATCTCTAAGGTCAGCAGGCCACATTCAACTCTTATGAAATACTACTGAGGCTGGTGACACCCCTCTGAGGAGGAACTTGTCACAGTAATTTTACTTTTTCCCACCTACAATTGCAATTTTCTCTTTGCCAGGAGAGAACTTTTTTTTTTCCTCCACATTCAACCTAGGTGGAAAGCAGAGTGCTTAGAGTGCTAAGAGGCAAAACAAAGAGGTTTCTGTGAAGAGTCCTTCTGCCACACCATAGCAGCACCAGAGATGTCTCCCCACCTGCCCCAGGCAATTCTACAGAATGGCCTGTGTGTCACACCAGCCCTGAGGAGTACTCAGCGCAGAGACATGTGACACACTGAAGGAACAACTCAGCACACAGAGGGATGTGCTGGTATCAAGGAGCCAGAACACAGGGTCCCACATGAACTACTGTGGCCTCAGATCAGCTGATGGCATCTCTGATCAACAGAGTGGCTATCTTTAATCTTTTCTCCTTTGGGATCATATATTAACCATGTGAGTGTGATTGATCCTCAGCATCCCAAGCAGAAAAGCACGTCTGCAGTTGTCACTTGCATAACTACTTCTTCTTTCTCCAGCAGTTTTTCAGGTATTTGTCACATAACATCAGGAAAATAATGTTATTTATGCCATTGCTAGTTTTACTATCTGCAGTGAGAATATTCATCATTCCTGATCTTACATCCACATGCAGAATTTACCTTTAGTTCCCCTCAAAGTATTGTCAGTTTCTTATCTAATCATTGTTACTGAATATTCTACAGATGGCAGAAAAGAGACCACAGGAGTATCAAATCCATGAAGAATGCTAAGATGGAACACTTTGCCCTCAGAGGAAAAGGACCAGAACAGGCCATGTTAGGAACAACCAAAGTCTGAAAGCCTTTTGAGGAATAATGTTTTACTCTTTAAACTGTACAGAGCAGCTTCTTGGATTACTTACTGAATTAAATATCAGCCATTGTAAACATATTTGGCTGGGTCATAAGATAACAAGCCCAGGACCATTTGATCCACTTCTTGAAAGGGCTGTGCTTGGTGCTTCTTGCAGCTTAGGCAAGAGTGACGAATTGGCACCCTGACTGCTGTGACAGCAGCTGCAGGAAACAGCATTCCTCATCTCCACAGCCAAGCCATGGGGCTGCAACAGGGAAACCGGGCAGGAGCTGTCTCCCACCGTTTGTGATGGATGTGAGGGCCGTGGCACTGTCTGCTGTGGCAAACAAAGCAGAATAAGAAAAATTATCTCTAGAATAAAGCCAGTAAGTAGGCTTGCACAGGTGTTGTCCCCTTTGAGCTGTAAGAAGAGCAGGAAGGGCATGTTGTGTGGCCAGCTCCGAGAAGATTTGATGCCATACTGCATGGCCTTGGGGCTTCCTTCCCTTCACCAGCTCTGCGCCATCAGAATGCCACACTGCAGCACCTGGGTACAGGCTGGCTTCCTGCAGTTCCCCATGACTGAGCTGCAGAGAGGACTTTTGCCACTACTGAGGACAGTGTCTGCCTGCCAGCAGGTTCTCCTGCACCAGTGAGTCATTCCTGAGTCACTTGTCCTCTTGCCAGGAAGAGCCAGTCTTCTCCCAGGGAATACAGCAACCTTCCTGGCTGATATAAAGAGACCAGCTGAAAGGTGAGACAGCAGTGTGCATTTGTTCCTAGCAAGGTTTCCTAGGTATTAAACAGACAGCACACAGCAACAGTATGGAGATGGGTTTAAATTAGCTGCTCAACGTACCCCTGTTGATTTTATTTCCTTTTTGGATTATGAGAAGGAAGTTCTCCATGGCAAAAATGAGGAGAAGTGTTGGGGGAAGGTGAGAAGCAGCTGTTTCCAGCTCCAAGGACTTCTGCTGCCAGATCAAAGTGTTGGTGGCACACAGCATTAATAATGACCTCCAGGAAGTCTCAGAGGAATGAACCTCCAGAGTAGCAAACAGTTAGCCCAGTTTCAAGATTTTTGTTAGCCTCCTTCAATTGGTTTTGTAAAACTTTAGATCACTCTCTGTGAACTTTCCCAATAAAATTCACATTTGCAAAGGCCACTGATTTTACAGAATAAAACCTTTCCTCTCTCTTTGTTTGATGATGAATTTTTCAGGACAGGCCAAAAGTGTCTTTTTTTATGTTTAAAGGATCCATTCTGGAGTGACTGGACCAGAAAGGCATTGCTTAGAGGTGACTAGTCCAGGTGAAAACACAAAGCCTCCTGTCTTGCTTTCAGCAAAACCTCCAAAAATGGCACTTTTAGAGATGAACCTACTCTAAATCAACTACAGTGGCATATTGGAGTGATATATTTAGGAGCATTTTTTCACCTTTTATTCAGGGAATAACAGTGAGATCTTCAGAACATACCTGTTTGCTTTTTGTGTTGGCTCCTTCCTGACAGAGACATTTAAATGTAATCTCAATTACCTTTCAGTAGGCCTTTTTGATTCAAATGCCCATATCTTTCTAACTAGATGGAATACATTTGAGGAGTGCATCCTGGTTTCTGCTCCATTAGGTGATCAAAATATAAGGTAATGCCAAAGAATACAAAATCTAGCCATTTCCCCAGAGGAGCTGAGAAGAGGTTGCTCTTGAGCAAGCAAAGATGATGCAAACACCACTAATTTGAGAATCTTAAAAAAAAAAAAAAAAAGGTGTCACAAGAAGCAGACCCCCACTAACGTGCTTCTTCTCCTAGGGAGGCTATGGGGAGGTCAGCAAGCTTGTGTAGGATTTTCACCTGGCCAGTGGTGCTTCAGTTACCTGGAAGATGCCTCCTTACCTGCAAAAGAAATAAATTCCCTTGAACTTCTCATTGCCAGCCCATGAAATGCTGGCATGAAGAGAAAGCCAGGCACAGGTGTCAGGTGCCAGGTGCCATTCAGGTGGTGAAGGGGTTGAGCATTGTATGGGCTGGGCAGTGGTTTTAGCTCAGAGCCTCATCCTGAGAGCTGTGTAACTCTCTACCTTTAGAGAGCATCAGAGGTCAGGAGCTGTTAAATACAGAATGTAAAGATACAAAATCTAATGTAAAGATGCTCACTTTTACTAAAACTTTAGTAATGTAGTTTTAGGCAACTCCACTGTTACCAAGTTGTGATTTTTTGAAATGACACACAGTAGCAATCTTCAGATTTCCAAGTCCCCCCTTCTCTCATTACCCTGGCTCCAAGATTATGATAAATATATCAGCTGATCATCCCACACTGGTTTGTTTGCTTCAGACTGGAGAAGAGGACTGTCACCAAGTCATGGTATTGCCATGAAAGTAGCAGCTGAATATGCACCAGCATTGAACTTATTGCAGCTACAATCTCTAAACCCCAACAATAACAGGAAGTCAGGAGCCTTACTTGGTGAAGAAAATTCTGTAGCCTGTCAACTTTTTCATGTTTGATCAAGTTAGAAATAGGTTCATTCTCCCATTTGAAATTGTTTTTGTTGAAAACAACACAATCTGATTTCCAAAAAATGCAGTGGAAAATTTGATGGCATATCCTAAGGTCTCTGATTAAAAGGGCAGGCAGTGGTGAGTTAAATAAAGTTTTGCAGTCATAGTGCCAAGGTAAAGAGCAAGAGATAAAAGATTTTGTTTCTTGAGCAGCAATTTACACCTGTCAGGTGTCAGGGAAAAGATAAAGAAGAAAATATCTCTATAGCTAAGTCCTGCATAAATGTGATCAAGATCACACATAACCCCTCAGACTCACATTTTTTGGGAGGCACCTACAACAACAGATGCTGAGATTACCCATGAGACTGCACAACCTAATGTGTACTAATTCCAGGTTCTGTCTACCCACAAGGCTGACACTTTATAAATCAAGATTCCATCCATTCCAGCCCAGTCCACCACAGGGGGACCTTACTGAATGCTTTACACTCGCAAGTGTAGGCTTTGCTTTAGAATCCTATTCTACCTGCCAGCTGAAGGGAATTCACCTCGGTTTGAGCACCATACTAGGGGAGGACTGGCTTTGTCCCTCAGGCTCTTGAATTTACTTGCATATTGCTACACATGCAGAGGGAAAATACTCTTTCACGTGTTGTCTTGGGACAGAGATTAGCAAAAATCTCAAGAGGTAGAGCAGCATTTTAGAGGGTTTATCCAAGCAGAGGCAATGCCCTGAAACAGTTCAGAAAGTGCACTGTTACCTCAGTTTGGGGGGGGCAACAGGACTGGCCTGGAATATTTGTCATGTCATCCCCATAGGTGTCCCCTCCAACCCACTATTAATCTCCAGTGTTGCTCTTGATGGTCCCCCAGATATATACGACCTACCTCACCTGGAGGTTAACCCCTCCAAATAGATTTCTCCAGGAAGATTTTCCCCTATGTGCTTGAATGTTTTAAAAATCTATAAATAGGTCAAAACAATGAGACACATAGAAGCAATGACCTCTTTTCAGGAAATAATATCCCACTAACTTGATTCTCATCCACTGCCTGGTAATGAGGTTAGGTGTAGGGTTATTTTAAATTTGTTATGTGATGTAGTCCTTCTTTCTGAGATACCACAGCAGATGTCAATAAGACAAGAATCATTCTTTCATATTTCCATGTGAACAGGACACTGTCAGTCAGCAGTATCACTAGCAATGCAGCAAAGTGCTCATCAGAGCAATTTGAAAAGGAAAACAAAGCTTTTGCCCATGAATGTTGTCCTTTGAAGTGTGGGACTGAAGCCTCTTGGCTGACATCCCTTTCCTGGCCGACTCACTTTGTGCATGACTGCAGTAGCACGCTGCAGTCCCACGGGACCTGTTTATTACTCCTGGGTAAACTTTCCCCCTTCAACATGGGAAAATGGATTCATAATGATAGAAAGCTGGGACATTCTGCATGCTTAAAATCATAAGGCTTTAAAAAAATTTTTATCTTTTCTCTTTCAGTCAAATGCCAAAGAAAAGAATTGTGTTAAGCCATGATTATAAAACTTGCCTTTGATGACTTGTCCATTTGTCTTGTACTACCTCCAAGTCAAATATTGTTTAAATCCCCATTGGCTCACCAAGATATATGGAAGAGACAGGGTTCAGGAGGCTGGCAGGGAATTAACTGCATTAGCTGCAAAATGACTGGCTACCACAGCACCAGTGCTGATATACATGGATGAAGGCGCCTGTCAGGAGATGCAGCTTCTGTATCCCATGGGTTTCTTTTAGGCCAGCAGCCCAGCCAGCTCAGACCATTTTCTCTCCAACTGCAGGGACACCTACAGTCACCTACCCCAGTGCCAGGTGACATCTGGGGCCTTGCAGCAGAAGGGAAGGAGAGACAGACCTCAGGGTATTTCAGGGAGGTTCCATGAGGGAGCAGGAGAGGGGAGATTAATTACTTAGTCTTGCTGGCAGATGGATTTTGAAAGTAGCTGCATCATATTATGACTTCAGAGGACAAACTGATCCAACATTTGGAATGACTTACAAAGTAATGTCTTCTGAATGTATTTGCTGCACTAGGTTTAAAAGCCAGCTTGTCCTGGAATTCCTTACCTCCTCCAGTGCAGGCAGGTGGCCTGGGAGAGGCAATAAAACATTTCTTTCCTGGCTCTTGCACTCCTTTTTTCCAATGAAAGCCGTGACTATTCATATGCAAGTCAAATTATGCTGGCATTATATTGAAGTGATACCAGTGGTGAATCAGAGACCTTTTCAAACTACTTGAATTTTAAAGGGACAAGAAACAGTGGATATAACTGAAGGCAAAAAATTAATAATAGATGAAAAATGAAAACTGAAGAATCTAACACTAAAAAAAATCATATGTATCTATATCTATATGATTTATGCCCATTTTGATGCAGACCTCTGCCTACAGAACGCAACAAAAGGTGAAAGTTATAAAAGGTAATGTAAAGTAGAAGTCAAATATCATTTAAAGTCCCAGTCCTCCTGCAGCGTCACCCCAAGGTGGTATACCTTGAGTTATAGATCAGGGTGAGATCCATGAAATAAAACTGCAGGTTATTCTTTAAATGAGAAATTGTAATAGTGTGAGGTAGGATTTTATGAGGAACCTTTATTCTAATGAGCACAAGAAATAATCTGTCATTATTCCCAATCACATTCATTTAATTTTAAAAGAATTATGACAAAGAGAAGAAGAAACTAAAACACTTTGGAGGTTGGTGTGTAAGTGAAAAGAATCCTGTAAAATTATGTGCATGTGCATGTAATCCCAGATACAGGCATGGACTTTGTCACCCAGGCGTTCTGAGCACCATGTACTACTCAGGAATCAGGAATGTACAGTACATTCAAAGATGCTATAATAAGAAAGTATCACAAGGTAAATAAATACTGAATTTTTAATGAGTGAACTTCTGTGAACTACTATAATATGAGAGCATGAGAGAAACTCATAAAGGGAGGGCAAAAGCCAAAGAACAGATGAGGATGTGAAAGCATGTCTTTTATTTGAGCTACATTCAGGACAACATCCACGGAAGCCATGAATCTATTTTAGGATTCAGGAAACTGAATTCTTGGATTACAGTTATTCCCACTACCTGTCTCTGGAGTTACAGCCTCATTAAATTCTACTGAAATTATGTTATTATTGTGCTACAGATATGGTTTGGAAACTCTTGGCTGCAGTGCAGCTGAAACTGATTTATTTGTATCCAATACTGTAACAACATTACAGCCAGTACTTTGTGTTTGCATACAGCCTCTGCAACAAAATTTTAGAGCAGAGTAAGAGGAGGACTGCAAATAAGGATCTGCAGGTATGGCCTTGGAAAGCACTCCACAGGCACAGCTTCAGATGAGAGAAACTAGGGGTGCAAATGAAGATAATATTACAGTCAGTTTCTGATTAAACCAGGCTCCTAATAAAGACAAAAAGCCATATTCTACAGTCAGAATTCCCACAGGCCATGTCTACTGATCAGGCAGGTGTTCAAGTACAATCAAGACTACTATAATATAATGGAAAATAAAGAGATAAAGGACTCAAAAAAAATCACTTTTATCCAGAGATCAACCTGAGCCATTCCTGAAGTGTCCCAATTGCTCATGGAGCCTACAGAGATGGAGAGTCAGCAGTCTTTCTTGGTTGTGAGCTAACCTAGCTGCACTATCCCAGGACTTAACCATATACCACAACTCTGTACAGGAGAACCAGGAAGGTTGTGCAGTGACACACGACAGGCTCGGCAGCTGAGCTGTCACCTGCAGAGGTAGGCTTGCTGGCGTTGAGGCATGGTGAAACCATAAAAAATGGTTCTTGTGCCCACTTGGAAAAAGTGGAAATCCCCTGATGTTGGCAACCTTAAACAATACATGTTCTTTTTACTGTGTTTAAAGAGCATATGAACAATGATTAGTATCAATAGTGACATTATATTCCTGAGTAATTTTCTTATGCCTAGCATGAATCGTACTTGCATCTGAACTGATGGGCCTGTAGCAAGTTTTATAAAGATGTTGTATCATCAAGATAATTAAAACAATGTGTGTTCCTCTTCAATCTAGAATTTCAGGTCATTATAAAACAGTATGGCATAATCATAAATTGAACATCCGTGTAAAGCATTACTGTTCTATCAGAATGTCTGTTAGTGGCCTGTTTATTAAAGCAATAAAAGTGTAATTTATGCCACCTTTAACCAACCAGCTTGAAAAAAAAATATGTTTCTGGGGATCAGTTCCAATATTTACAGAATCTGGCAAGCTTCTGATATTTACAGAGTCTAATACCACCATGCCCAATCCTTTGAAAATCAATCACGTCAGCAAGAACATCGAGATGAATTATGGAGATTGCCGATGCTTTTAAGTGCCGAAACGGACGCATCCCATTTTCGCAGCCTCTCCAATAACAACAGCCACCATGGGCCGGCCGGTTGTTTTCGCAGCTTGCGAGCAGAGCCGCCCGCGCAGCACCCCCGGCCCCAGCAGCCACCAGCCCAGCGCCGCTTCCTCCCGCCGCGCTTCCCAGCTGCTCCCAGCCTCAAAGAGCACGGACCCATCTCCAGTTTCCTCTCAGCGACGCCGGAACGCCTGGGTGTAGTTTACGGAGAGGTGCGCCAAGGATAATTCCCGTGCTACCAGGTTTCCATTTCAGAAGGCTCCTCCACTCAGCCCTCTGCTGCAAAAGCTGCAGCCGAACTACTCGTTATGCCTCTGGGTACCAGCAGCTGGAAAAATCTGCAGTCCTGGCCTCTCTGTCTTTCTTTCTGTCAGAGTTTTTGTGAGTGGAAACGTATCCCGCAGTACACAGCAGGGTGGGTGGGACTTGACCCGACCCGTGGCTTTATTTCTTCTGGAGCAATCTGATGACAATACAGACACCCCAGAGATCAAGCTCCCAGTTAAGGGTGTGCTCAAATCTCACCTGCCAGGGGCCTGCCAAAAAACCCAGGTAATGCCACTCCAAGTTGTGGCTCCTGTTACTTGCCATGCAAATTCTCAGCACTTTCTGCACATGTATACACAGACTTTTAAAAAATAAATAAATAGGAAATATTGGCATCTGAGAAGTGAGTGATGATAAACAGATTAGTAGCTCTCACCTCCATCTGGTGAAGAGAAAGTGAGGAAAAGAACAGACAGAGAATAAGAGGTTATATTTCAGTACACAAAGCAATAAGGATAGCATTTCCAATCCAAATAAACACTTGAGAGGACGCATTTCAGAGTAGCAAAGCAAAGGCAAAGTCCTCCACAAGGAAAGTGGGGGTGCCTAAACAGAGAGGCTCAGGTTACACCACCACAAGCTGCTGAAATTGTCACTTCTTGTATCAGAGAGGACTAAATATCAGAACAGCATGGGAACAATATCACAGTGTTGCTAACCCTCTTAAAAATAAAGCTCATGGGCAATCTCTAGCCAGCCACTGGTTTTCGTCTTGCTCAGTAGTACTCAAGGCAGCAGCTCTATTTTCATTTTCCCCAACAAAAGCTGAATCAAGGGCCTTGCAAAGTAGAAGTGTAATGACCTGCTCTGTGTGTTCCTGCCACAATTATTGCCTGACAGCTTAAATCTTGGGTAGGTTACCACAATACTGTAAACATGACATTGCAGCAACTGCCAGCTCTTTAACCCCCTGGGCACTGTGGGCTATGGGGGTCACCCAGGCCATGCACATCCAGAGCCAGCGAAGCTGATTCTCCCTGGGACAGCTCTGCTCGGGTGCCAAGCTGCCCGGAGACTGTCCTGGCTGACCCTGGAGGGATCGCTGGCAGCGACACACACACAAGTGGGCAGTCTGCCTGTACCCTCGGGGACATCTTTGGGAGCCTGGCATCACGCCCTGCAGATAGTTGATGCTGGCTGCCCCCGGTGTTGGCACAAGACAAACCCCCAGAATGCAAAGTGGAAAAGGTCACTCTGAACAAGCTTTTTCTGCTCCACACCCTTTGCAAGTGCTTAGTAGCATTTGATGAGTATCTGTTGGGTTTTTTTTAAAAATATTATTCATTGCAAATGTTAAAATGAGGCTGTTTACAGCATCTGGTATGTCTTCTATTACTCTGCATGATTTTGGCTCGGTTAGTACTGTAAGCCTGGATTTTTACAGTTCTGCAAATTATTTTTCAGCCCTATGTTTTCTCTCCTGGTCTTACTCATCACAGTGACAGCAATCCACATCACTGCTATGGGCTGCTTTTTAGGAAGTGGGCACATGATGACACACTGGGAAAATAAAGAGCCAAACCTCATTTGGGAGACACTCCATTTTACTCCCCATTTAGCATCACGTCATGCCATCACGATCAATCTTTGCACAAAGAGGATGACAAGCAGAAGATTAAAGCGGGGATTGAAAAGGAGGCGCCAGTTTCTGCAAGGAAGATTGGAAAATCGACGGTTTTTCTGGTTTTGCTCTGGCAATACACTTTCCTGTAGGCCACAGAAACGAGGCCGTTCGGTAAGAACAGGGAGACCTTTCAGCAACCACACCTCCCGGCGCTCCGTCGGGCTGCTCTGCAGCTCTGCATCGTCCCCGCACGCCTTGCTCGGGGCTGTGTTGGGCGCCGCGATCCCGCAGGACCCGCCGCGGCTCCGGCTGCCAGCC
>VWZN01022046.1:120611-153416 GCA_013396955.1 Regulus satrapa | reverse complement strand
AAAAAAAAAAAAAAAAAAAAAAAAGTGTTCCTCATATCTGACCTAAACCCTCTCTCTTTCAGTTTCAAACCACTCCCTTTTGTCCTGTTATTACATTCCCTTGTAAAAAGCCCTCTCCATCCTTTCTTTTAGGCTCCCTTCAGGGACCGGAAGGTCACAATTAGGTCGTCCCAAAGATTTCTCTTTTCCAGGCTGAACAAACCAAATTCTCTCAGCCTTTCCCCATAGGAGAGCAGCTCCATCCCTCTGATCAAATTAATGANTGCTCGGGGCTGTGTTGGGCGCCGCGATCCCGCAGGCCCCGCCGCGGCTCCGGCTGCCAGCCCTGGGGGCTGCGGGCGGATCGCTCCTGCTCCCTGCCGGCCGCTGCCGGGACCGCGCTGCCGCCGGGATCGCGCCCCGGGATCGCTCTGGGGGAGCGCAGGGACGCGCCGGACACCGGGCAGGGCTGGAACTGCTCAACGCACCTCCTCTTGCTCCTGCTGCTGCTGCTGCTGGAGACCACAGGCGTGGTTTTTCAAGGATGCGGCGCAAAAGCNTGTCCTGTTATTACATTCCCTTGTAAAAAGCCCTTCTCCATCTTTCTTTTAGGCTCCCTTCAGGGACCGGAAGGTCACAATTAGGTCGTCCCAAAGATTTCTCTTTTCCAGGCTGAACAAACCAAATTCTCTCAGCCTTTCCCCATAGGAGAGCAGCTCCATCCCTCTGATCAAATTAATGACTCTTCTCTGGACTCAATCCAGCAAGTCAGTGTCTTTCCAATGTTGGAGGTCCCAGAGATACATGCAATACTCTTTTTTATCCCAAATGAAAATGCAAGGAAAGAAAGGAAAGAAGGTAGAATTTGACACATCCAGAATGAAAATCAAAGACTAGTTATGAAGTTAAAAATACAATTCAGTATAACGATGGGGCAATCTGCCCTGGACCCTAAAGAAAAGGAAGTTGAGGTCAGGGGGATGCAGGACATGAAGCCAGAGGAATCCGTGTCCAGCACTGTTGCAGAACAGGCACTGGTACCAGAGAGTTCCGTAATGCCTTTTGCCACAGTTTGTGTTCTAGTAACTCAGTGATATCAGCAGTTCTCAGTGGTCACGACCAGGAAACTCTCTGGCATAGTATGACATTGTGTTCTTTTTCAAAATGCCCTAAAACAACCCTAGCAAGAAGTTCAGTCTTTAGGCTGGGTATTCCATAACCTTATTCTCCAGTGTTCTACTTCTGAGATACTGAAATGCAAACACTAAACAGGAAGACAGTCATAAACACCTAAGAGCAGACTGTTGCCATTCTACTTTCTCCTCTTTTGAGATGCTTAAAGGAGCTATAATATAAATGTTCATATTAAATATTAATTATTTTAATCAAAAATAAGCACAATCAGACTGTAATCAAAAATAGCTAAATGGAATTTTAGAAAAAGAGATAAGATGGGAAAAACATCTTGGTAAAGCATTCTTTCATTCTATTTTCTGTCCAAAAGATAGGTCTCTCCTAAAAGTCACCATAAATGGCAATAAATACTAGAGGTCATACCTTAATCTCTCCTTGCTGAAACTCACCGCTAAAACATTAAGAATAAATAGCATCTAAGTGAGGGCTTTTTTTGGAAGGTTCCAGGCAATTGGAAAGTTAATGTTCAAGTTATGTGAGTTAACTTGGAAATAAATTCTCAAACAAATGCTGGTATGCTTATGCTGCTGCTTGCAGTGGTAGAGAGGATATCTGCCCAGTGTGGAATGCTGACCCTGGGTGGTGTTGGCAAGACTGGCTAGGGCTTCTAATTTATCAGGTCATTTTGCTAAAGAGGCTTGGTCTCAATACATGCACCGAGGAACTGCTGCCTTCATGGCCTAATGGTTAAATATTGGTGAGATGCACTTGGACTCCAAAAAAGCAGCTGAATGAGGGCAAACACAATTTGCAGGTGGTTCAAGTCTGTTATAGCCAGGCTGTATGGTCTTAAGTTATGGTGATTTGGAAGCTCTTTCCATGGTGGGGTTATTAAAAATTACTGCATACCTTTGATTAAAAACCTTTAGTGTATATTCACTCAGTGATTAACTGAAGCAATTTGATGTTGCTGTAATTAAGCAATATACTTCATCTTCACTGTGTAATTTTTTTTTCCTTAGGTGCTAAATCAGCAACAGATCTGTAATCTGCTGACTAATTCCATTTACCCATGCCTTACAACTACTGGCAAAGAATAAAACCTTGAGGCAACTGAAAAGGAAAATTCAGTAAAATATGGAAATAACTAGCCATTAAAAGATATTTTTGCTTCTTAGTCTTTTGGGAAACAAGTCAAATATCATCGCTAATATCTCCCGCTCAAAATAATGGCAATTCTGTTTCCATTAAGGACATTAAACTTGCTGATATTCCAGTTCCTTTCTACAAAGCAGAACAGATTTCTGCACTTAATTATTTTTCAAGTCTAAAAGGGGAACCCAGTGTTTTGAAATAAACTGAGGAGTCAATCTGGTTACATATTTTGCAACAGCTGACCTGCAGCCTACTCATCTATTTCCACTCACATCGTGTACCATTTTGGAGTTTCACAGCCTGTGACATCCTCCCTGTCCTAGTTCATCACCACATCTCAGATCTAGACTCTGTCCAGAGCCCCAGGGCCATGCCTGTCTGCCTCAATTCAAATGCATGCTGGCATAACCCAAGAGCTGCAGCATGCTGAGATTTGAAGCTCTCTTGTAAGTTCATCCAAAGGGGCATGATGAAGCAGACCAGTGTAAGAATAGGGTTACACCCATAGCCACAAAACAAAACAAAACAAACAAAAAACCCCAAACAAACAAACAAACAAACCAAAAACAGAAAACAAAGAAAAAAAAAACCAGGACAAAACAAAAAATGGAAAATATCCAAACAAAGATGGGGGAAAGCAGAACATGCCAGCACTAGCAGTCATATTTCTACTGGCAGGGATCATAAATGCTTGTTTTCCAAGGCATGCATGTTAGAAGGAGCTTTTGTGGCAATATTCTTATGAGTGAATTAAAGGTGGAATATACCTCTTTTTCTGTTGAAACAGCATAACACTGAAGTGATACAGTGCTACAGCACATGGTTCAACTCATAGAGGAGAATTCATAAAAACAAGCCTTATTTATGTGTGGAAATAAAAGCTGTGGGTTTCTCCCTTTCACCCTGCCCCCACAGTGACACTGCCAACTCTTTGCACTGTTCACTCTCATCCTTCAGACTTGTAAGTAAGCTCAGGGATGAAAAGTGTGCCTTTGTTCCCTGAAGTATCAAAGGAACTGTGATGTTCCTTTCTCATGCCAATCATTATAACAGTCATTAAGTCAGCACAATGGGTGCCTGGCTTTCATGTCCTTAGGGTTGATGGCATACATACAAAATATGACTGTTATTGTTATTTTTACTATTTTTAGGCATACTTTGTTAAGACTACAGCAAGCCTATGAAAAGAGCAGACATTCAATTTGCGGCCTTTCTTGGGAATCTCCATCAAAGCCCCCTGTGAGGCAAATGGGGTGAGGAAAAAGCACCAGGTGAAGGTCATCAGCAGGAAAGGAAGAAGCCAGACCAGTTCTGGTCTTGCATCTCTGGGATTTGTCCTACACTGGGACCCTGTTGGCTCTGGAGGGACTGGAAAGAAGCAGCCAGGCATCAGTTAGTTGATCTGAGAGCCAGCTATGTAGCACACTTTTTACTAAACTCTGCCAAGGAAAAGAAGACCTAGCAGATGTAGCTTTCTTTTAAATATATTTAGTTGTTGTTGTAATTAAAAAGAAAATATCTTGGTAATACAAGATTATCAAAACCTAGTGACTTATTCTCAGATGTGTTGTGAAAGCTGGGGCAGATTTCTTCTGGGCTTTTCCCTAGTGGCAAACCAAAAATTTTATCTCTACTGGATTTTTATTTAATCTGATTTAATTTTTAGCTGTGAGTGGGTTTTTTGTTCGTTTTGTTGGGGCTTTTTGATGGCTTGTTATTGGGGTTTGTTGTGGGGATGAAGGAAATTGTGAATCTGGAATTTTCAAGGTGTTCTGCAGTGCGCTAAGTTTGAAATTAAATGCTTATTATTATTTATATCAGCCATATCAGTAACACAGAAATCCTCACATCTAACCAATTTAGCAGCAATAATAATTACAGTGTCAACTTTCTGTCACATTCTTTCATCTTTATCTTATTTCATCAACGGAGAAATTGAGATCCAGAGTAGCTAAAAGATGCCAATAGGTACAAAAGAAATCAACAGGGAGTAGAAATTAGTTGTTTCAGGTTTCAGCTTGAAACAGGTGATCTTTATGGGTCCCTCCCAACTCAGAATATTCTGTGATTTATGGACCACTGAGACTACTTCCCCTTAAACAACAAAAACAAATCAGCTTGTGAAAACCAAGAGATTGTAAAATTTAAATTACTTGGACCCAAGTGGCAATACATACCTTCTAGTACCCATACATTGCACTTGATACAACTTAATAGTGGTATCAGTTCAGTAAAATACCTTGAATGGTCACATAATTTAGTTTTCAAAAGCCTGGTATTGCAAATCCTCTGTCGATATCACAAAACATCCCATCTCTGTAATCCCTATGGGATAAAAAACAATGGAAGCAGATATTCACATATGCCTTCAGAAAATCAAGCATCTGAGTCAAGTGAAAGTCAACAAAAGTATGAGAAAAAGCAAGACAGAACAACCCATTGCCAGACATACATTACTGGAAAAGGTAACTAAAGTATCTAAAAAGCCTTTTTCATGGTCCTTACCAAAAGTTTGGCACAGGACTGATGAATTCTGGTTTTTAATAAACCTCAAAGCTTGCTGTTATAGAAGCCCATGTGTGTGTGGTCATTTCCACTGAAGTTTAGAAATCCAATCAGAGTAGATGAATGGAGGAAAGTTATTTGTTCTTTGTGTTAATCATTAGGTGCTACCATATTAAACTGAGCTACCCAGACATCTGTGATTGAAAAAGTAATTTAGACCAACTTTATTTTTTAACCTTCCCTCATATGCCAGACAGCTCTAGACAGAACTTTCTACTTCAAAACATTATTTCCATATTCTACTCTATTTTGTACAGGTTTGTACAAAAGTATTCATTGGCTGAACATAACAGAATTATGATGCCTGCCAAGCATAACCTCCTTGATAGGAAATGAAAGCAGCAGTCAGCTCTCACTGACTGTTAACTCTTAAATCCATTGACATAAGGCAGAAATGCTGATCAACAATTAAATATCTTGAATTTGCAAATGCTTATCTTTACATGGTATAAATTATCTGGATGTGGTAAAGTAGTATTGATTTAGTAAACTCAAGC
The DNA here is from genome assembly GCA_013396955.1 of Regulus satrapa. Classification (NCBI taxonomy): domain Eukaryota; kingdom Metazoa; phylum Chordata; class Aves; order Passeriformes; family Regulidae; genus Regulus; species Regulus satrapa. The sequence goes on along the minus strand of VWZN01022046.1, from coordinate 148,086 downwards.
TAATTTGCTGGTAATTTCTTTGAAAAAATTGTCTAGACAGTACATTGTAGCCAACAATGCACAACACTGTAACATATTTGGCAGCTCTTTCTGGATGGATTGCAGAAAGAAAACAAGAACAACATAGACCATATTCCTGTGAGCACTGGTATCATTTCACAGAGACATTGTCAGATCAGGAAAATTTCACAGAACCAGTGATAGGCTCTCATTATATTTCCTCATGCAATTACAATGATTTCCCCCACTATCTAGGAAAAAAAAAAATTTCAAAAAAAAAAAAAGCAGAAAGAAAAAAAAAAGCAAATACCAATCAACAAATAAACAAACCCTAAAACCTGTTAAAAAAACCCATCCAAACAAATACAGCCCCCCTCCCACATACACAAAAAAAATCCTAACCACTTTGTCAGTGTAGTTCTCATTCTTTTGACCTGTCACACCTGGCCATGGCCTAGGGAAGAAACCACCAAGATAGACAGCACCCTTGCTGGACCTTGCTGTGTCTTCCTAAGAGAAATTATAGCTTAGTGTTACCCAATCCTCTAATAACCTTATGTAAGCCCTTTCCTGTCCAGCCACTTGACACAGTGCAGACTCGCAGCAGTACAAAAGAAAATGCATTAAGTTTAAAATGTCTCAGAGAGGAGATGAACAAATAGTTAAACACTTTTTGGCAATGAGTGGCTGCTGTGCAGTCAGCAGCAGCCAATTGTAGGACAACAGACTTCTGGTGAATGGTAGCTGGTGACTGGTTTGTTTTTTTAACATACCAGATCACAGGAAATAGATACATCTTGCATAAGAGATGGATTAAGAATTAGTTGCCCCAGCATTTGTTTAGAGTTTACATGTTTGGTTATTTCCATGACAGCTTCAGGTCTTTGCTGTCTGCAAAGCAGCCAGTAATCACTTCAAGCACAGAGGGCAATAGCTCCTGAGCAAGGATTTTTGGACACAAGGGTGCTCACAGGCAGAGACTGCTCTAGAGCTGGCTTTGGCAGAGGTTGCAGGCAGTCCAAGGGCAATCACACAGACACAGAAGGACACAGAATCAACTAGCTTGGAAAACCCCCTTGAGATCACTGAGTCCAACTTATGACCTAGTATCACCTTGCCAGCTAAACTATGGCACTGAATGCCACACTCAGTCTTTCCTTAGACACCTCCAGGCACAGCAGCTCTGCCACCTCCCTGAGCAGCCTATTCCAGAGCAATCACTTTTTCTGTGAAGAACTTTTTTTCTAATGTCCTGTCTAAACCTTCCCTGGCACAGCTTAGGACTGTGTCGTCTTGTCCCTACCTGTGCCCTTGTGTAACCAAATCTTCTGCCTGTGAGGATATTCCTCATAAACTACTTCACACCAGCTGGAACTGCTCCCATTCAGCCTCCCTTACTTCTCCCTGCTTCTCTCAAACCATATGAAACAGATGAGAAAAGTTGGGATTTGTGTTCCATTTAGCCCAGTTTCACCCACTGATTGATGGAGCAGATACATTCTGCAGCTTCAGTGTGTGAAGTGTGAACAGAATCCCCCCAAACATGTACTCTTAGAAAGCTGGTGCAACGAAATTGTGCTGTGATCCCTACTCTGTGGGGTGTACAGAGAAACTGAAGGTCAGGTCTTCAAGAGTATGGAGCCACATAACCTTTATTGATTTCCTTTGAGTCACAGAGGAAGTTGTTGCTAAAAGAGAGGTTCCAGAAACCAGGTTAGGATCTTAATCACTGTCATTTTGCAGTTAATCCAATTATCCTTCCAATTTATACAGTACTTCTCAGTCAATTGCATACAGTGGAACATTAGAATGCAATATTGGGAGTGCAGCAGCCAATTACCAGGACATATCCACATTCATGGAGATTAATCAAGCTATTAAAATGCTTTTTTTTTTTTTTTTTTTGGAAACAGGAGAATGCCCTAGTAAAGTCTATGCTGCAATTTCCATGCACTGTCAGAACAAATCGATCAACAGTAGCAGCTCAGGATCCTGGTCTACCACAAGGAATGAGGGAATAAACAGTAGTCTCTCACTACTAATCAGCTACCCCTCCACAGGCAGCTGGCAATGCAAGCAGGACACCTAAGGGCAATCTGTACAAAGATTATTTACTATTAATGAAATTTTGTAACCTCTAAGGTAAGAAAGTGTTCCTCAGATAAAGTTTCTGGAGCTACATCCCTTGCTTCCATTTGGAACCCATTAAGCAAAGAACTAATCCAGTGGGAATGGCTGCTTATATAAAACAAAACCAGACTCCTCTCCCTGAAACAGATTTCATAAGCCAGACATGTATTTTCCATGGGTTTATGTGATTTAACGTGGCATGCTGGCACTAACCAAAGGGTTTTGATGCAGTGTATGTATATCTGGTCCAAATTCTTCTCACAGAAGTTATTCTTGATCTGTCATGTCTATCCTTAAATTCAGAGGTCCCTGGGAGGATGACTGTTCAACACAAATATAAATAGCATGGAAATGAAACCCTTCCTCTTATAAAATATTTTATAGGTTGAGGGACTCACAATGATTTACAGATCTGTCATGTCAGACCTGCTTTGAGATGCTGCTTAAGAATCATTCTTTATGAAATAACAGTATGTTCAATAAAAGTTACAATTTCCAGCTGACAGGCAGCATTAATTTGATGACACCATGAGAATACTTATAAAGTTCAATTAGTCTCAACGTTGGTTAAAAAAAGAGAGTACAGACAAATAGACCAGGGCAAATACAACATGCATGTAGGAGAGGTTTCCCTCAAGTTTTCTCAAGAAAAGAACCCCACATTTTTATAGAAACTAATCCCTGTTTTCTTTGGGCTAAACTAAATGCAAATATAATTATGGGGATGAAGGCTGCAATGCAGATTTTTGATATTTTTACTGGGAATAATGTTTAATGGCCAGTAAAACTGTAGTAACATACAAATCCATTCATCTCCAGGCCTCTGAGACAAAAATATTCCAGACACAACCACAGTGAAGTTGTTATCAGATGAACATCCAGGAAGACAAAGTTGGATGAGTTCCAGTCATTTCCAGATGAGCACTGTGAGTAAAGATGGTCATTATAACACCATTTTCCGTTTCCATCCAGAAAGGCAATAAGGTGGCAGAGAAATTCAAGGATGCCATCCGTGGTCTTGGCAGACCCAGCAAGGGCTGCACTGACCAAGGGAATAGTGAATTTCAGTTGTGAGGGTACATGAGGATATACTTGCCTCAGGTTCCCCCCATACAGTGTAATTCAAACTTCATGGTGTACATCAAACCTGGTACTTATTTTAGAGTTTCAGGTTCCCTAGGTACAGTTTATATGCTGGGTGACACGCAACCCCAGGACAAGCACAGCTGGTGTTTGGCAGGACCAGGTGAAAAGACATACAAGCAACTGCAAAAATTTTAAGCAGCTATTACAAAGAAAATATCTTCTGACAAACCACTTAATTTGCAATTTTCATGAAAACTTTAAATCTTGCAGCAGTTGCACTTTGACTTTAAAACCTGTTATCTCTGTCCCAGGCTCTTTTCTAGCAGGGATATTTTAGCCACAGCTCAAACTAGTCTGTTTGCCCAGAGGAAATACCATCAGCAAAATACTTCCCCAACAACTAAACTAAATCATCCTGGAAGAACTAGACTGTGCATCCTTTCCCTTGCCACTGGCACACAAATTAACAGAGCACCCAGGGAACAGGAGGGATTTATTTTGTAGCTGTTAGGACTTGCCTCTCACATGAAGGAGATAATCTCAAAAGATTTACTCCTATGATGGAATATTCCAATCATTCCATGGATTTCAGGATTAGTCATATTTGAGGTACAATTTTTTTAGCTGTTTTGAAATGTCAGTAAGGTGAACTTTCAAAATTAACTGCTTATTGGGCTGATTCTAAAAGATTTTAACTCAGTTAACACTTTCCCATGTTTTTGCACAAAAAGAGAAGTGCAAATAAATGGCCTGTTTTTCTGAGAAGCATCATTAGAAAAGTGCTGGGATGGGACAAATCAACTTTGAATTTTGCAATGCATTTTAAGGTTCCACTGAACATCCCCATGGAAAATCTAGTGAACTTATCCAATAGCATATGTTACAGATAATATTTTCTATTTCTTTGTTCCTTCCAACATAAGGGCCCCTTTGCAGGAGGGTGTTATGTTGATTTCCTGTCAGTCTATGGAGGGATGGCTGAAGAGGCAGTATAAAGCATTTTCCTTTCACCTCCAAGGACTTTGTGTTCACATCCTGAGTATTGTCTGAAGCAACATAAGGCCTGAGTGATTTTCTATTGGTATACATTTTCCTTGTATCAAGTCAGTGAACAAAACTCACCATATTGAGTGAGGCAACAAGCCTCATCATTTTTCTTAAACAACAGGAAGTAACCAAACCAGGTAATCCATCTAAAAATTTGACTGAAATTGGCCACTGCCTTCTAGTTAGGCATTTCTGTCAAACATGAGAAAACAAGCTGCTTTATTCTCACCTTTACAGATCTTACAGCAAAACAGTTTCATTGTTGTCCTTGGGTATGATGCAAATCTAACACACAGTTCATGTCCTAAAATGAAGGAGGCAAGGGAGCAGAAAAAAAGGAGAGAAAGAATTTAAAACCCTCAGAAAACTACTCAAAACTAACATCTTTGCATTGTTTTTTGGGTTTTTTGGGGTTTGGGTTTTTTTTTTTTGGTTTTTGCAGGGGTATTTTTGTTAATGAATAGGTAGGTTTTTAAATGACAGCTGCTGAAAATATGTAGAGAGACTTAGCTCCCTGTATTAACACAAAGAACCTGTCATTAGACGGGCAGACTTGAGCAGGAGAGTTTCCTCCTGCAACTGTTTGTGTAAGGAACCATGTTGAGGAGTCATACCCCTGGGTTCAGGGAGAGGTTTTGATTTTATGAAAATGATTAATGACATTACAGTACTATGTTCTCTTTGGATGTTTGATGTTTACAGTGACATCATTTTTCATGTTTTGAAATGTTGTGCCATTTTCTTTTCTTTCTACCTGCCTGTTTTTGAGGTAGTCATCAGACAAGGCGAACATTCTTCCAAAGGAGTACTCTGAGTTCTCATAAAAAGATACTCTAATTGTCCAGGCACTTGCACAGCCCAGCCCTGTTTATAATAACCTCAGGAGCAACCTCTGTGCCAGAAATAGTTTACTAGGGAAACTGGAAGTGTTTAAGTCACTCTGTAACTTGCCCAAGGTCAATGTAAATGTTCCACCTGGGCAAACAAGGAGGGAGGACATGCCGTTACAAACCTTGAGCAAGGGATGCCAGAGCAAAAGCTGAGCCAACACAGAACAGTGTGTCAGACTACAAAGATTTCAAAAATGAAGTGTTTAGGAACAAACCCTAGATTCAAGCCAGTCAGATCCCCCTGACTGAACACAACATCTTCTTTACATCCCATTTTGGCGCTCCAGCTCTGCATTTCTCTTTCTTGCCACACAGCATCCTTGTCTCCTGCAGCAGCACATGTGGTGCCAGGCTCAGCTCTTTGGGAAAGACCCAAAGTGTCTCTCCCATAGTGTGAGCCATGGTTGCCACAGAGAAGGCCAAGAGCACAGGACAAGCTGCAGTGCAAGCTGCAGTGAAAGCAGGGAAACAAGTCACCCTTTAGGTAGTATTCTCTGTTCTCACAGTTTCTCCCCATCTTGATGCCTTATACTTTGGCCTCACAAGCATGTTTGATGCTCTCAGAGATATCAGAATTTCAGCATTTTAGAGGACTGGTCTGGTTCAATATACATACTATTGAAACCAGCACATTAATTCAAAACAATTTTCCAGTTCCATGAAAGCACAGATTGAAAACAATCCTCTTCATCCGTTTTTACAATCGCACTTGCTTCAGAAAGCCTATTTGCAGTTTGAAATTTGAAACATGTGGGTAAGTTTGTTACAAACGTTGGCTCTGATTAAAAGAAAAGCTTTACTTTCGGGTTGCTTTAGATTAGGAGAAGCAAAGTTTCTTTCTCTTACTTTACATCTCTAACTCTATGCATCGTTCTCTAACTTTGACAGTGCCAATATTGCTTTGCGATGTTGTTTTGGCAGTGGTGAAATGGCATATGCTAACAAAAATATTCATTCATAATTTATTCCTAAGTATTCCAACCAACCTTTTGTCTTCAGCCAAGGCAAGCAAATGGACAAACATATTCAGGCTTCAATTTTCAAGCATTTTATTCACTGCATTTAAAATCAGCTGTGCCTCACTTTTCTGAAAACAGTTTTATCCTCTGTTTCTGGCAGATGATTCATTTTGGATCATTGCAGTAGAACATTAGATAAAACTCAAGAATATCCTTAGAAAACTCAATATTTCTTCCTTTCATGACCTCTTCTAGCACACCTCTACCTCTGCAGATTTTTTTTTCCAGGGTATAGTAAGGAAAAACAAATTATATTTCATTTAGAAATGGCAGCATCTACTCAGCCATTTTGAGTTAGCCAATCTCACATGCATCGATTTATTATTCAGAGTCTGTAGAAAGTTTTAAAAACAGAGCCAAAGACATTGTCAAAGAAGTTGTTTACACATCAGCCCAACTTTTCTGCACAATTAGCTTTTGCCAGATGTGTGTGCCTCTTCTTATAAGCATGTCACATGCTTCCTACAGTGAAAGTAAGAGAGTGACGTTGGACCCCTAGGCTTTAAATGTTATGTGTGCTTTGTGTCCAAGTATTGTCTATCTAACAATGGAGCTAATGCACGGAAGCAGGAGAGCAGCTGCTTCTTTCCCCCCAGTCTTTGTAGAACAAAGCGCCAGACTCCTCAGGAGTCAACTTTGTTGTTCTGCTGTTGTATAACTGAGCTGTCATCCGGCCACAGGCGCCAGTGGCCACAGCCCCCCTTACAGGAGCAAGCAGTTCAAAAGCAGGGCTGGGTTTATGCAGTTTAATTTGATGTGTCAAGCATCTTTATTACAAGCATTCCTGCAATGTTTGCTGTTAACACTCAGAAAAGAACATGTATCAAATCTAGCCAGAACATGGGGAGGGGCAGAGGACAATTTGGGCAGCAATTCTAACTTGCTCTGACAGAAACTGCAATTTTAAGGGCCAGCATGCAAACTTCGCAAGAAAATACTTTTGCACGCTGTAACATCGATCTTCCCTGAACTTCAGATGGGATTAAAAAAAAAAAAAACGTTTGCCAATGGCAATCCAGTCTTTGTCACTTCTCTATATCCTTGAATGTCACTTCCAAGGATAGAAAAAAAATCTCTTTGCAGACAAGAAATTTATGGCCAAACTGGTCAGGTCAGAGGTGAGTTAAATAGCATGACACACCATCCCACTCAGTAAATGCTCATTAGAAATCCTTCTGCCAGAGATATATCATTCCACATAACTGTAAATATTACTATGCTCACTGAACTCAGCATAGGAAGAGACAGTCCTCATCAACAGGTTCTTCAAGGATTCACAGCAAAGTGAAAAATCTGGAACCACAACCATAATGAGTTGCTGACATTTAGACCAAACCCTTCTGGAAACTTGCCAGTGTTTTCTTCTGCCATGTCTATTGCACAGGCATCACAGCAATAAAGGATTCAGAAATATTCCTGATTAAATCCAAGAAAGATTAACTACTTCATAATAATGATATGCAGATGGACAGAATTATTTAAAAAGTAGTCTGTTCTTTCCTCCTTTTCTCATAATACCTGCATGCATTTTGATTCATAGTTTAAACTTCCTGTCTCCAGCTAATCCCTTCAGAAATAAAACTGACATTCTGGGCAATAATTGACTTCATATAAGTGGAAAAGCTTTTATTTGCTGTGAACCCAATGACTAGTTCATCTTTCAAGTCTCCACTCCAAACTTGTTTCTTACAACAAATCCTCTGCCATTAACATTTGTACATGAGCTGTCCATCATAACTACTGACAAGAAAGAAATGAAAAGAAGCTGTTTGTTTGCACAAGAGCAAGAATGGTCTTGTGGTTGCAATACTTTCCCTGTGACTGAAGACATATGGATCCTCATATTTATGTAGAGCCATGATTTCTGTGCAAGATTGTACTACTTACCTTACCTTTTACCTTGATTCTCCTTCTCCAAAACAGACAATTATGACACCAGGACTTTCAAACCACCCTGGGACAATGTCAGTAGTTACTTCATTTCGATATGAAAAGGACGTTAATCAGGTTTAGTTACAGATATGAGTAATCTACAGCAACCTTCTTAATCAAACTTTCCCTAAAGTCTGTATCTGTGCTAAGGGTGTTGGGCAAGCAAACAGCAGCTGAGCAAGAAGACCAACCCTTGTTATGGTAAATAGATAGGCACCACCCAAGGAAAGTAGCCCAAGGCAATGGGCAACTGGATAGAAAACAAAGAAAATTCCTTCTTCATAAATGAGCTCCTCCCCCGGCAGCACACAAACAGGCCTAAACTAGCTCTCTGCACTTCAAAAAAGCCCCACCCCAACCTTCCAGTCTTTTCTACCTGGCAACAGAGTCCTTTACAGAAATTGCATGCTCTTATCCAAGCATATATGCTGCTGTTCTGTGTGACAATTCCCTCACTTTCCTTCAAAACTGTAAGGCAAGAATCCCTAGTGAGCATGTTAAAGGATAAACCTTGTACATTGTTATGCCTCCCTCTAATGGCACCTTGTTCGCAGAGAACTGACTAATCAGTTGCTTAATAAAAGATGTCCTTCCTAGCACCTAGTGGAAAACAAGCGTGCTCTCCAATTAGCGAGTTCTTGGAATCTTTTCCAGCAAATATGCTTTCCCCAACATGATGATGCTTCACAAAAGTGCAACTGTGAGAAAATGTGTTTGCCAATGGTAAAAGAGAAGGAAAGGTGGTTCAAATTCTTTACCCCCAGTTCTTAGACTATTTATTTCAAATAGCACTGTTTCCCTTTCTGGTCCATTCTCTCCCCTGACCATTACCCCTATGCACAACTGGAAGCACTTAACCTGACCCCATATTATTCATTAAAAGGTGAGCAAACCACTCTTTAGAGAGCTGCTCTGTCTGCTTATCGCAGAACTAATCTCACTCACCATATTTTAATCATTTTGATGTCTGCACCCATGGGCTGCATGCCCTTGGGCTCATGAACCTTATCATAATGTCAATCTGTACACAGCCATGCACACTCTCTGTCTATAAATAACAGAAGAAATTATTACTAGTAAATAATATATACTAGCTCATCTAAAATGAATCATGTTCTCCAGTCACCCTGGAGAATGAATAAAATAGGCAAAGCTACAAGGCATCACTTTAAAATACTTCTTATATAATTATTATGAAATTGTATTAGGCTATGACTCATTCCTGCAAATGCAAGGTTCATTGAGGGTAATTAAAATAAGTCACTATCTCTTCAAGGCAGTGACTCAGAGGCTGCTGCCCATAGTGGAGTGCAGTGAAGTCAGAAAGATGCTCCTCTACTCCCACCAAAAAAGCAATTGCAGCTTATTAATGCAGTGAGTAGGCTCAGTCTGCTCTTCCCTTAGTCCATTTAGCCACCAGGTTTGGATTTTTTCCATATCCAGGAAATTAAACCAACTATTTATTAACTAAGTGTCTTACTAGGGCTGTAGATTAAAAGAAGGGGCCTAAACACAACTGATATATACCCAAGTGCTCCTTCCCTAAATAATTGCTTGTAGGAACTTCAAAAAGTGGTGTTGTCTGTGTGTACTGTGTAACAACATAGCAGTCATCTGATCAAACGAACAGCTTGCTTAAAGTAAGCTGCCATCCTTCGTAGGCATATATGGACCATTCTGTGACAGAAGTCAAGCTGCAGCTGAGATCATCCACTGTGGGAGGAGTTGCAGCAAGATGAGATGTCGGACACTGCACCCATGTATATTAGCACCAGAGCTGACAAAAGTTTATACTATCAAATCTTCTTTAAAAATGCATGTCTTAGCTGAGTCACATCATAATTAACACCGTTTGGGAACTTTGTCACCAAAATATAAAGCTACTGAATAAAAATGAGTGTAAAATCCAGGAGAATTTAGCTGCACTTTTCTCCCACACGCTAGCACTGACAGCTCATAAGTAGCTCTTTGTTTATCTCTGTCATGGTCAACATGCTCTACAGTTGGTGCTCTGGATTTTCTAGTATGATTTGCTTTGCTAAATGCATTTTATTTTTCATAAGTATATAATTTTCATGAGTTTTTTAGTACTTTTGGTATGGGAAAAGCCAAACATCAAATACATTTCTCATTGATATTCTTACACAGTATGTCTTATCAGCAAATTGCTGTCCACATGATTACAATTAACTCAGGGAAAAGAATATGCTTTCAGTATTTCAATTAAATCAATATAAAAATCTAAAATTTACCAGTGCTGAGAAAGGTTTTTCTTGGGAATACGTGATTAAACCAATAGCAAGTTAAAGAATAACTATAATAATTATAACACCCTTTGCTATAACACGGATCATAACTGTCGTAATCTGTGACAGTTCAATATTAATTAACCAGCTTCTTCTGCTTAAAGCTTACCAGCCCTTCTAAAGTTTGAAAAAGTGTTGTGCAATATCACTAATGGAACACATGCAGAGTTGAACCTGTTTGTGAGCCTAAGTAGAATGAATTTGTTAAGGAAGCTGTCAGATACACTGAGGGAGGTTGAGAGTTCACGCTGTCCAAGTCAGGTTAAATGTAAACAGTGCTATAAAAAATTACTTTCTCTTTCAGGCCTTGCAGGCACATTCCAAGTATTGAGTGGTTGCTTCAGCACTTTTTCCATATCAAGGGGGACACTAACAAACCATCTTGATATGACCCATTTGAATATAACACATTATATTGTCCATTGGCCCCAGGGCCTCAAAGCCAGGGNGGGGGGCGAGGGGAGGGGGTGTTAAAATTTTGGTTTTTGTTGTTGTTGTTGCTTGTTTTTTGGTTTTTGGGGGGATTTTTGGTTGGTTGGTTGGTTTGGTTATTTGTTTGTTTGTTGTTTTGGGGGGGTTTTTTGGGTTTTTTTTAACAGAGATTGTAACTGTTAAAACAAATCTGATTTAAATTCATGTCAAGGTTTCCAAAAAACCATGGTACATCATTATGTATAAGCCCAGTGGTATAAAATAGGTGTGCATTTATATTTTTGTGATTGCACAGGATCTGGCCATGATGGAGTTAGCTTTCCTTGTGTAGAGCAGTGTCTTACATTTGTGTTTACAGTGGTGTTGATAACACCTTGGTGTTTTGGCTGCTGTTCAGCAGTGCTTGCAGAGCATCAAGGCTGTCACTCCAGCCTTTCCTAACAAAGGCCAGTAGGCTGGAGGTGGGCAAAACGTTGGAAGGGGAAACAGTGAGGACAGATGACCCCAACTGACCAAAGAGATATTCCATATAATGTGGTGCCATGCTTGGCAACAGAAATTGACAGAAAAGGGTTTTGAGCTGTGGGAGGGGGAAGTTAAGGCATTTGTCTTCCAAAGCAACCACTACATGTGCTGAGGTCCTGCTTTGCAGGAAGTGGCTGGACATTACCTGCTAATGGGAACAGAGAATACATCACCTCATTTTGATTTGCTTCTATGTGCAGAACTTGATTTTACCATTAAACCACCTTTTTGCCAACCCATGAGCTTGCCCATCTTATTTTCTCTCCCTGACTTCTTAAGAAAAGGAAGTGAGAAAATAAATTGTGCAGGGAGAGGTGTCTGGCATCCAGACAAGATCAAGTCACCACACCACAATAATATTCACTAAATTAATCTCCTATGCTTTGATATGACTGATCTTTCAGTTCAGGTAGGAAAAACTGGAAGGTGTTTTGCAGCTCATCATTGAATCTGTCTGTTTTTCAGGCCTCATCTGTACATCTTGTCTTTATGATTCAGGACTTCATGTGATAAAAGCTATAAGCTCACTCCATTAATTAGGTGTCGCACCAACCTGTTACACAGAAATATTGCATTACATTTTTGCCAGATCACTTTGCATAGTGGCTGTTTTGTATAAAATTGATTTCTCTTGTATAAAATGAATTTTTCATTGCAAAGCAATGAGTTATTGCAAAAATGAGTTATGGATGTGCAGCAGCATTCTAAAGTAATCAGTATGACAAATAATCAGCCCCAGTGAATAAAATCCTGTGGACCCTTTAGGCAGAGAGGTGATAATTTTGTGACACAGAAATACAGCAGATCACACTAAAATCCTTAACTGACACTTTCTGTCAATTGTAATGATATTAATTAGTGTTCTGCAACTGTATCAGTTTCCTTCATATAAACTTAGTCCCTCTTTTTGTTGCTCAGAAAACTTTGAAGAGTTAACTAGACAGGGCAAGGAAGCTTACTAAAATATTGTTCTGTCCCCCTTTTTACACGTATCTTCTCAAGCACTCTGGAAAAATTCAGTGTTTTTCACTAAAATTCCTTCTTAATAAAAGAAAAAATAAAAAGCCATACAAAGTTATATCAGTCACCTCATATGCAGGAAACCCTTAAACTCTGCTCTGTATTTCTAAAATAAATAGTTCAAATTCCAAATTCTTTGAAAAATTGAAATATGCTGGACTGCGCTCCTCTTGTTAGTGTCTATCCTATAAAGCATCCATTGCTTCATCAGTGGAATTTCATTAGTGTGACAAAAGAACCACCAAAGCCATTATTGCAGGACCTGGAAAAATGCATATAAATTATGTATGCTTGTGCATTAAAGAACTGTAGGAAACTGTTTCTATTATAACCATTATCTTGTCCTTCACACTCCTTCTTTTCTATTTATGATTTTTATTTGTCTCAATATAAACTCCTAAAGTTAGGGACCGTCTCCCTGTAATGTCGATGGTACTAATGGGTGGCACTTGGACATCAATAACTGCAATGTTATTGCTTATAATGCTCATCCAAAAGACTTGGCAGCAAACCAGCATAAGTACAAAATTAGTTAGGGTAGACATACACAAAAAGCAATTTCCTTTTATCAATACATCACTTTTATTGAATAAAACTGGGCATTCAGCTGTCTGAATTGTGTCTAATGACTGCATTTAGTGCTGTTCTTCATGTTAACTAGTGCTATAGTGAATATCAGAGCACATTGGTCACTTTCCGTATGTCATCTTCCAAGATAAAGCTTTTTGCTTTCACTGGCAAAAGCATACTCATAACCAGATCCTGGTCAAATCACTACAGATGCAGTTTATGGAACAGCATGTCCTTCGAATCCCTTGTTGTAGTACTCCAGGATAAACTGGAATCAAAAATTAAAGATATTCTTGATTACATATGCTTTATTTAATTATATTTAACCCATGAGTTAAAGGAAGAAATAAGTTGTTCCCCCTGTGAGTTTGTGTCCATTGACACAGCTTGTGATAGAATCTTATTTTTATTCCTCCCAGCTATGTTCATATAGCATGGCTGATGCTTTATAATTTATGTCATTTTGAAAATTTGGTTTGATTTTCAGTGAAAAATTCCTGGTGTTGCCATGCCTCAGAAGTTTTGGGGGCATTCACAGATTTGGTGACCCATTTATTTAAAAGTTCAGCTTTAAATTGTTTCTGTGCCACAGAAAACACTTGCAGCCATATTTTCAAATAGGACAAGGAATGTATGAAAGACAGACATACTGCCCAAAGACATGTAATCAATTTTGTCACTGAGAAACACATGCCCACGCCCGTGTGAGAATGAGATTGATTACCATTTTCCTCTTTTTCTCAGTCACTCTTTGTGTCACTTATTTTTTTCTTAATAATCAAAAAAAATTAAAAGTGGACAACAAGTATTTTCTAACACGGGTAATTGCTTAGCCACAGGGATGTCTGAGTAGGCTAGGACCCTTCAGCTTGGGAAAGAGACAACTCATGGCAAGAGATAACAATGACAATTTGACAACGTTACAAGTGCCTTGGTGAGAGTGAAGAGGCATCAGGATTTTAGCCACTCTCAGCAAAAACCAAAGGCCCGTCAAATGAAGATGGCGGGGGCAAGGTAAAACAAGGTAAAACAAGGTAAAACAAGAGCTGGTTCTTTGTGCAGCAGGTCCTAGAACTATGAAATTCACTGTCCAAAGAAGCCAGACTACCAATCAGCTGAGTTCTCCAAGAAACTAGGTGCGTACATAGAAAAGATGCCTTTTATTCTGGAGGCTCTATCAAAGAATTTATATTGCCATTGCTGTTCCTGAAGGAGTTACTTAAGTCCAGTGTTGCAGAAAAGACAAAGGACTAGATGGATACTTTATCTTATCTCTTTTTAACAGTTCTAATATTTTTATGCCATATATTCTTGGGACTGAACTTTCTAGGAATTGAGAAAAATGTTCCAGTGCCGTTAGCTGACTGTGAGAGTCGGCTTAAAAATGCTTTTGAAGCTGCTCCCAGCTTTAGTCAAGGCTGACAGCCGCAGCAATGTTTCTGAAATGATAATGGGGTAGAAGTTTTTTGAAAATCACTGACAAAAACAATAAAAACATACAGATTATTCATGAAATTATGGAATAGCCAGGGTTGGAAGGGAATTCTGGAGATCATGTCCAATCACCGTGCAGGGAGGGCCACTTAGATCCAGTTGCCCAGACACCAGGAAAAGACTTCAGCATTCATCCAAAACAGCAGAGGAAGTGTACAGAAGAAACACAGTGGGAAAGATTTGCTAAAGTTTATAGCTCATGGATCTCTGTTCTCACTGCAGAAATCTTACTCTGAAATATTTGAAAGGACAGAGGTGATAGGAATTGTACTTTCAAAATCTGAATTTGACTTTATCAAGCTGGTTAGTACTTAATCTTCCTATTTACCTCATTTCCTTGGCATAATTGCACTATGCCCTATGACTAAGATGTTATAAATAAGCTTAATCTAAAAATGACTCATAGCTCTCAAATATAATATATATTATCTAATTATGAAAGCAATACATACACAATGCATTAATATTTCAGCAGAATACAAATAATTGTTGTGTATTGAATTGAATATATCTAAAAATACACAGATCTGACCATGGTTTTGACTCCTATTGTAATAGTGCAAAATAGCATGATGAACTTCAAAGAGATTGTTCTGTCAAGTCCATGAGGAGCTTTCAAACACAACATATCTGCCTTGGCCCACAAATTCTCCTTTTGTAAAGAAAGCAGAAGCCTCTCTCTCTGTTGTTATGTCCAAGATGTTGCTGGTTACCTAATACCCACTCAGCCTTCTTTCAAATAATTTAGAATTTTAGTTCAAAAATATGCCTTGGGATATTTCAAGTATGAAGGGAACCATTTAAATCTTGTTTTCATATTCTGTCATGCCAAAGGGCAAATGTAATAGCCTTATACAATGTTGTACCACATTGCATAGGCTGATGTGATATTATATAACATTGTCTAGGTACTGAAAGAAATGAATGTTTCCAACAAACACACAAAAAGCCTGAAAAGCAGGGGTCCTTTCAGCACTGTGAATAAGCACAACAATACAAACACCATGAGGAACAAATCTGGCTTTCAGCTGAACTCATTTCAACAAGATGTAAGACTAGAACTCCTACTGTGCCCACTTTGGCCAGGAATGAACCAGGAAATGTTCTTTCCAATCTCTCAGCAAAAGGAACTGAATCCTATGCTGTAAAATGGTGTTCCCCTTTTCAATCAAAATTTACAGTGTTGGTAAGTTTGACGATTATTGTATGTCTTATATTCCTGTATCAGTCACAAAATCAAGGTCAAAATTGAAATTTACTGTTTGCCTACATTCCTGTGGAAACCTAAGGGATGTTCAAGAAGGCAGCCATACATACTCCCTAAGAAGCAAGGTTCACTACTGGCTCATTACCAAGCATCTACACACTGTTCCCTCAGTGTGATATTTGGGGCTGTCCTGTGCAGGGCCAGCAGCTGGACTCAATGACCCTTGTGAGTCCCTTCAGACAGGATATTCTACTGCTCTACGGTTCTATGAAGGTTCAGAGAATGACTTAATAATCTGTAACCAAATTTGACCTTTTTCCTTACTCTCTTGCACATGTTCAGCATGCTACCTCTGTTACTCCAGACAGTAAATGTAGGTTCTGCTCAAGGAACATACTGCTGCTGCAGCAGGGAGCCCTGAACTGAGACGATCCTTTTGAATAAAAACCTGTGTGTGAGCAATGAGATTATGACTTCAGAGTAAGACTGCTTTTAACAACCAGACTTCAGACAGTGTTAAAAGAAAAAAAAAAAAATTAGACAGCAAAATTTTCAGCCAAAGGTAAGATTCTACTTAGAAGCATATGTCCTTCACAAAATACTTGCCCTAAGCCATTTATGCAGTCATGTTAGAAAAAATGGTAACATATCTGGCTAACGTTCTTGTGAGACATTTGTATACTCAGATACTGTAATTGCTGGTGCCCTATGGGATAACCAAGAAAACAGTCATATTTGAAGCCATCATTTTGCTATTAAAATCAGAACTCTGTTCTTGCAAAAAAAGGTGTATCATAAACCCTGAGAATTTGCTGGATTTTAAAGCCTTAATGAAGGATGTCATTAATCAATGATAAACGAATAATTTTTCAATGTATTGGGTTTTCCAGATTATGATAATAAAAAATAAAGTGAAAGAAAGGAAGGTACAAACAGAAGCTGGTGATAGACAGGTTATGGAATGTGAAAATATGAAGCAAAGCTGTGCTTATTCTGTCTTGGCAAACTAATATAATACAGCAAACAGAGCAAACAGATGCATTACATCCTTAGCAAATAGATCATTACATATTTATGAGTAAAGCTGAAGAAAACACATGAATATTCATCTAATTAGCTATTCAAATACATGTCCATTTTCTAAGTTAACATGTTCAGTTTTCTTTCTCAAGGTCTTGAAGAAGCTTTCCCCATTATAATTTCAAGTATGATATTTACAACAGTAATGAGGAACCACTCTTCTGCAATTCTGAAGCATGAAGGATCACTGAAGAATGAAGGCAAAAGGCAGGCTGGTTTAGAGAAACTATCAAAGAAGTTATGAGATCTTCCCTAGAGATACTTCTCTTACAGTCTGTGAAACAAACCCTTATTTATACAGCGCAAAATTTTAAAAATCCTTCCCTAACCATAAAGAAAGATGTTCTGATGATGACAGCAAAAAGACCTCCTGAAAGTGATATGGCACTACAACCCTAAGTAGTGTTATAAATAAGTTCATTGCAAATATGTAGCTGTCTCTGTTTTGGAGTGGTACTTCTCAGTCTGGGGCCCCTACCAAGACTCTCCAAACCATATACCACTCTCTTGCCCCCCTGCTTTCCCCTCCCACTCTCCTCTGCAGTGGGACATAGAGGAGAATTGGGGGCAAAAAAAGCGAAGATCATGAGCTGAGATAACAATTTATCGAAAACAAAAATGAGACAAGACAATGAACAGCAACAGCAACAATACCAAAGACAGAGGATACAAGAAAGAAACTATTCACATAGAACATTCTCTTCCCCCCCTCCCCCCCCAACAGTAGGCAAAACCAGACGACTCCCTCTGCCACATTTGACTGGACCACAGCCCCTTCTCCCCAGAAGAGTCCCTTTTCCCTACCCGAGGCAATGATGTGAGATGGTATGGCCTGGCCACCGCAAAAAATTAACGCTGTCCCGACCAGAATCAGGACAGTGGTTAAATAAAAACTCAGCTCAACTTTATCAGCGGTCATGCACCTCAGTGAAGTGAGATAACAGTGTCCAGTGTCTGACACATATTTTCCAATTGTCAACCATTAAAAACTTGCTTTAACACTATTTTATATTTAAACTAAGCCAAGTCAGCAGCGCTACAACAAAATGCACCCGAGAGTAATGAAATCAGTTTGATGGATATCTCAAAACCACCACTTCTGCATGTTAGGTACAACCTCGAAGTTCAGCTGCTGATCAATGACAGCTGTCTCTTTCACGTCCCAATACTGGAATTCATCTTCAATTCTAAGTCCCAGAACAGAGGAGAGAAGGGCGATGTATATATCCAACTAACAGAAAAAAGTGTGGGAGGAAGCTGAACACATTGCTGATTGTTCCTGCTCCCTAGGGCAGGGCAGGCATCTGGTACATGAGGTGCTTCCTCAGAGCCTTTCCCTAGGGTATTCTCAGGGATCTCCTGGCACTTGCAGCCATTCCCAAATCAGGCTATTCCAGGACTTTGTTATCTTTCTGAATAAAAAGAAAGAAAAAGAAAAAAAATTATTTTATCTGAGTCCCCATAAAGAACAGTTGTTAGTTTTATACAGTTTCATATACTCTCAGTGTCTGAGGATAAATCACACTAAGACAGTTTAAATTGTCACAATATCATAGTCTAAGCTAAAAAACATAATATTTCCAATGAAAAGTAAAATGCTAGATCCTGAGGTGTTTCTGGCATATAGGCAAAAGTTCTCTTGTGGGTCAACACGAGTCTGTTGTAGAAAAGAAAAACAATTTCTGTAATAGTTATGGCTCTCTTGTCCGGAGCCAAAGGCCATGTTAAAGTGGTTCTGAGTCAGAGAAATGCTTTATGCCTATGAAGGAAGTTCCACACAGTCTTTTTGTTCACTGCTGCTCTGAGCAGAGACCCTACTCTGAAGAGAAGTAGGTTATCCTTAATAAGTAGCAAAATGCTGGAAGAGCATGACAGAAGAATTATTTCAAAGTGGTGAGAAAAAGGGTAACACAGGACAGGAGAGAATCACCTGGGATATGGCAGATCTAATTTCACACTAACAGGGCCAACAACTTTGTATGAATGGGAGTATGAATATGCTGTGTTCTGGTTTTGCTTCCCTGATTATCTTTAGCTATAGGCAGCATGAATTATGCAAGCCCCCAGATAGGCTATGAATTTACAGTTGCAAAATAAAAGCCAAGTCAAAAAGCTTGCTACCCTCTTTTGCTTGCTATTTTCATCTCACTCTTCATTTATTGTAATGAAGGTGATATCTGGATCCCATACAAAATAGGGCTGAAAAATCCCCAAACACCAAGAGGTGCCCTGGTGCAAAAAGGCAGTTACTTTATGGGCCAGACACCAAGCGCACAGTCAGTCTCACTGAACCTGGAGAAACTGTTTGAATGATGTTCTGCCTAGTCTTAGGGTCTTCATGGGATGTGAGATGTGTCTTTGCAGCTACTAGGGGACACAGAGTAAATAATGCACAGTGCTATCCATATTCAGGATGTATTATCTTAGTGTACTGCAAATAGTCTGAGCACACACCCTGCTTGCTTACAAAGTGACTGCTTGCCACTGAAGGTATCATAGGCCCACTAAAGCAAGATTACTCCCATACAAGGCAGTGATGAACAGCTTTCATTTCAGTCACATCCCATTTTGTGTCTACCATAGCAAGAGCTATTCCACTGCTCCAAATTATAAAGCAGCTACAGACACCACAGCAATTAAAGATTTATAGTAGCGTAAATAATTAACACTCCCCCCTTCTACTGAACATAAAAGTCATGCTTAGATGAATACTGAAAACAGCAGTAAACTCGTACCAGGCCATTGAAACTAATTTATCTATGATACATCTCAGAAGTTCCACAACATCTCTCAAAAGAACATTTTCTGTTAGTCAGTCTCTATTGGATATAAAGTTATATATTACATATTTACTTGATTTTGCAAAACAATGGAGACGTTCCCTATTTCAGAATTCCTTCATAAAACTAGGCTGTTTTGTGTTTAGACTCAGCATAGTTTTTTGCTGAGCTCTTCACGTACTGGAGACTGTACCATCCTTTCATCTGGAGACCAGAAATCTTGTTGCCATCTGGAAACTTCATTATAAAAATTTTTCCCCTTTGCAATTTAGGCACTATTCTATTAGGTGCCCCTTTTTTTTTCCCTATCTTTTTTTCTACCATAAAAACTACAACCACGAGTTTTGAAAACAAACTCTTGAGAAGCACTTAGCACAAATGCAGGCTTTAATTTAGAGGCATGCATTGTTAAGTCCCTACTTTTGTCTTCCATTTCCTTTGTATGATAATGAGATGGTTTAAAATTCCTTTAGATCATAAAATGTGCTTTCAAAAAACAAAAAGTATACCCAAATTAAAATGTTAACATTGCAAAGACCAGCAATAAGAAGGGATGAAGCAATGCCAGAAAAAATGACAACATGGTAAATACAATATAGAAACATCTCTTGCATGTATCACGATAATGTCATTAGCTGCTTGGTCACCTGCTTTTTTTTTTTTTTTTTCAGTCTCTGCACATAACAAAGTTCTTCTGGTACGAATAAAATGTGCAGTGACAAAGGTTATCTATCTACAATTTCTCTGCCTCAGTTGCTGCAGAAGCTGAAGCATGAACAGCAAGGTTGAATAAGTTCAAAATTTCTATCACCTAGGGAACTCCAATGTTCTCTTTCAGGTACTTCAAGTCACAATTAAAAGGAATAGCAATTCTTCCTGCAAGATGGAATTTATGAGGTTTTATTCTGTAAAACTAAAAAGCCAGGTCAATTTGTTTCAGAAATGTTCAGAGCTTGCAAGTGCCTGGTTTCTTATGGGGCAGACCATTGCCAGATTGCCTAGTAGTCAAGAGGAAAGGTGACTTCATGTGTCTGCATTTCTTTGTGGCCAGAGAAAAGGCCCTGTCCTCAGGGTCCAGGGGAGACCATTTGCCCAGGAAACCATGAAGACATTGCTGACAGGTGGTCATGCGGAGGCAGTGCCTGCCCAGGATGGCGCTTCTTTCACGGAGGAGTTTGGGTATTCTTGTACCTGGGCCAGGATTTCTGTGCCAAAACCCATCTAATGAATAAGCCCACAGGCCTTCCTTCTAAACCAGTTTCATTCCACAGCTATCTTTTACAGACAGGGAAACATTATTTTTGTGACAGTCTATTTGTAATAGTTGGGGGGGGAGGGGGTTGTTGGTTTTTTTGGGTTTGTTTTTTTTTTTTCCTTCTCTTTCCTTCTCTTTCCTTCTTTTCAGAGTGGTGTAATGTGACCCTTGGCTGCTGGCACCCAAATGCCTGGCAGCGCCCACAAGAGCCTTTCATGTACAAAACAGGTCTCCAAGTACACAGGGGTCATATTAATTTCTCTTGAGAGTTTCTTAAAGACATTTGATTCCTGTGACATGAAACTGGTTACTAATTAACAGAGATTCAAAGATTAGTGTTACCGATTCTCCTCCTCCAGAGGCCAGGCAGTGAGAGAGAGAGGAGGAAGGCATTATGTGAGCTGCAGAGGACACTGAGCCTGCTACTGCCAATGAAAAGACTCATTATTCGTCAGGGTTTCAAGCTGAAAAGTTAAACTCAGCTTTAAACTATTTTTTGTGGTTCTCGACGTTGCATCACCAACACCTGCACAAGGTATAACATTGCCTTGTTATCATAATTTCACTTAGGCTTTCCAACGGTGAAAAAAAAAAAGCCTGGATATTAATTTGCTGTAACATGAATCTGCAGTGCTTTGCTGGTGGAAGAGATGGAAATTAAATGATGGTTAAGGAGAGGCTTTCCCTGTTTCATGGAGTTATAGAATCATTAAGGTTGGAAAAGACCTCCAATATCATCAAATCTGACCTTCAGCCAAATTCCATCATGCTCACTAAACCATACGTCAATGAATGTGTTCCCTTGAGAGAAAAAGAGATGTACATAGAGGAGAGACTGAGATACAGCAAAGATTAGCTTCAGTGACTATGTATGCATGCTGCACAGTTTCTTGTACTGGGAATAGTAGAAATATTTGCAATCTAAATCACACTCATAGAGCAGACTGGATATGGGTCAGCTCAGCTTTTTTGAGCATTTTGCCTTGAATACAGACTCCCAGACAGCCTACTGGTAAGTGGGCACAAGGAGTTCCCATTCCTAAATGCACACAATGCAAAAATGAAATATCTCAAATGACAGAAGGCTTTTTCATTTTAATTAGTGAATAAAAATTTTTAAAATCCCAACTGCCAATGAAGCAAGCAGATATATCTTTTAGTCTCCCTGAGACTATAATTGTCTTCTTTACTTCTAGACAAGAAAATTCTGTAGATTTTTTAAAGCTTTTCATTACATTAAAATGCACTCAGATTAAGGAATATTCTCAATAACATCCTTCTGCAAAGTATTCAAATATTTATATAATGAGGAAAAATGGCTGTAAGTATGTTTTGTTATCTGCATTAGCAGTTCAGATATTTAAAAGTCTTGTTTTTTAGACAACTATTCACTGAATTTCACAACTATTTAAACACAGAAGATTTCTTTGAAAGCATTGCACAGTATTTCTTTGAAAGCATTGCAAAAAGCTTTATGAATGTACAGATTCATTACAGAGGTTTCCCCTAGAGTCAGAGGATGAACCCTAGGACCATTCAGAAGAACAAAGTACCTAAGAGTTTTGCTTGTAGAGCATATATGAAAAAGCTGCTGTGCCAATGAGTCTGGGAAACCCACTCCTAAGGTTCTGCAGAGACTCCCTGGATTCAGCTGGTGCTTTCTGCCAGCCTGCAGTACCCCCTGAACCAGCTCTGAAGCACACAGAGCCCCAGCAAAGAGCAGGAGTGAGTGCACAGCCGATTGCTTTTCACCTGCCAACTTACAGCCATATCTCAGAAAGTTGATCTCCCACTGGGTACTGCTGCTTCTTTATCCTGTTCTTGGGACATCAAGGAAGCAGCTTTGAAAGGGTTGAAAACAGAAGCTGGACCGTGACTACGACCTCACTGTGCTTGTCCATATGCTTAATCTCAGCTGCCACATTCATTGCAAATCATAGGAAAGCTTGTTAGAGAAAGGTATGTGATGCACAGGGGTATGATTTTCCCCAGAGTTTACCAATGCATTTGGTATCTATATGAAGAAGGCGGGAAGGAGGAAGAACAAATTCTAATTTTGATTTTAATACATGTAGTGAATAAAGATGTTGAAACCCAGAAACACTTAAAATATCTCATCTGTATCTGTCCATACCAAAACTTGTGGGTTTTTTTAGCATATGTAGTATTTTCCTAGCAATTCCAAAATAGAATTAGGAGCATTAGAAATTATCGAAGAAGTCTGTTGATGCTTCTGAGGATAATCACGTATGTGGAGGATGTCTGAATAACTTGAATAACTTATTTTTCACATTGTAGCTGCATATTTTATTAACTTAGGCCAAGCTCTGGATTTATTCTTGTACTTGGCACAGCCAACAATACTCTAAGGTGGTCAAATTCACTTTCAGAGAAACCTAATTAGCTTAAAAAAATTAAAAGCATTACTCTATAAGTTAATTTGTCTTCTCTTTGTCTGAGACCTGGATAAAAAAATATAAATTAAAGCAATAAAGAAATTTAAATGGGATGGTAAGGACCTAAAATCCTTCCATATGAATTATAACAGTCCATGGTGCCAAGAATTCCCTCAAAAGAGCCAAATATCAGCATCTGAGGAGCAGCAGAGAAGAATTCCAGCCACTCTGGCCAGTGAGTCAGCTTCATTGGTGGCCAAATTTAAACACCTCTATGCAAAAAGCAAGCAGCATGGAGAATAAACATGAGGAATTAGAGATGTGTGCTTGCCTGCAGGGCTAGGACTTACTGGCATCATGGAGCCTCCAGCTGGACTGCTGGAATGGAGGGATACAGGCTCCTTCGGAACAATAGGCAGAGTAGATGAGGAGGCTGATTGCCCTTTATGTCAGTGACCACCTGAGAGAATGGAGCTCCACCTGGGGAGGGATGAGGATCTGACTGAGAGTTATGGGTCAGGATTAAAGGGAGGGAAGGGACAGGTGACATGTTGTAAGTCATCTTACCAGGAAGAACCAAGTGAGTGCATGTAGTGGTGCACACATGTAATGATCCTGGAATTCTGTAAACCCTCCCTGAAAATGTGACTTGCCTTTCCCTTTCCCTCCCCTCCTTGGCCCTGGAATCTTATTGGTTGTTGTTCTGTGTCTCCCCGCCCCTCTCCCGAGGTTTGAAATTCCTGGGAAACTTTTTCCCGGGGTCCTTTCCCTCCCGGATTCCAGCCTGGAATAAACATCTACTTATCCCGGAGGGAAAGTGATCCCTTTGGTCTTTTATCTAGGGTCGTGAAGGATTCCCCTTCTTCCCTCCATAGCGAGCCGGATTATTTGGGGGGAACAAGGCGAATTACTTCAAGTGCAGCCCTCTAGAGACAGACATTAGCAACCTCACATTCACAAACTCTGGTGCTCACAGGGGACTCAACTACCCCAAAATCTGTTGGAGGGCATAAACAGTCCCAGAACTTCTGCAATGATGATAACTTCCTTCTTCAAGTGGCAGAAGAACCAGTGAGGAGAGGTGCTGTGCTGGATCTTACCAACAGGAAGAGACCAGTGGGCAATGTGAACTTCAAGTGCAGCTGAGGCTGCAGTGATGATTAATTGGAGAGGTTCAAACTCCTTAGGATGGCAAGGAGGTTACACAGCAAACTTCCTGACCTGTCTTTCAGGAGAGCAGACTTTTTCTTGGTGAAGCACTGGTACAGGTTGTGTAAAAAAGCTGCGGATGCCCCATTACTACAAGTGCCCATGGCCAGGCTGGATGGCACTTTGAGCAACCCAGTCCAGTGAAAGTCCCTGCCTATGGGAAGAGCTTTGGAACTAGATGACTTTTAAGGAAGGCCCCTTTCAATCCAAAACATTTTTTGATTCTGTGATTTCATGGTATATGCTGATGACAAGGACTGAGATATCCTGCTGGTTGGAGTAGGCTTTAAATTGTTACCCATGAGTAGTTAAGTCTCCATCATCAGTTTTCTCTGGCTCAGTAACCAGAAAAACTGAACTGGCCTGCTCTTCCCCTAATGAAGGATAAGTATTTCATTCTGCAGGCAGCAACCATCCTCTTCTTTCACAATTATTCATTGTGCATGTTCATTGACTTACTAGCAGAAGAGTTATAGTCAAGCAGACTTCTGGAATCACCACTGTGTTATTTTAGCCTTACTACTGCATGATAATTCAGAATTATTTCAAAGAACAGAAGGAAGTTGCTCAGAGTCTATCACAGAGACATACATGACTGACAGCCCCTTCCTGTATCACTTCATACATATTTGGTTTGAGAACATTTTGATCCCATGATCGCTTTTGGTTCTCAGTTAAGGATGTGATGCTGGTACATCCCTCCTGAGATTTATCTGCCCATCTCTTGTGCCATCTTTATTTTCTTGGCAGTTTGAAAGGTTCTTCAGACATGAAGCAAGGAAATGCCCCTTCCTTTTCTTCTGATCAAATTATCATTCCTGTTCCACCTTCAGATTTGCTGTCTCTTTCCTATTTCATATCACATCAGTGAGTCAAAATCTGGCTTTCTACTAAAAGCTACCATTGTGCCCACAAAAGAACACTTCTCCATGCACCTCAGCATGGCCTTCTTTCTCGTCTTTCATTTCCGAACCTGTGCGTGAGCTAGTGCAAGCATATTTCCTTTACTAAAATTTATTGCCATCACAATGACTTTATCTTCTGGCAGGTATGAGGCATTGCTCAGAGTGAATTTCATCCAACTTCAATGTTTTGCTTCACATGTAGCAATGATTACAGAAGAAAAGTAAGCACTGTCCTGTCTTTACTACTGAGACCAAAGAAGAGATTTGCTGTGTTTGAGATGCAAGACAAGCCTTTTATGTTCCAACTGTTGCTGTTGATACTTGGAGCTGTACCAGTTCCCCTGTTTCTAATTTGGAGAATAGCAAGCATAGGGGATTACTGGATGCAGCAACATGCTCTGCATTTTTCCCCTGACACCTTTTCCTGTGTGACCCTAGCCTCCTCCTGAGAGCCAGAATAAGATGCTCCCATTTGATAGCACAGAAAAAAAATCTTCCAATTTTAGTAGCCTTCCTATTTCTCTTACATGAAATAAAGACCATACCTTGAATTTGATACAAGAGCAATTAGGTCATTAAATAACCTGGCAACATACCACAAGGGTATAGAGATACCTATATGGGGAAATTTTTATGTAAAAATTTAATTCCAATAGTGAACAATGAAAATTACTCCTTTAATATGAACTTTGCATAATCATTAAATAATGCCGAGCCTTCTCTCCTATTTATTCTTTTTTCAAACACTTCTTGTCACCTATATGTTTATATTGCCATGTAACATCATGTTGTATAACCACTAGACAGATAACCTGATTTTGCAAAATGAGCTTCACTGTAAGCTAATACGTGTCTGATAAATTAAGTTTGTAATAAAGCCATGTCCATTGCAGATCACCTTCGTTTTAAAGTGCTGATGATTTGGAACTTACTTCAGAGATGCTTTGATTTTTTTTTTTTTTTCATTATTTTCCAGTGCCAAAACACTCAGAATTAACATCTCTCATGTATCAATTTTGGGACAACTGGCCTCTACTTTATTATTTTAATCATCTTTCTGCTTTGAATTTTTGCTGTGTTTTATTCTCTGTAGCATGAGATTGTAGTAGGTTCTTATGATGAGAGGTCAAACTAAAAAAAAAAAAAAAGGTCCAGCTGGTTCTGTCAACTAAATTCAAACATTGCTGTGAAGCTTTATAACAGTAATACCTTTCGTGTTACTATATTCTGTAAGCAGTTCAAGAGGAATCCCTCTTCTGTGTGGTTTATTATAACTCAACCATAAAAATGTGCTTTGGGCTGAAAGAGGATTTATAAGATTTCTGCCCAGGAGCATACGCTTTGTAAAATTTAATTTAAATCAGCTTAGCAATTTTTTTTTTCTTTAAAGACTGAAGAATAGAAACAAAAATAGATTGGGTTTTTTTTCTTATCAGAAAAAGCCCTCACTTTTCTTTCTATAACAAGTAGTCATTTTTCTTGCCCTTCATGAATATATGTAACTCCATCATTTTTGGGGAACACATGTGGAAGACTATGAAAGAAAAAGTAATTTTCCTTTTTTAAAATTAAATATAGAGGGTGTCTGTGCCCCTATATTTTCTGTGGACTAGTATTTGCTGTGAGCACAGGGAACAATACAAAAAATGATATTTTTATTGGGAAAAAAAAGACTATTGCACTTAGTTGCTTTTCACTACAGTCAAAACAGAGTTTTATGAAATGGCAATAGGGAAAAAAATCTCATTCAATGAGATTTGAGTATAACTCAGTTTACATATCCACTATATTAGAGATTTGTGGACCCAACTTTCTCTCTGCTCTGACAGGCATATTGCTGAATTTGAGGTGTGTTTATTTGTTTGTTTCCTTGCTTTCACAGTTCCTCTGGTGATATTCAGACTGCTGCTGGAAGTATTGCTTATGGAGATCTGCAGCCCTGGGTATATTTCTCTTCAGATTCTGGTTACATGAAGACCACCTTGGTAACCTGCCAGAGGTCATGTGGGCATTGAACAGAGCAGTTTGAACAGAGGAACTCATCAGACTGGGCTGTGCCATTTCATCTGAGTCAGCAGACAAACTGATCAGCAACTAACAAAGAGTTTGAAAATGTAATAGTGATTCTGCTCATGGAAACTAGGAAAAAAACCTGTCTGATCCACATAGATGGTCTAATTTTTCCCTTCCCT
>VWZN01022046.1:108017-118962 GCA_013396955.1 Regulus satrapa | reverse complement strand
CTTCCCTTCCCTTCCCTTCCCTTCCCTTCCCTTCCCTTCCCTCTCCATAAAAAAGTTAACCCAAACATAGAAAGTTGTCTATAATCAAAATATCACTTAAAGCAAATGAACTAAATCCTGTGTTGGGGAAAGGTTCTTACCTTCACTTTTTTTAGTGCTTTAGTCCTTGATCAGCAACTTCCAGGGAAAAGAAGATATAATAAATCAGCTAAATAGCAGTATAGAGAAAAAATAGGTTGCATTTAAAAGCAACTTGGGAGTGAGGGTAATAAAGAAATTATGTCAAAAGAGGCTAATGAGTTTAATGAATACCAAGATAAGAATATCTAAAAAATCTATTTCAATATGTAAAAGATATTTTAATATGCAATACATTGTAACACTCATCAACATGTGTGCATATATCTACAAACACTCAGACATGCACATACATATACATATATGAATAGTCTTGATGTTAATTTAATCTTAAATTAATCTCAGATTTTAATACTCCCAGGTGTTCAAGTATACCATGTGAAGCTGACAGATACCCCAGGATAAGAAGGAAGTAACCTGAAGGCACCTGGCTTCCTACAGTATGCTCACAGGCTGTGTTTGATGCAAGAGGCAGTGCAGCAATTCACTGGTGAGCTGGAAAGGGCAAACCAAAGTGATTTGGACAGTGAGCAGTCAGTGAATAGAAGACAATGCTGCATGTCAGAGATCCAGAGCTCTACCATGTCAGATCATGTAGCTGGAGCCAAACATCCATCTTCAAGTTATGTGGTGGATTTCATAGTAGAAGAATAGACAAGTTCATTCACAACTTGATTTATATCAGATGGATCAAAAGCCATTCTGCTATGTGGTCCAGACTGCTTCCTAAGGGTTAGTCTTATTCACATAGCTAATGTCTTTCTCTGAGTTCTCACATCTCAATAGTTCTCACATCCCACATTATAATCCTGCCATGCCCAGGTACTTCTTGTTCCACTCATTTCAATTCATACAGCTTGCTCTCCTGTGACCTGTGTTCATCTGAAATATGTTTCACCATTCTTCTTTTCCTCTAACATAGAAAAGAGACATGTTCTTTTATCTTTGCTTTATATTTCACAGACCATCACACCTTTTCACAGGCTCTTCTCAGCACTATCAAGTGATAGGAAAAGAGGCAGTGGAAACATAATGAAATACAAGAAAAATCATTAAACTTTAGAAAGAAACTGTTATTCTGAGTCTGGAACAGATTGCCTAAGAGGTTGTGGAGGCTGCATTCCTGGAGATGTTCAAAACCCACCTGGGATCTCATCTCGAGTAAACCACTCAGTAAACACTGACTGTTTGAACAGGATTTTAGACTAGATGACCTCAAGAGGACACTTCCCACCTCAGCGATTCTGTGATACAGTGATCCTGAGGACCACCTCTCATTAATTACTGACTAGATGACACTTCCTTTCAAAAACTCCATCTAGCAGGTTACGACACCTAGAAGTTATAATTCCAAACTTGTTCCAACATCTTAGAAATCACCCTACAAACTTGTGGAAACCTTTCCTCTTCAGGATTCTCCTGAAAACCCTTTGTTGTAATCTATACAGCCCATAAAAGGAATTTGTCAAGAGGTAGAGAGTTGCTGTGTCCCCTTGTTTCTCCAACTGAACTTCTTTGCCTGCTCCTCCCTTTATAGTTCAGTATGTAAAAGGCCTGTGACAGAAACTATGCCCGAGTTTTTAATGCACCTACCACCACTGCTTATTGTACATAAGTGGACTTCTGGACACTCATTAAAAACAAAACATAAATGGGTAACCCCAGAATAATCACAGTATGTTCCAGATTGGGTCAAAATTAAAATAAAGGCCTTAACTACTATTTTCAGTGTTAAGGTATTATTTTGCTTTTACAAACACACAGAAACTGTAAAGCATCTGGAATCCAAAGGATTTCTTTGTTTTCTTTGATTCGTTATTTCATTTAAGTTTTACCAGTTCCACGGAATTCAGTCTGAACTTTATTGGTTACTATGGTGACTAACAGTAATAAATGAAGTGACAAAGATGTCTCAGACTTTATTTAGTGGGGAATAGGGAGCAGCTAGAAACAGAAACCTCTACTTTTCACAGATGGGTCATTCAGTCAACCACTTGCATAGCTGTTAATACACAGATGGGTTTTGAATCCTTTTCCTCCTGTATGAATAGCTCTGTTCCTCCCCTTATTTAATGGTGGTGTGCTGAGTGCAATGAGGCAGGAAGTCTCAATGCAGATGAAGTTCTGAAGCTGTTCCCATCAAGTGGAGTGGCACTAGGTCCTAGACAAACACATTTCCTCCAAATTTCCTCATGCACTGCAGCCTGAGTCTACTGCCTGTGCAGAAGTTGTTTTCCCATGTGTTTCTAGCTCTCACTGGCAGCAGAGATGATACTGTGTTGAATGTAACTGGAAATATACATCCTGCTGTCCTATTTCTTTGATTTAACAAGGGTAAAAGGGAAGACCTTAGGCAGGACTGCTGTTGTGGGTGGCCAATTACCTAGCAGGATGACTGCGAAAGATCTTTCTGCTGTTCGTACTTCTTACCAACTGTGCAGAAAGCAATTAATACTTTGCCCCTGTTCTTTCATGGTTGATACCTGTATAAACAGCAAAAGGAGTGCTGCAAGCAGCAGAAGAAATCCAGACTGACCTTTGTGATGTGACTGGTCAACTCAGTCCTGAGGCAACAAACCCAGCAATGCTTGGCATTGTCTCATACCAATTCCATTGAAACAAGGTAGCAGCTGGAACATTTATCTCAAAAACAATACTGTAGCAGCTTTTAAAGTACAAAATCAGTAGCATGATTATAACAATATAATGTTCTCTTAAGATTTCAGGAGATGTGCAGATTTTGCTTGCTTTTGGCTAAATATTGGAGTGACATAATACCCATGGAGTCATGTAATATGAGTTTTTGTTATGTTTCATGGGATCAGCTTAAATGTAAATACACATATGTGTAAAATTCACTCTGTGCATGGAAGTCTGACCCAGAATATGTCACCAGAATTAACTTGCCTGCTATGTATGTATCTTCAATATTCCATAGCCAAAATCTACTCTACATTGTGGAACACTACACTGCTCAAAGAAGACAGCATTGACCCAATACTGCTGCATGGACAAAAATAAAATCCAACCCAACCACTTTCCTGCCACACTACACCAATATTCCTCAAAAACACCTCCTTGGCCAAATCATAGAAGTGCTTATTTCCTCCTGCCAACCCAATATTTTTGGGGAGTGGAGAGTTGCAACTTGGACAGATCAAAGTAAGAGAAGTATGGCACAGGCAATGGCTGAGTAAATTCTGAGATTTCCGTGCAGAGCATAAGTCATATGACTTTGAAATATAATGTATGGCTTGCAAAATACTTAATTAGTATACTCAGAGATGTGGTTTGAAAAATAAACCGCTCAAGCTCCCTGTCAGCTTGGGTGACATAACCCAGGGCAGAGTTGCAGGCAACAAAAAGCTCACCCGAATATACCTTGTGGCAGTGCCTTCCTCTAATAAACAAAGTCATGTGGCATTATCTGGCTTTATCTGCATTTCATGAGTGGCCCAGATTTTTTCCTAGTAAGCCTTTGACTCTGCTGGTTTACCATCCTGTCAAACTGGTATCTGAGATTACAGCTGGGAAGAAGTAGCACCATCTTTGCTTTTGAGGAATTCAGTATCCTCCTTGAGATGAGAATGAAGGTGACTGTGTCACACTCCTCTTCTACTCTCTTCCAGAGAGCAGTCCAGCTAGTAGTCTCAAATCACACACTGCTTTAAAATAATGTTTAAATTCTGTGTATATTTAGCCATGGATCAGAATATTTGATTTTACCCTATGTCAAAAGGAGTTGGGAAGACACCTCTCCCATATGGCCTGGGAGAGCTCCCAAGGTACCTTTGAATGGTTTGAATTTTTCTCTGAGGCCACAAATGTCCAAATTTCTAACACACCTTAGGGGTAGGCAGTTATTCATGATACTACAAGAAAAATACAAAAATTATGTCACTATAAATTCTTAAATCAGCTGTTTTCACTTTCTAATCTTTAAGCATTTTCTTTGTTTGGTCCATCATAAATATTTCTCTTAGCTCTTTAAAAAGCATTGGCTTATGTTTGGGGGAAGATGATTTATTGCAGTACTAGAACAAAATTAATTCACTTTTAAATGTGAGCTAAGTTTTTTAAAAGACAATGAGTGCTTCAATGCAAGAACCAAATGCCAGTGTCTCAGCACTGCTTGCACAACTCTGAAGGACAAAAGTTAATGTTACAAACAGAAGAACATAATTGTTGAGATTTACTCAATGAAATCTTACTTTCCTTATCACTAAGACCATTACTTTTATTTACAGCTAAAAAGGAAAAAGCTATGTTGGGCACCTATCTTTTTTTTTCACAGGTCTAGGGAAAGTTGGAGATTATCAATGATGTGAATAGCTATATAATCTCTCCCATTTTCTAAAAAACTTAGCTACCATTAAACATTAGCTCACAGTGGACCTAACGTCTTCCTGCACTTTTCATTATGTTGATCTCTAAACTTTGTGCAACATATTACAAGGCCGAGAGGAAAGAGAGAAAAAGAGGATGTTTAAAATGCATTGAAATTATACTTTGGTTTGATTAAGCACCTATCAGTGTCAAACAGCAAAGTTGTGATAATGAGTTACCTAGCAAGTAACAAGTACCATGGGAGAAAAAGTATGTATAAAATTTAAAAACTTGAATGTAATTTTCTGATCTACAAATCAGGATTCCTTTTTAAAATGCCACTTTTAAATCATGCCTACATTGACTATTATTTATGCCGTAACTAACCAGAGAATTGGGCAAAAACGTCCTGCATTTCCTCGGTCTGGTCCTGTCCCTGCTGGAGTTTTCCCCTACCACACTCTGTCTGAGACATCAAGGCTTTGTTCATGTACAGCTCTCCCAGCTGTAGGCAGCCACAGAGGTCACTGCATCCTCTCCAGAGCTACCAAAGCAGTGCCCAGTGTGGCAATCTCCTCTCCTAGCTCCCAGCTGACCATCCTTCCTGGCAGACAGCTTGACGTCAGTAGTCCTAGATCTGCCAGGTGTCCTCACCCACCTGAAGATGAGCTTTCCCAAACCAATTTCCCATCTATTTAAGCCAGAGTTGAAGAGTGTCGCTCAGTTGCTAACCCATGCTGTGTACCCAGGTCTTTGCTGTGGCTCATACCAATAATAAAATGCTTAGTAGGTATTGCAGCTGCCCCTTCGGCACTCACTGCTCTACTGCAGTGCTGCCTGTAGCCAGCACTGCTTCCTCTCTCCCCTGCCTCCTAGCACTGGATGATTGACCAGGTTCATTAATAAGGGGGGCTCCTAACTATGAATTATGGCACCCAGAATAGAAACCTACATTTCAAGGCCTGGGGATTTCTGCTGTAAGAAATGTTTTTTCTTAAGGAAAAAGTGAAAATTACATTCTGACACCTTTATAATTACCTAAAATACACACACATATTTTCCTTTTGGTATCTAAAGTCATCCATTGAGGTCAGTAGGAAACACATCACGTTGTGATCAAGGGTGATACAATTCCCTTAAAGTCAGTTCTCAGAATTAATGTTCCCACTCTCAAAACCCAGCAGGCTGCACAGAAAAATAAATTCTCTCACACCATTTACCAGTATGCATGCAGGTTGCTCTACTGTCTTTTGGCATTAAAAACCAGAAAAAGATTCCTCTTTATTTTCCTAAAAAAAGTCTGTTCTGCTGTGACTCCTCAGCCTCTGAAGGCTAGGAAGAGAGAAAGCAATATTGGTTGTATGTGACTTTTCACTGAAAAAAAAAAAAAATCAAGTGGGAAAATTCTTTGCTTCTTCTGTGTTTTGGAAATATGCAAGCTGATCTGCATCAGTATTTCCACCTAGGACTTCATTCTCATTCGAAGTCATCAGATAAGCTTATATATTAACTACTGATTTACGTTAACACTTAGCCACGGTGACAAGTACTCTTTGCACTCACTGCACACTGACACTTTGTCTTTCTGCTTGCAAGGAATTCAAGTAGACATTAGTGACGTTAATGAGAAAGAGTAAGAGTGTGTATGTAAGCAGAGCTTGAGATATTGGCAGGTACCAAGTCTGCAAAGGCAGCAAGCGGAAAATACTGGTTAACATGATTTGCCTTTTCATCAAAAATTTTGTTCTGGTTTTGCATTTATTCTTTAAAATATTGATAAGGTTTTTTGGTTTGGGTGTTTTAGGGTTTAGGTTTTTTGTTGTTTTGTTTTTTTGGTTTTTTTTCATGGGAGGAATTATAGTTTTTATTAATTTTGTTACAACTATTGGATTTTTTGGAACTTGTTTTCTTCCAGCAGAGAGGTTATAAAATTCAAGCCCAGAAGTCACTGTTAAATAGTAGAAGTCTCATAATTCAGATACAAATGCTCCCTCTGGAGATCCACAGAAAATATTTTTCTCTGAAGCAGAAAACATACAGTTGTCATTTCTGCTCAGAAACACAGAAAATCAGTATACTCTGTCTTTACATTGCGCAGGATTTTGTTATTGAAGAGAGAAACGCCTACCTATTTAGCCATGTCAATCAAATCACCAGCTGCAATGCTTTTGCCTGTTTGCTACTCCAAAACACCAGCGTGTGCATGATATGGTTTTTCCCCAACCACAGCTGGGCACGACATGTCTCCGAAGTAAAGGCAGAATCAACTATTTCATATCTACAGTATGTGTTTCTATCAGGACTATTAGTGCCAAGTAGCCACAGTGCTATAAGCTCACGCCCAAACTGAGACCTACTTTGGCTGTAGCAATGACCAACATCAAAAACAGACCACGAATGTCATGTTCTGTTCTTCAAGAGGTCAGAACTGGGATGTGGATAAATAATAAGTTCAAGTGACAGCGTAGCTCTGTACAGGGTACAGAGGGAGGAAGGCAATGGGAGTGAGACAAAAATCTGAGGAAGATTCCAAGATTGGTGGTCCTTGAGGGCATGTGGAGAAAAAGGCAGAAATGTTGAGCCATGCATTTAAAACAGAAAGTGGAAACCCCTGTCGCTGCACTGTCACACTGACCTCACTTTACTTAACCACATAACTGTATCTTCAGATGAAAGGTTAAAATTTAGGTGAAGAGATGGCACTTATCAGACTCTTGTCATGGGTCACTTAAGAGGCAGCCACTGATCCATTTTCCTGAACCAGGGGATCAAATCCATGATTTCTAAAATTTCTGATTAACATTTTCTGCAGAGCCAGCCTTGGCTGTGTAGCAGGTAGTTTGTAGTTTACTCTAAGAGCACACTGCTGCTAGAGCTAACATTTACATAGCTGCAGGTGGATGCTGGTGACGTTAATAGAGACAGATAGGAGGGGAGATGGAAGCCAAACCTAAGATAGCAGCAGAGATTAGACAGGCACACAAAGGTAGCAAACAGAAAATATTGATTGTTGCTTAGTATAGGACTGTACTCCCAAGCAAGAGCACCCAGCTGCCTCAGGAGGTTGTATTTTTCCTCTCACAATTTCTCTAAGTCATTTCAGCAATTTTACCCTGTTACCTTCTTCCTCTCTGGCAAGTAAGAAGAATTGCCTTCTTCATAATACACCTTTTCCAAGCTAGATAAGTAATCATGACACTTCAATCTTTTGTTGTTTTAGTTTCTCCCAGTTTTGTCTTGTTCTGGTTTTATATATCAATGATTTTTTCTGAAGTCCTCTGAGTTCCCTGACAGTTCTTCATTTTAAAAAAGAAATGTCTGTGTTACTGCCAGTAATCTCATCCAGACCTTCTTCATTAAGGACAGGATGAGTCAACTGGACAACATGCAGCTCCTGCTGGGATAGTGTATACCCTGATGTATGTGTGCTAACAGCGCATTGGAAACGCAAAAGAAGCACATGCCCTAAATTCCCTGACAGCTGCTCTCCCCCAGCAGCAATGCCCATATTACCCAAGCCTATGAAGCACTGTCCCTTCAGAGTTGATGAGGGAGAAGGCACAAAAAACTTTACAGGATTTCTGGCCAACCAAGAAAGTGCAGCTGGCAAGGGGATTCAGGGAGCAAGTGATACAACAAGAAGGCAGGTGGGAGTCTGGTGACCAGTCAGTAAAAAATACTGACTGCCCAAGAAGCTACAAGCATAGCAAAATGGATGCTTTATGCTCAACATCCTTTGCCTCAGCAATGTTGGCATTAAAGCAGAACTTTAGAACATCAGAGAAGAAAAAAAGAAGGAAAGTTGGTTTTAATTTTTCAGATTGGAAGCACAATGACTTCTGCAGCTGATCTGAGAATTTACAGCTTAGAGCCCCTTTTTGGGGTCTGCTCTTCCAAATATCAGAATAAATGCGGAAGCCTGATTGTATTCTTCATATATAGTATATTGGTCTCATAGCTACAACGTATGGCAAAGAAGGTTGCTGTTTACCTTTTGACTCCCTGGAGTAATTTATTCCATATATTTTTAGTTCTTTCTTCAAGGACTCTCATCCTAGAAGAATATACACTCAGATCCTCTAATGTATAAGGATTTCATTTACATTACAAAGACAACATTTTTTCACTTAAAGACTATCACAGACAAGCTGGGAACATCTGCTGTTAGCAATCCAGGTCATGCTGCCCTCAGACAGCTGCAAAGGCAGGAGCAGAGACAGGCTTGGACTTGTGGAGAAAAGCCACGAGGTTGCAGCCCAGCAGTTAGTACAAATCACTGAGTATGTGTGCTGTGTGAGTCTGTGTGCTACTGACACAACCACGGGGACTCTCAGGCTATGACTACACTAGATCCTGCTGAAATACAACCTAAACCTCTCCTGGCAAAAGTAAGTTGTAGTTACAAAGGTGTGCAAGAGCCAATATTTATATTTAAACAACAAAAGTGCCTAAGTCAATGCTGCATACATTATAAAGGCTTTAGGAAAACTAAAATTAAGGCAGGGCTCCACCAGGGCCAGAGAACAGCATCAATTTCCCACAGCCACAACAGTCTGGATCAATCTTAAATTAACTTCAAATTCCCTGGCCTCTGCTTAAGCCTTTCATTTATTAATGTATCAGATAAAGACTGATAAGGTTAATTTTCTCATATATTTTGAAGAAAATTAAAAAATCTTTAATGTAAGTTTGCACCTAGAAAAGAATTTTATTTTCCGTCATCTGGAAAGTGAAGGGAAATGATTAAGCTGTTAAACAGGCCTGGCCCCGATACTGTTTACTCATTATTGTTTTTCTTCATCCTCTTATTGGGAATTCCAGCCTTCTTTTCCTTTGCAATACTTCAAGGGTTTGGACAATGGGATCGAGGACAGCAAGTTAGAAGACAACACTAAGTTTTTCAGGAGTGTTGGTCTCCTGTAGGGCAGGAAGGCTGCGCAGAGGGACCTGGACAGGCTGGATCCATGGACCAAGGCCAAATGCCAGGTGCTGCCCTTGGATCACAACAACCCAGTGCAGCACTACAGGCTGTGGGAAGAGTGGCTGGAAGCTTCCCCTTGATAAAGGACCTGGTAGTGTTGGTCAGCAGCAGCTGAACATGGGCCAGCATGTGCCCAGGTGGCCAACGGCATCTTGACCTGTGTCAGCAATAGTGTGGCCAGCAGGACTGGGGCAGTGATTGGTGAGGCCATACCTCAAATCCTGCATCCAGCTGGGTCCCCCACAACAAGAAAGACATTGAGGCGCTGGAGTGATTCCAGAGAAGGACAGCAGAGCTGGTGGAGGGTCAAGAGAACAATGAGGAGCAGCTCAGGGAGCTGGGGGCGTTTAGCCTGGAAAAAAAGGAAGCTCAGTGGGATCAGAATAATCTCTACAATTGCCTGAAAGGAGGTAGTAGCTAAGCTGAGTGTGCCTCTTCTGCCAGGAAGCCAGAGGCAAGGCGAAGAAGTTGCTTTCAGCTCTTCTAAGGGAGTTTCAGACTGGACATCAGGAAGAACTTTTCACTGAAAGGGTGGTTAAGCTTTGGACCAAGCTGTCCAGAGAGGCGGTAGAGTCACCATCCCTGGAAGTGTTCAAGAAATGAGTGGACATGGCACTTATTGCTATGCTCTAGTTGGCACAGTGGTGTTTGGTCAAAGGCTGAACCCAGTGACCTTAAAGGTCTTTTCCAGCCTTAACAATTCTATGATTCTATGCAAACAAACCAAAAGTGAATGGTTGGAAGAGGAAGAAATCTAGAGAAAGACTGCCCTATGCTGCAACTGAGAGAAAAGAGTACCTTGCTTTCCTACATTGTAAAGCCAAGTCAACCTGAACTCCAGTGTCATGAAGTCAGCATCTATATCCTCACACCAAAATATGGAAAATATGAGGTTAAGAGCAAGCAGCAGGCATGCATGACTGCATAGAGAAGAAGAATCTGGACTTGAAGAGCAATTCTCTTCATAAGAGGAACAAAAAGCCCTCTTGACCTGTTTTCTCTCTGCCTTTGATATCAAGGGCCCTTATCCTACAGTCAGCTGCAGCAATTGGGTACATGTGGGCAGCCATGTACAAAACTTTCCAACATGGGGGGACTAAAGCATATTAACAGAATGTAAGACTGTATGAAACAGAATGTATGAAACCATATTGCAAAGTAATTTTTTTCTTTTTTTTTACAATTCCCTTCCTATGTCCATGTTATCATTAGCAGTCATGACAAAGACTTTTTTTATTTCTTGCCATTCATAACTCTGTAGTAGAAATATTTCAGAGACTGGAGCAATACTACCTTCTGGATTGTTCAGACCTGGAATAGGACCTCAGTATCGTGTCTTAAAGAGAGGGATAAAAAGTTTATTTTTCCTTTATAATACCTTACACTGAGCACACACTCCCGTATCAATAGAAGTTAATTATACAGCTGCAAAATCTTCCTAGTTATGTCTGGATTTTATTCTTCCCCCTCCCTTCCCCCCCTTCCCTCACATCCCTCACC
>VWZN01022046.1:97822-107989 GCA_013396955.1 Regulus satrapa | reverse complement strand
ACCCCCCTTCCCCACCTCCAGCAGAAACAAAAATTTAACCCTACAACATTCTGAGCAGGAGATGGAAAACATCTTTATCTCTACAGAGGTACAGAGAACCTGGACCAGGAGATCCTCTGAACATTAGAGGAGGAAAACTAACCTTGGGAGATGCTTTGAAAAAGACAATGTGGAGCTGATAGACCCTGGTTTCCAATACCAAAAGAAACAAACAGAATGAAACTTCACTACAAAAATAAATACTTGGATCTCCATTGTACCTCTGAATGCTACATTAAGCATCAGTTCTTTTCAGTTGAGCAACAGCATTTTTTTTAGATTTCTCAAAGGATTTGGATGCTCTATTGTGGCCAGACTGATCTGGCTTCACTTCCCACAAATCATTATCAAATGCAGAGAAGCAACCTGCTACACAGGCATTTTGCAGACAAAAATAGTGCAGAGCCTAATCAGGAATCTCGTGGCAGGAAACAGGCCTTCCTACAACAGGAAGCATAGGAAAGACTACTGGAGACAGCCGTCCAAAAGCAGCAGCCTTGCCAAAAAAGACAAAATGGCTGTATACTGGCAACTCTTGCAGCAGGAAATCGCTGAATTAAGTACTCAATCTACTGAGCAATTTAGTATGTCATCTGCTTCCTGGCAACAGATATTTGGAATCACTTTTACATTGCATTTCAGCTGTATCTCATAATTGGGTTGAGTACAGTGTCCTCTCCAGCAAGGAAAGAGGTCAAGGTCAGAGACTTCTCTGACTCTTACCCAAAATAAATATTTTAACCCTCTTCCTTTCTTCATTTTCATCATTTTATCATTTCTAATTTAGGGGCCTGACATTCCTGTTTCTAGCCTGATTTGGGGCCAGGGCAGACTGAGTCACTGATGCAAGTCTGCCAAAGTTAACTGTGGTCTTCATGGGACAGTACAACAGTCTGATAGGAGATAAATATCTGGTCACAGGGAAACAGGGAAAAGAAGATCAGTGGATTCTCCCTGTGGTATTTTTGATGTAATGTCAGGAAACCTTTCAGGAAATTTCTTCTCAACACATGTGAAAAGATAGAGAGGGAGAGTGAGACAGGGAGGGAAGAAAGGAAAAGAAAGGAAAGGAAAGGAAAGGAAAGGAAAGGAAAGGAAAGGAAAGGAAAGGAAAGGAAAGGAAAGGAAAGGAAAGGAAAGGAAAGGAAAGGGATTTTGTAAACTTAGTAGCCATGTACTAATGCAGACAATTGACAAATTTAGTTATTTATTCAATCCTTGCTTCATATATGGTTGAGCAGCTCACTGAAGACATAAAATGCAGTTTCTGTTCCTTCATTGGTTCCTTAACACATAATGGCTGAGGCTGGAAATGACCTCTGGAGGTCATCTGGTCCAAACTCTCTGCTCAAGCAGAGTCTTCTAGAGTCAGTTACACCATGTCCAAATGGCTTTTGATTGTCTTCAAGGATGGAGGCTTTACAATCTCTCCAGTCATCTTCAGAGTAGAAAAATGTTTCCCCATGTTCAGATGGCATCTTCAGTATTTCAGTTTCTTCTCTTTGCTTCTTGTTCTGTCACTGGTCACCACTGAAAATAGCCTGGCTCTGTCCTCTTTACATCTTCCTACGGGTATTAATATATATTGTGCTATATTATATTAAGGACCCACTGAACTTGCTCTTCTCTAGGATGAGCAGTCCCAACTCTCCTAGACTTTTTTCATAGGAGAGGTGCTCTCATCCATCACTTATCTTTGTAGCTGTTCACGGGACTCTCTCAGGTGTGTCAATGTCTTTTGTGTATTGGGGACCCCAGAACCAGATCCAGAACTCCAAGCCCCTACAAGTCCCAGCAGCATGGCAGGATAACCTCCCTCACCGTCCTGGCAACACTTCTCCTGACACAGCTCAGGAGACCACTGGCCTTCTTTGCAGCAAGACATCTAACAAAATCATTGTGTTTTTGTCTTTGGCTTTTGAAAACAGACAATAGACTGTAGATAAAACTACTGCACATGAGATAAAGAAGACAGACAACAGATAATCACAATGACAGAGTACAATTTTCTGCTGTTGCATAGCAAAACGTGCATGCCATATTTAAAATGAAATCATGTCATTGTGGCCAAAGGAGAGAGAATGTTGCAGCCAATTAGTTGTGATTGTTTTAGCACAGTTATATAAAGTAACTGAGTTTGCATAAAGTGACTGATGTCAATTAAATTTGCTGCAGTCAGTGATGTCCATCTATTACTTTGGTCACTACATAAAATCTCCCAGTTCAGGTGATTTAGAAGTAGTGAACTGCCACATGCTAGAGATTTTTGGATGTCTTTCATATTTGTTGAGTCAGGAGGCATGAAGTCAATGGCAAAATGAGACTAACTGCAATAATAATCACCTCAGTTTAGCTTCAACTCTTCTGAGAAAAAAAAAATCTGGTTTCTTATTCTATCCTAAAAGTCTCCACAGACTTTATAAGAGCAGGTTTTTATGTCTGAGGAGACCAGCTAACAACATTATATTTACAGCAAGAAATAGAAAATAGGTTTTTGATAGAAGCTTATTCTTTCAAAAGGACGTGTGCCCAATTCATAATATATGTGAGCCAGGAGGATCATGAACATTT
Organism: Regulus satrapa; assembly: GCA_013396955.1. Classification (NCBI taxonomy): domain Eukaryota; kingdom Metazoa; phylum Chordata; class Aves; order Passeriformes; family Regulidae; genus Regulus; species Regulus satrapa. The sequence goes on along the minus strand of VWZN01022046.1, from coordinate 105,379 downwards.
CACACTTTGCTAGAAAGAAATGGCACGCAAATTTTGAACTAAAACTTTGTTAATGCAGAGACTAAATTTTAATCAAAACTTAAAAGAATAGTCTGACAGTTCCTAAATTTTGTGTTTTCTTCTTCGATTTCGTTTTCTTGGGGTTTTTTTCTGTCACATTCTTTTGTTTATTATTTGTAATGTTTTAAAATGCTTCCAGTGACAGAAACAACTTCCTGTGGCTATGAGCATTAAACACCTGGTGAATTTTCAGTGTCAGAATAAGAAATTACACATAAGTGAATGCTTTTGCAGTTGAGAGTTTTTTGACAATTAAACATTACTGGGCAATTCTGCAAAAAGATGATGTATGATGGGACTTGAAGATTTCTATGTGTACAAGTTGTTATTCTATTTTACTTCACACAGGTGGGCTCTTCTAGGTAAAAAATGGGAGACGATCAGGATGAAAGCTGAAGGATTTAAGGATGGAGAGTACACTTCTGAAGTCTAGGCCTTGTGTCAGAATAAAATGTATTCATTTGTTGCAGTTTCAATTGCTTCTGTTCTCTCCTATTCTTCGGTTTTACCTCAGAAATAGGAGGATGTGCTGTTTAGTGAGATGCTTTTCCTGTGTTAATGTGAAGGGATGAAGCATATGACTTTTCTTTCACCTTGCACCGAAAATGTAAAAGCGCCTGTCTGTTGTCTTGTCTCCTCAAAATCCCATCCCTTGGAGACATTTGAGTCCCCTGTGCTTCTTCAAGCTACTTGCTACACGTCTAGAAGTTCAATTCTCCAAATATATATAAATCAAGGCAAGGCCAAGACTACCTGCATGTAAACAATCTGTGGCTCCCTGAGTTGTTGTAATATGGCAAAAACCGAACAGGTGTTTTCAAAGTGAACCCACAAGGATCTTGTCCTTGTCCTAAACTCCCTGCCAGAAGCTGAGGTCCCTGATCCATCTGAGAAGCACTTAAATTTAGGGTTTCTGTTCAGCCTGAAAACCTAAGACAATGTGTATTCAGTGAACTTTCTAAACAGATACAGAAGGGCAGCTTTGCCCGAAGAAATTCCACTTTGCGTTAACCAGTTGAATAATTATTAGACCAGAAAGAGAGAGAAAGCAAACCTACAACCTAGGAGCTGGGATAGCCTCTAACAGTGCAAACAAGGTAAAATGAAAGTTCACAGAGGACAGAGGAAAGAAACTGAGACCAGTCCCTGCTGCCCTATATGCAGCCAGGCCTGCTCTGACCACTGATACAAATGTACCAGTGCTGATAGCTCTGCCTAGCTCCTCTCCTACACATCTAAGTGAGGCCCTGACACCAGAAAACATTCAGACAGAATTTAAGACTCTTCTACTGCCCAAAATAAGACTTGATTACCTTTCTCTAGGCATGGAGCCTTGGCCAGTTTTGCACCAGAAATCTCACCTGGCTGCTAAGACCTGGTCTGCTGCTGAACACATCCTCTTGAACATTTTCTCTAAGCAGCTGATTGTAAAAACAGGCCACGCTGAAAATACCATAAAAGTTCACAATGTAACCTGGTGCTTATTTCCCCCAAGATGCCCCATTGAGTGCAGTTTTGGCCTCTCCTGGCATGAGGGAGATTTCCAACAGAGCAAAGGAGTGAAGGAAAATGAGAGAAACTAAAAGGGGAAGACAAAACAAAGAAAAAGGGAAGTTTGAACTGAGAAGGGAAAGTGAAAGGCCTTTGGAAGAGGGTAATATAGATAAGGTGTGCAAAGTCTGGTGTTCCACTGTGTTGCTCTAGTTGCTCCTACCAAGACACAGGTAGGAGATAGAGGACATAAAAATATGGCAAGTGTTCCTGGAAGGACTGACCTCTGTCTGGCACCACACATGTCTCTAAAGCTTCATCAGTGTTAATGACTCTGCCAAGCACAATTGCCCAAGGTCCTACTCCATTCAAATAATTATCAGTTCCCTTTCTGGCCCTTTCCTTCCTGCTAGACACAGAATTATACCAAAATCCCAATATCTAACGTCCTTAACCACAACAAGTTTTGATGATCAACCTCTTACTTTTATGCGCTATGGTCCTTAAATTACATACACATAGATGGAGTCCACATGTTGACCCAAATTGGGATTTCACAAGTTGGAAACACTTGAAATTCAAAAGAAAGTTGCAAATTACAAAAACAGCTAAAGTTTCCCTGCACAGTGTGGGACAGACATCCATTATCACAATTTCACATGAAAACTAGGTGGGTGGGTAAAACGATTGAGTTCAAATGCAAGGGTGGATGATGAGAGGTGAATAGGGAGCTGAGGGTGGAATGTTAGCAGCACCACCCTTGATTTCCTTTTAACCTACTATAGCCAGGCGTGTATCCACCAAGCAGCGCAGCACGTAACCGCCAACTCCTCCATGTGAAAAAGAAAGAAGAGAAAATTGAAATTAATTTTCAGAGGATTCTCTTTGTGCTTTCTCCTTTCTCATATTTTTAACTTTATAAGACAGCTTAAGGCAACAAATGCAAAGACAAAGAGGGAATTTAAACAAGTTCTAAGTGTGATGCAAATGTCACAGCTTACATGTGCATTGCTCCTTTCAGTAGCAGAGCAACAGATATTTAAAAGGAAGTGGTCAGCCAAGTCCTTCAAACCTGGGCTTATTCAAGTAGGCAACTTAGAAACATTCCAGAGCCATTCAGAGATGCTCAGCACTAAATAAGCTCCTCAGAAAAGAACTTGGCCAGTACTGAGCTGGGTCAAGAAGTCTCAAAAGTCTGAACCACCCTGAAAAGTTCCAGTACTTCATAGTCACCTGCCAATTTGTGTCTTTGATAAACTTTGGTTAGTAGGGAATTCTGCTGCTTGTGGCAATGGTTTCCCACTTCCCAGCCTAAGACTTGATCCCTAGAATGTCATAAGGAATATAGACTTGAGCACAAACAAGCAGCAGGCTTACACAATGGTGACTGCATTGCAGAGCACAGAACTGCGAATAGGACCGGGCAAAAAACTCCCTTTCAGTCAGAGAGAAGACAGTGGTAAAGAAAGAACATGAGCTTAACATTAAATTTTTGGGTATAAACACCTCCTGTAGAGATCTAACAATGAAAGACTTACTTCTTTCTAGCCTGACCCAAAAGCCATGAGAGAAAGAATTGACAGACTGAGGACATTTGTAGGATGTACAAGCACATCGCTCCAGAGGTTCTGACATTTTCTCTCTGTACCTTAGTAAAGAAACTCAGTTGTGGAAATTGCACAGTGTAGAAAGCACAGCATGCCCTGCTGTGAAAGAAATGAGTCTGACAGTCAAGTTGGAAATTAAAGTGCCACCCTGAATGAAACTGAAGTTGTTATGCAATATCTATTAGGGCAGGTGGCTTGAGGGCATAAAAAGGTTTACCTCTCCTTGACTTTTAGAGAAAAACTTCACTTGTTCATTGTGTATTCATGTTGGCACACAATATCAGAAACTATTAAACACAGGTTTTTATGTTGTGTGTATTAAAAAATAGTACTCATCGGGATTTTTTTTAGAAAGGCCAGAGAGGCCAGTGTGAAAGCAATTTGAGTGTTACAAATGAAAACAGCAAGTTAAAATCTACAAGCATAATAGCCCATAGCAGGACCTCTAGACAAATTCCTCAAAGGTCACAGAACCGTTATCTGGTAAAAAAGTGCCAGCAGACGTCTCATTCCATGTAACGGTTTGTTTTTAAAATACAATTCTTCTTTTTTAGCACAAATATTTCCACTGAGAAGCAAATGACCCCTTCCACAAATATTTTAAGTATACCTACATCATCCACATTATATCACAACTTCATGTTCTGCAGAAAAACTTTTTGTAATAAAATTATCTCTACCTATTATCATTCAAAACCTTCCTAACTACCACAAGCGGAAACCCACGGATCTGAATCTGCTAGTCCAGCAAAAGCTGCAGGTGAAACTCCCTAACTACCTGTGTAGTAGGTAGAAAGAAAATACTCATCTGCATCTTGAAGTGGTTGCATACAGATGGTTTCCCATCCACATTTCCTCTGGCATAATAATGTATGGGTTATGACATTCTCACTTGCCTTCTGATTAATATCCCCAAACCCTGAGAATACAATTAAAAGCTCAACAAAATATCGCTGTGTTGTCCTTACACTTTGGCTTCCAAAGTATTACTACTGATCCAATAGAACACTATTTCATACCCAAACACAAAACTACTGCTGACTGGGTCTCTTAGACAATTGACTGAAAAGTCTGGCAGTATCCCAACTCTTTTTTAGCTGCTTCATTTCTACAAAAGAACACAATGTTATTATTTGATTTATGTGAATTTTCTCCTCCCTGTTTAAAAAGCCCAGCTAAGAATGATCAGTAATATTAAATACGTGAGGAGGAAAAAAAAGCACATCACAAAATGTAGTGAGTTTACGTATGTAGTACATTCTGCATGGAGTCTTTATGTCACAACTAAATAATTTAAATCCCATTATGCTTTTTAGCTATTTATAGCTAAGTACGTCCATCATTTGCATCCTATAGTTTGGGGTTTCTTTTCCAGATATAAACAGAGCTTCCTCCCTCCCTTTGTTTATGTGTCTGCCTGTCAGCATAGCGCCAGCGACTGTCTCTGCACTTTGCTGCTGCTGCTCCCTCATCCTGTTTATAGGTCAGCGATGGCTTCCATTGCTTCCCTGCTGCTGAGCAGAACTTCCCATAGCACTTCAGGATGTTTTAGTCACTTCAACCTGTGCCGCCTGTCTGGAGCCAAATGTCTCCTCTTTGAGCTAGTGATGCAGGCAGCATTTGCCTCCGTCAAACTCAGATTTTGTTTCCTGGGAGGACCAAACCTTTTCAGCCGTTCCTTGCATGGAAATGTTGCTGGGCCCTATTCATTGTCCCATCCCTTGCAAAGACCATAGACAGACACACAGCTGAAGGGTGAAAAATTTCTTGCACCCTTTCAGTTCCAAGCACGTGAAGCCTCACAGTAGACAGCATCCTTGCCAGCTGCTGAACACAGAGGGGAGAAAAAAAAGGTACCTCTTATTTGGATATCAGTTTTTATTTTTCTGATGTAGCAGTGTCAAAGGTCCTTAATACAACAATTCTTTAGGCATTTACTTCAACAGGACACACAGCAAGAAAAACAAGCCAGCAACACCATGTGATGAACATGCACAAGGCACAGGAGGAAGAAGCAAATCAGCTGTTGAGCACAAAGTCAGTTGCTGAAATGGAGCCAGAAAGAAAAGTGTCTATATCCCCACAGCACTGGGAGAGGATTTTCCCTCCAAGAAAACCAGAAGAAGATAAATAAATCCAGGACCTCTGATGAACATTAGGACTGTGCTTCACAAAATTTGTAGGAATATGAGCACAGCACTTTTACAGATCACGTTTTCCAGTTACAGACACATAGTAGCAGAGAACTATTAGGAAATTCAGAATATTTTGGTAGAAAGCTGTTGAAAGACAACAATGTCTGTCTCCACAGCCCATCACCTCCTCCGTAATACAGCATTATAATTCAGGGTCCATCTGCATCTGTCAGGCAGGAGTATGCAGACATCTCCTTTGACAGCAAGTTCACACAATCAATTTTTCAACACACTCTGCTAACAATTGTTGCGGGGGTTGTGATGTGCTTCACAGTCGTTCATGTGCTACCTTCCTGAATGTTGCTATTTATAAAGACACCCAAAGAACATATACTGTTTAAGCTCCTTTTTAGGCTGAAAGGTGGGGGGCAACAAATCAAAATAACAATTTGGGTGTTATTTTGATTTGTTGCACCTGGGTGCACCACCAAGGGTGGCCTGATATCTACCAGAAACTACTGCACACTTTACAATTTCTGCAGAATTCCCAGAAAATCTAAATGGCAATTACACACCTAATTTTCACAAGTTTAACTTTGATCATGATGTCCTTAGCTATCATTAGTGCCTTTTATTTTTTTTTCCCCTGTCTTTATAACAATGTCAAAAAATATGATGCACAAGAAAGATCAACATCTCAAGATAAGAGTATGTTTTATGGACAGTTGAGTGAAATTTTTATCTCATCAAAGCATTATTGGAATGCAGATTAAGTTAAGCACATGGTAGAAATGCATATCCTTAGGGAAAAAAAGGCTGATCTAATCATTATGTTTCTTTAAATTCCACTGCAAAATTTTAAAAAAAAACATTTACTAGAATATAAAGTTTCAGATATCCAGGCAGCTTCCTCTGCACTCAACACCCACTGATCTGTGTTGTGTGACAAGATCACAACTTCACATGACCTAGTGTAACCAAGCTTTGCAAATGCTTGGTTATGAATCCCATTATATACTTTATCTGTGGTAACACCGGCTTCTAGAGACATAAGAAAAAGTATGAATCTCTTTGGGTTTCCTGCTTCATAAGAAAGAATATCTTCATTCTGCAGTTTGAGAAGATGAAGACAAAAGATCTGAAATTATTAGAAAACACACAATATTTAAAACTTTCCTTTTTTCCTCCCCAGGTATGCTTAGATTTCACTTCCTGTTGTATTTCATGGCTTTGTTACAATGCAAGAGGTTATAGCTATGTTTATCACTTCCTCACTTTGTGACACTGAAAAAATTTCACTGTACAAAAGAACAGCCTCACTTCAGTAGTGCTGAAGGAGAGAGGTCCATTTTGGTTTGGTTTAATATCTTGTCAGAAGACTAATGTGAGAGCTAATTGAGATACTTTTCATTGGCATAATCACAACACTGTCATTCTGTGGTAGACTCTTTTGTTTCGTTCTTTTTATTGTTCCCCTCTTCATTTATGTAGATCTGTATTCATTTCACAAGCAACTTCTCTCTGAGTCTATTTTCAACTGCTCATTGTCCTATTCTCCACTTTCTTTTCAAAGGTTCCAAATACATACAAAAAGATTTGATGGTCCAAAGACATGCATATACTTGATATGTTCCAAGATGCTCATCTGTGCATTACATTCATAGTTTCCTAAACAATAAGGACAACAAACCAGAAAGGATCAGTGTACCTGAGCATGCCCCTGTTATTATCAAGCACAAGTTGAGCAATGCTAAACTTGCCTAATGTGTCTGATGAAAAAACATAATGACAAGCTATGGAAAGACAGAATGACACTTAACTAATTTTCCATTACTTCTCTGCCAGCTGCTGATGGCGGGCAGTGATACAGCTCAGCAGTGTGCAGATGACTCTTATGTTTATAGCCACTGTCGGTGCCAAGGCCCACAGATCAGATTTTTCCCCATGTGAATGGAATATGTATCCTACCTTCACATCTAGTCCTTAGAGAAACCAGAGGTGAAGTCTACAAAGTAAAAAGGGATCATCCTTTTTAAAGAACTGGTAATTAGGGGTTAATGAGGAGCAGGACTGAGGAGGGGGAGTCAGACTCAAGCGTAGAGCTTGCTCAGAAATGATCGCCCAGGAATAAAATAATTTCTCACTGATCTTTTTTCTGTAATTTCTGTGCATAGAAGGCAGTTTTCTTTCTCCTGTGGAGACTCTTGGTGATTTCAGAGAAAAATATCTAGGAAACTAATGAACTTCAAAATATGTCGAGGAGA
>VWZN01022046.1:83786-97771 GCA_013396955.1 Regulus satrapa | reverse complement strand
AAAAAAAAAAAAATCAGATAATTCAAAGTGTAAGGGAGCCAACTTGAACAGATGAAAACCTATCAATAAACGTAGATTGGCTGGCAGGATTTCATACTTGGATAAGACATCATGGGTTAGAGCTACTCACAGCTTTTTCCAACGGTATTTCTCAGTGGACGTTTTCTTTCCCTAAATGCAAATAACTTTATTTACCTTTACAGAAAGGTATTTACCTTTGAAGAAATACAGATTAATGTGTTTGCTTATTTGTTATCAGCTCTGCCTTGTGTCCTGGGACAGGACCATTGGCTGCTTTATTTGGCCAAAACAAGCAGCGTGTTGCTCTGGGTACCGCTTTTACAGCTGCAGACGGCAGTGTAAGAGCGCCTTCTATGCTTAGGCAAAAGAAATGCAAGGCAGAAAAGCCATGGAAAACTTGAGTCTACAGAACTAATGCCCTTATCTCTTGGGTGCAAGTTGTTCTATTCTTAAATCCGAAGAAGGAAGCATAGAAGAACTTTCTCTCTGTTAAATGAAATGGGTCAGACTCATCCTCAAGGTAGAAGGATATAGATGTCATCTTTGGAGTATGACTACAAATACTTTGTACTGCACCGTAGGTGGAGTTCTCAGAGCAGTCTCAGCTCTGTTGCCAATTAAATTTTAAAATAAATTTTTGAAATATTTATCATTTTCTCTGTGGCTTTTAAGGATATGTATGGGCATTAATGTGTTGTCTTCACAGGGCAAAATGCCAAAGAGAGGTGTGGCAAAGCTCTCATTACAGAGCACTACTTTTTCTCCTGGATCACTTCAGTGATTCAGTTTCCCAGGCAAAAAGCTGTAGTTGCAGAACTAAAGCAGCAGAAAGCTGTGGTGGAAGGACACAAAAACCAAACGCCCAAGCAGACAAAAGGGCAGGACGGGAGCTACCTAAGCCAGCACAATGCCATTGCATATAAAACTAAGCAGAATTTGGACACCCAATAGCCACCTTCTAAGTAAAAGTTTAATTCCTAAGATGGAAAACCATGTTTTTCTTGGTGGACAGGCCATCTAGTAAAGTTGTGGCTTGGCAAAGCCTTAGGAATATGTGCAGTTTAAGCTGCACAAATATGTAATGTCAATGGGATGACCTGCATCCCTAAAGCTGCATGCCTGGGCTTCTGGACTTTATTGTAACCAGTATACAAAGGGCACAGAGTTAATACCATTGAAATCAACTGCACAGTAGTCTTAAGTGTCCATGCAACAGTTCTGCCGTGATTTCAAACTCCCTTTAATCCTTCATTTTACTTTTTTTATACACCCTGATTTTGTTATAAAGACTCTTAATCCATACATGATCTCCATATGAACACAAATAACTATAGTCCGAGCGAGTTACTTTTCTGTTTCTCTGTCCTTCCACCGTTCTGGTACATTCAGTACATGCAACCCTTCCCCATTAGCCTTTTTGAGATACAACTTTCCTGAAGCCTAAGGCAGTACCACGGCACTATAGCAATACCACTTTGCAACCCTCACTGCTGCCTGTATACTTATAGGCAAGACAAGAGCACAGAGCCCATGCTACTGTCCTTACATACCTTATAGGAGATTTACCAGCCAAACTATCCTGGAAAACTCTCTTAGTAAAAGTGAGACATACACCAGCAAACTATTTCCCCTCCCTAGAGCTTACACAAAAGATTTCTGCATCAGTTCCAGGTCTTAGCCAGGCAGTTCCTTTATTCTGTTGTGGCCTGTCCTTTATTCTGCCTTGTGACCCAGGTGTGGTCTACTTTTGCCGGAATGTTATTCTTATTTGGGAGCAAAATTGGTGAGATATTAGACCAGCAAAATCCATATTATAAATATCACTGGATACCATCTGAAACGCCCTATCCACAGATTGCAAAACAAGAGATGTAGTGTAACCCCTAAAAGATGTCATCTTGGCAGTTAATAAAGTAATCTCACACACAAACACACACACACGAAAATATAGGATATAAAATTCAACATTAAGGCAAGGCATAGATTTTTACACTTAATATAGCTCTTTCAAAAAACATCTGTCTCAAAGGAAAAGAAAGATGTGACTGGTTGAATAGTATAAAATCTAAATCATATCATCTTTCATGTATTTTTGCCAGGCCAGTCTTCATCTATGACACTGGCTTTTCTGTAGACATTTGCATTTTCTTGAAAATTCATAATAGAGACTTTTCAAACAAACAAACTTCCACTGTAGGCTGCAGGCAATGGATTATATTTAATTTGTTGTCAACCATGATGAAGCAGGAGGCAGGAAAACAGTTTCTATGCAGTCTTGGGCTTCTTTTCCTCCCTTACATTTATGTTTCAAGCTTACCACCCTTTAGACATCAGCGCAGTTACTCATCCAGGGATGTGCTGGAGACAAATTGGTTCATGTTTTAAAAGAGTGATGAGAGGTGGCTGTTATGTAAAGTTCATAATACTCAGCATCCTACCTCTGTTACTTATTTGATCATCAAAAAGCAATCCAGTTTGATTTTAAGTACAGCATATTAATCATACAAATCTGAAACAATTTAAATAAAAACTTTTTTTCTCTTTTCTGCCACCTATTGACTTCATATGTGGGCAAGTAGTGCTACTTCTCTCTTCATCTATCTTGTTGATTGATACTGAGTTCTTTGGAACCATTTCTGGCCTAATTTCATCTATGGGTCCCATCAGCTGAAAGATGTCCTTGGCTTCCCTGCAAATTCTCTGCAACACTGTAAAATATTAGTAATTAAATGTTTTTGAAGAAATTTGGTCTGACAAAGACAAAAATGGTAACCAGTGATTCAACAAGCAGTTAGTTGGCTTAAAATTACTCTCTCAAATCTCTCACAGAGTTACTTAAGTATAAAACTTGAGGAGCTTTGTTATTCTTGGGGTATATTACCAGAAATAACTCAAATTTAAAAGCTGTTGTGGAAGACAGAATTGAAAAGCTGCCACATGATCAAAACAAAAAAAAAACCAAAAAACACTATGTTTTCTAAACATTTTTTTTGAGGTAAGCATAAAGATGTATGGTTAATATAATTGCTTCCATCAGAGAGATCTTGATATTTAATATTAAGAGATGAGGGAGTTACCCTAAATGCTATGTGCTACAAAGTTTCAGTTACCTAATTACACAGATAGTGTATTCAGGAATGCACAGGTAAATTTTTCATCCTGCAACACTCTTCAGTAAATCTTAGGAAACTATATAAAAAAGAGTAGAGCCAAAAGTTAATATTTCAAAGACTAATGAAATTTTTGATACTGAGGAGCTTTACTTTGGCCCGTGAATACTTACATTAAAAACCTCTCTCAGACTGAGAGAAAATAGCCTAGTTTTCACAGTGCTCAGTTGAAACTTTGAAGATCCATAGTGAATTCATTATTCCGCCACTAGGTACCATTTTACCCACTTACTGAGAAAATTTATGCAGGGTAAATCAAGAAAGTCTGCAGTTTTCAGAGACAGAGTTATCTATTTCTAACTACCTCAAGCTGTCTCTAGAGGCATGAGTCTGCTTCGTTCTGCATTCTGTGGCTCACTTTTGAAGGGTTAGTTAATTTTTTTGTGCATAACAGATTGCAAACCTACATCTCCTGGCACCGAGGCGAAAACCTTTCCAACTCTGCAAAGAAGCCCTGCAACAATGAGACAAAATAGTCAAGATACATTGAGGCAGAAATGACAAAAGGAAAAATTTTGAATTGGTGTTCTTTCAGGTTCATCTGAGAAGAAGGAAGTCTTTTTACCTATGAAAGGTTTTACATTTTCTATTGGAAAGTTATGGGATAAACAAGCAGAAACCTGACCACCCACTGATTTAAACCTCCCCTCTGCTTTGAAGTTTCAGACATAGAATGAAAAGTAAATTTAAAAAATTAAATAGAGGAATTATTCAATTAAGCATTGCAACACTAGAGACCAGTGCCCAAATCTCTGTGCAAACAATGGCCTATTGCATATGGGCCATGCCCTTAAACACACCCAGATGCCTAAAATTTCCAGAAGACAGTGTATGTTCTATGTTTAATATTTTGGAGATCTGTGGTCTCCCAATAGCAGCATTCCATCAACACAATGCTGCAGGGAGCACCCAACAGAAAGACTGTAACAGGCTTAGTTGTAAACAATCTCAAACATAAATACAGATTCTGCTTTCCTCTTACGCTTGGAAAAATCATACGGATTATTTTTCACAGCCTCAAATTCATACTGCTGCAAACACCAATATTTTAATGAAACCCATTAAAAATCACAGATTTGGATTGCACTGGGACAATTAAGGCAAAACTTGCTTCAGCCTCCCTATGTATTCCACAGCAACATATGCAACCATGGTCACAGTGGTATTAATAACCAAATTCATTCAGACAAAAGCTGTCTTTGTGGCTGTTTGGTGTGCTGTGGAGCGCTTGCCGACATACCTTGCATTCCTACCCTACCTAAGCCCCTGGCTTAGATGGACTTTCTGTGCATGGGAAACACATGTGGCTTCACCGAGTGGGAACCAGTCTCTTCATCCCTTTTTGTCAGTCCTTAAGAATGATAAGAAAAGTATATCACAAGGTGTAGGTATGAGTGATGTTATCTTGCAAACTTTCTGCAAAAGCCGCCAAGGACAGTAAAGATAAACCCGGACCTGACATTTCTAGTATAGAAAATAACAAATGGAAAAGAGAAAAAGTTCACATAGAAGCTGTAGTTCTGCCATGCAATATCATATTGAAGTGCCCACATATGGTGTACAAAGATACACCCTAGAAGACGTAACAGACACATGTATATTTTTTTTTAAGGTTTTGACAATTACCTTCCAAAAACCCCTTATGAATTCCACTGTATTAGCATGGAAAGAAGTCAGAAAGCCTTTAACTATACCTAGGTAAGAAATTGCATGATGGGGTATTCTTGTTGTTTGTATTTCTTTGAATCAGTAGTGTGGAATGTACCAGAATATCAGGCCACAAAACATTCCTGACATTTTTTGAAAAACATGTTTTTATATCACTGCTGTCAATCTTTCAGGTGACCATTTCCTATCTGTTCACACAAACACCTCCCAAACAATGCAGGGAAGCCCCACCTTAGTGGTTACAGCCTTTATGTATGTCCACGACAGCACTGCAGGTAAGTTCCACATACATCTAAAAATTACCTACACAACCGCATTGCCATACTGAAAATGAATTTTATTCTGTAAACTTTGATAGGTACTTGATTATTATAATTCTTTCCTCTTTGGTTAGAACAGATATATCTTTATTTGCAGGCATGTGTGTATGTACTGCATACATACAGACATATAAAAACAAGTCATGCAAGTCTTGAATAGATTAAATGTTATGGCAATGCACTTATATGGAATCAGATGCAGAAATTTTCAGGCTCAGGTCAATGTTTGACATCATAAAACAGCATACTTATAAGTATGTGCACCAAGAAACCCTTCTAAATCATGCAATCTTTGTTTCATTTTTCAAAAAAAATGTAGGAAAGTAGGATACCTTTACCATGCAAAAGCCCAAGAGGCAAGTTCAGGATTGATGTGCTCAAGAAGTGGTTATTACTTAATAGACTGCAGTACTCACTTGTTTCAGCTATCTGCAGAAATAAAATTTCTTTTCAGTTTCTCTCCTTTCTTCTTTCATTTTCATTATGGTTAATTGCCTCCAATTCCATAAATTGCTGCTGTTCTCGATATAGTCATAAAAAGTAACTCACCAAATAGTAAATTCCAATAATATTTTTCTGTCACAATTGACACAGTCTGTCTTATAACTGATCTGTTGACCGCTTTTCTAGTTGAGGCCAGAAATTATAGGATATAATACTAGTTGGTTGCTGGTTTACAAAGTATTTTTTTACTCTAATGAATACAAACATACAGAATAAACAATAGCAAATTCCTAAAACTTGAAATATCCTCATAAATTGTGAATTCTTAAAAAAATATGTACAGAGAGAGCTGGCTGTACCAACCCATTTATGTAATCAATATAAAATAAGATGGTAAAAATTCACACTTGGAACCAGGAGCAGCTTAAGTCCCCAGGACTCCATTTGCCATCACTATTCACATTAGTATCTCAGGTGATATGAAATAATGAGTTAAGATTTCTCAAAATACATTATTAGATATGATCATTCCTCTTCCACTGCTGCCAGCTAGTGAGAAAGTTCCACATAGCCTACTCGCATAATTTAAGACCTAAAGGGACTACCAGGTTATTTGTTGTTCCCTCTAGTACATCGCATGTGAATAAGTTTCATCCAATTGCCCCTGTGCTAAATTCATGAACCTGGCAAAAGAAAGGCAATGGATTTTGATTTGAAGAATTTAAAAAGCAGTAAATCCACTTCCTAGCTTGTACTGAAAGCTTATGTACTTCACTAATGCGTTGTTCCTCCCTGAAATTTGTACAGGATCAGCTGCTGACATTCACTCTGCTGCCTTCCTCCTCTGTGCCATTTTAGAGCTAGCATGTGCTTCTTAGGAAGACAGATTTCAATCAACCACCTCCCAGGCACTTCTATATCCACCTGCAGGGTGTATTCTTCAGCATTTTGATCCCTTGCATGCATCTATTCTGCTGTCTTCATTTTCTCATCCTTCTGTTTCCCAAACAGCCTATGTGTTGAATGCCAAAGCTGAGCAGCACTGTCACAGAGGGAGAAGCTGTCTCCCTGGTCCTGTTGTTTTGAACAGCCCAGCACAGCCTTAGCTGTCACTCTCTGCAGAGGGTTATTGCTGAAACCTCTGCACAGGTCTGAAGCCCATGTTTGACAGTTGCATCCAGCTTTCTTTGATCCTGGATTATATAGAGTCATTGGAAAATGGCTGAACAGCCTTGCTTATCACATTGGTGCTGTCCCTCAGTTTAACAATCTGCTGATAAATGTATTTTCTTCACATTTTCTCCGTAATGAACGTAGTCTTCCTAAAAATAAGCACTAGTTTCAGTCTTGTGACTGTCTTTACAATATCTCATTTAATCAATGAGGGCTCCTCATTTGCAAAGAGTTATATGTAGGATTATTAATTTACCTTGATTTTGACCTATAGAACTATTTCTATACAAAACAATACTAATACATAAATCAGAACGTAGCAGTGCTGACAAAGCATCCCAACAGTCAGTGGTCACACATCGCTTTAGCCAACTTTTCCACACAATATGAGTACAAGTTAACTATGCCTACTGGCTTTAAAGTATTTGTCATAGATATTTTCCATCATCCTTCTCAGTCTGTAAGATTCCCCACCAGGTAAAAATGAGTTCTTCTTTACAGGCACACAGAGTTATATTTAATGGAGTATATTCTTCCCTTTCCAAATATCCACCTAGTAATGTGCCAACTAATTTCCAACATTTACTTTCTTGCTCAGGTATTTATGCTCTAAATCCTTTGGTTTCGTGGAACTTCTTTTGTCTCTTTTTTTCTTTTGTTTCCCTAGTAATGTTTTTGCTTTTACATAACCTCCAATTTATTTTATTACTATATCATTCTATACATTTTAGTTTTGTGTGCATATATATACACATGTATATTTTTTTACCATTTCGCGTTTGAGTAATGAAGTCTTTTTCTTTCTAACTATTTGGTACACTACTGCTTCACAAAGCTGGCAAGCTGTGTATCTGTACCAAGAACACAGAAAGTAGCAGTGTCTTAAATCAGGGACATGCTTTCACTGCCATAGATTTAACAAAGTCTTACCTCTGTTAGAAAAGTAGGAATCTCAATTACTACGTAAATTTCCAATTTCCTAGTTCAGAATGATATACACAGTTCCCCCTGGGACTGCAATATGCTGGCCCACCCTGAACTACAAAAGATAGCAAGAGAGGAAGCTGAAGACATTCCCTTTTCTTCTTGCCCCTCCAACTGCCCTCTCCTTGTAGTCAGGCATCTCCAAAGCCCTTTTTAAAAAGCAATGCTAATCAAGGCTGAACAAAGTGTTTTAACACTGGAAGAGGCCTTGAAAGGGAAAAAAAATCACAACACCTTTAAGATCTATAAATTGTGAAACTGAGGTGAAAAATATAATGAAAAGCTCAGAAGTCATTTCACAGGCAGCAGAATAAAGCCTTTGCTTATGTGTCGAAAGAAATACAAAACCCAAATTGAAGTGACCCATTCCTTGGCCAGTATTAAGTTTATAGACCCTAGTCACTTTCTTCCTTGTGCAGATAATGTGTCCAATAAAGCAAGTTTTAAAGTATTGCAGTCTATCAGGGAGAGTGAATCCATCCAGTGAAGAAGCATGGAGTATTTCACAAATTTCAACTTAGGAAAAAATAAAGGCATGGGGAGACAATTGCAAAGCATATATTGTAGACTTTGGAAACTATTATTAAGTCGATTATCCGATTATCAGTGTCTGATAGTCATTTATCTGTACAAAACAGAAGCTACTTATACGAGTCATTAATATCTCAACCACTCTTCAGCTTCCTCTGCCAAACCACTCCATTTACCTCAAATGACTGTGAAGTTTTGATTCAGAAACAAATCCAGTTCTAACAATAATTTTTAAGCTTTTGGAAGAAGGCAATGGATTAATCATGAAAAAAATTTCTTTATTCGGTTTGGTGTTTGGCCCTACCTTCATTATCAGGAAATGGAGTATTTAAAAAGGATGATTAATTTCTTCCCAGCCCTCTCTCTTACTCTCCCACCCAGATGAAAAGCACCATATACCAAATATAAAGATTTGGCATTTAGGAGAGCAAGAGATAAGTTAATAGCAAGGAAAAGAGTGGCTTCTTGTCTATTTTTCTTTTCATTGTTCATAAATAACTAGTACAGTGGTCCAAGGAGTTCTTCCAGCACAGCTATCACAAGACTCATCTGAAAACAGACTTTGTTGGCTCTTTTATTTTCTCCTCTCCTAAAGAGCTTGCATCTTTAGGACAGGTTGGGGAAGTCAGAATGCAAAATGTCTTCAGTGTTAAAAGGGGGAAAAGTAACAAGATTTCACACCCCAAAGTGGCTGCACTGATGTGACTTTACTGTTTATGTCTTGGCTCTAACCAAAACTATGTTGTTATAATTCTGCCCAGAAGCTCTTCCCCAAAGTAGGTGCTTTGTAGATCCACAAGACAAATCCTTGACCTATCTATCTCTCAATGCCTGAGAGAAGTCAAAATACTGTATAACAAATGAAGGCTATACAAGTTAGAAGTACAGGTAGACATCATTATAGTAGCTCCAACCCCTTATTCACGGTGAACAGTAGCTGTTAAGATATGACAACAGGAATTCTGGAGTTGTACAGTGTGCCACAGATCCATGAGATGGTCACTTTTTATCCATCCAGTAATTTTCAACACTACCCACAGTTGCTAGATTTAAGCTGAGGGGGTCAGCTAGCCTTATTACAATCTGTCCTTTTATTCAGCTTCCTAAAAATGCTTAGTCTGACTACAGCCTTGTGTAAACTCACTATCTAAAAAGCTAAGTCTTGTTTTAAAAGAAGGACTGCCTGTTTCCCCCTGCAACCCTGTTTTATTTAATATGAATTAAGAATCATGAAATGCTCCTGTGTCACCATTTTCCACCAGTCATTCTCAAGGATTTACAGGGAGTGGGCACAGATGATGTGACTGGATGAAATAACATGGATTTGCAATTATCCCCTGGTATACACTTCCAGTCACTGGCATTAGGAAATGAGAGTTCATTGCGCAGAGCTAAGCTGCTTTGGGAAAATACTCAGGAAACATGTGGAAGAGATATTAACAAAAGCATTTCAGCTACCCCTCATTGGTGCCAGATGCTGAGTAGCCAGCAGAAGCAAATTATTTTTAGGTTGCTGCTCATCATCTGTCCTCAGGTCAAGAGTTTATGCCCTTCAGAGAGGGGAGGCATGGTGCATTGGGAGGCTGCAGGGTGATGCTTCTCCTGTAGATTGAGCTTCCTGCTCTTTCCCTTCAAGCATATGATAGTCCTTAATGAGAGTACTCTAGAACAGGGAAGATTTAGTAGATAGAAGCAAAGGAGAAGTCAGAGACTTGTGAACAGACAATTCACTCATTTCTCATGTTGATTTCTATTCTGTGTATCCAGGACTTTTTTGCCATGTTCCTACACCACGTACTATATTAGATTTCAGGGTCCAGTTAACCAAAAAACATTTCTCTATATGCAGATCCATCACAGCTCTGGTTAATTTGTCACTAGATCTTCTCTAATGCAAATAAAAACAAAGACATTTTCTCAAGATCAAATCAGTCCCCCTCAAATACTATAAAACCCCTAAAGAAAAACTTCTCTGGAGAGACAAAGAAGCTCCAGTGAAAGGAACTACCTAAACTCCCATGAGCTCTCATATTGAAGTAATATTGATAAAATATTTTAATTATATGCTATCAAATATGCTTCATATGTAAAACACATACATTTACACTTTCAGCAGGCCTGTTTTCACTGATATTTGGTGTGAAAATGTCATTATTTGTAGAAGTGCTTACTCCTGTGCATAGCTTCACATTACACAAAGAAGAGAGGAATGCAAAGGTCCTAGGGTGAGAAGGAGAACCAGAACATTTCGTTCTCAGGGACTGACTCAGCTTAAGGTCAGTAATAATCAAAGTTGTTTCCAGATGAGTGGAGTTCAATGTTTCATAATGAAACAAATCATCACTCTCGGCAATCAGATCCACAAATGCACAATGACTTGTTCCCACAAAGCAACATGAAGAAAAGAGAATCCAGAAGCCTGTTCCTAAACCCACATGTCCTGCAAAATCTCTTGCTGCTAGCCCCTGTCCTGAGTAGAACTGGCATGATGGGGAGGAGGAGCCATGTATCCACCAAATTTCTTGGGCCTATTACATGAATCAAGAGATTTCCTTTTCCTGGTCCTTATAAAGTGAAGGACCTTCAAATAAATGAAGGCTTTATTTTGAAGGAATAGGAACTTGTTTATGTACACCTCAGGAAGTAATTTGCATCAGCTCAAAACGAGTGAAAAATGCCAAATGAGGTGAAAAATTCCCCACCACTATCAGCCAGTCCTTGTATGCTGATCACTTTTGTCTTGCCCAGCTTTAGGGGAAGCTCTTCTTCAATCTGATAGTGGCTTCCAAGATATCCTTTCTCTGCCACTGACCCACAGTCCAGATTTACTAGTGACAACAATCCAGTGTCATGGGCCTGCATTTGGTACAAACCATCTGTCTCTAAGTGGCCAATGAATTCTTTTCTTCAAAGGAGCTATTTTAAAAATCCAAAATACTTCTACTCAAGGCTCAAGTCTGCCCAGCTCTGAGCTCTCCCTCAGTCTAAGAAGACCCAAAACAATGAAAGAAAAGAACCAGAGAAAATGTAATGTGGAGAATGAGGAGAGAGGAATCTTTGATCTTGCCCCCCTGAAGCTCAAAGCAGCATCACTGTGCAATGCAAGGCAACACTGATGTGGACAGATTTTTAAAGGTACTTATCAAGAAATTGAGCAGACCTGATTTTGGACTTCTCTGTCACACACTCAGTCTGGGTGACTGAAAGGTATTGCTGTACATAGCATAATTCCTGAGAAAATTTTATTTTAGGCAGATGTGACTGGGATAAGCCTTAGTGTTAACAAAGTGAACCGAGGCCAGTTATTGGCACATGAAATCTGTGATTTCTGACAATAATCAGAAGGTAAACTAGCTTAGTATCCCAACGAAATCGTTCCTCCAAAAAGGGAAAATATTTTCCTCCAAAAGGGAAAAGACTTACTCACACCCCATGAGAATCTGAGAAAATTATAGCAATAGGAGGAAAAAAAAATTAGCATATTTTGAAAACAATTTGTACAAATTTCCTGGTAGCTTCACATACTCAGTTGGAAAAGCTATAGATGACAAACTTTCTAATGACCTTTCTGCCATAAAACTTTTCTAGGTGAGGTCATAATTCATATAGTTGTGCCTCAAAGCAATAGTGTTGTCTGATCTTACTCTCCCAAGTTTCTCCAAATTAACATTTTTATTGTTTTGTTCAGACAGTCAAATTTATAACAGAAGGAAGAAAAGTAACTGACAAACTGTTCAAGGTGTTGTACAGAGAGTGTAATGAGATCCTGGCTGTGCCTCTCCCTGGAGAACAAATCAGCTCAGTGTCTTCTTGTGGCAGACACCTACAGTGGAGATCTTATCACAGGCTATTAAAAAGCAATGGGGATTATTTCTCCTGGTTTTGTTTGATATTGCAGCCTTGGGGTTGTTTTTTTTGTTGTTGCTGTTGTTGTTTGGTTGGATTTTTTTTTGTTTGTTTGTTTGTTTTGGGGGTTTTTTGTTTGTTTTGTTTTGTTTTTGTTGTTGCTTTTATTTTAAAAGATACACTGTGGAAGTGAGAGCTGCCGGAGAAGCAATTCAGTGAGGAGAGCACCAATTACGGGGTACTTTCAGTTCATGCTGGGTTTAACAGAGGTAAACTCAGCACCCTAAAATCAAGACAGAAGATATACCAAATAGTGAACTGCAGATACTTCATAACCAGCCCACTTTTGAGTTAAGCCTGTCTATTTGATTTGATTTGTTTGATTGACTTATGTAGGTCAGACTCAGTCAGTGCTGAGCAGTGAAAAGGGAATCCAGCAGCATTCATACAGCCTCCCTCACAGAAAGGCTGGCAAGGCAATAGGTTGACAGTTTTGTACAATCACGTATTAGTGATTCAACACAAAACCTGCAGCTTGAAACTTAAAATTGCTTTGGCAATCCATTTCTATGGCAGCAGCTACTTTCCTGCCCCTATTTCAGTGACTAGTAATATCAACTATTACCAAAAGACGCCTCTCCTCATGACTCAACTACCAGAAATTCTACATGTGCTGAGTGTTTAGAAATGTTACCTACACTCCTGAACAGAGTCCCTATTGACATATGAATAAATTCGGTATTTCTATGCTTTCAAAGTTTGGTAATGAGTATTTGAAGGTCAAGGAAAGAAGAATCATCTGAGATTTACTCAAATGAGCCTAGCTCAGCAGTTTCTATGGCACAGGAAGAATAACCATAGTAATGCAAGAAAGAAAAGGAGGCTCAAGGGGAAACTTTATCGCACTCTGCAACTACCTGAAAAGAGGTAGGTGGTGAGGATTGGTCTCTTTTCCCAAGTAAGACAGGAGAGGACAGGAGCAAACAGCCTCAGGTTTTTCCAGGAGAGGTTTATACTGGATATCAGAAAAGAATTATTCACCAAAACAGTTGTTAAGCATTGCAACAGGCTGCCCAGACAAGGATGCACTGTGTCTGAAGGCATTTAAGATGTGCACGTGTGGTTCTTGGAGCATGGTTTACAGGTGGGTTTGGCAGTGCTGGGTTAACAGTGGGGCTCAACAGACCTAAAGCCTTTTCCAGCCTAAACAGTTCTGTGATTTTCTGCTGGCTCACAGAAAGTCATCTAATGACTACAGTGTGAGCAGGAATTATACCACAGGGACACCACTGAAAAATTGGTCTTGAACACTGAGCATTCCTACCTGAGTGAAGCACTGAGGATATGAAGAAGGCAAACAGAACCACTCCAGTGTCATCCTCCTTGAGACAGGACCTGTGTCCCCATCACATCTGCCGGTTTTCCTGGAGTAGCTTCTGTGTGGTGCAGTCTGGATTCCTTGATCTGCCAAAAGGAGCTGATTTAGAGCACACACACAATAAATGGGAGGGTCTTCAGAGTCCTCTTTCTTTTCAGGCAGAAAATGCAACCAATAAAAAATACATCGCTCAGACAGTTATCCCTCACAGCACAGTTCTGATTTATTTCCCATGAAAAAACACTACTTTGTTTCTGTTTGAAAAGTTCAGATCCTTGTCAGGACAAGCTCTGATGACAAACAGCAGTCTGCTGCCTTATGCATAGCCCACACCAGGGTTTCTGGGTTTGGAAATGGGAACAGTTCAAGAAATCTAATCTCTAGAAAGGTATTTACAGAAAATGTTCTGCAAGATTGATGCTCAAAAACACAAGCAGATTTTTTTTTTTT
>VWZN01022046.1:60556-75639 GCA_013396955.1 Regulus satrapa | reverse complement strand
AGAAAAAAAAAGAAGACAAAACTGAAAACCAAATCACAAAACTACTTTGGTTTTACATTAAACTACTATTATGAAACATGTGTAATCACTTTCTCTGAGGAGACAATTATAGGCCATAGGACCACCTGTTAAATGTATTACATGGCACTATAAATATCTTTCAAGCAAGGGAACATCTGATCAGTAAGCAGTAGTGAAGTGAAAGGATATTTTAAGGATATTATAGATTGTTTTCTCTGTGCTCTACTTTTTCACATAATGCTGTTTCTCACAGATCTCTTTCTTTAACTGCATTTTAGAGAAATTTACTAGAGGTTTTATCTCTGTTCACCTTTGTGTTGCATACTTCATATGCCACCACCTCTCAACACCTGCTTTACAGTGTGGTCACAGGCTGCAGGTGCCTTCAGACTCTCGCTGAAACTCTAATTGCAAGGGAGAGGTGAATTCAGAAACTGCAAATGGACAAATCAAAAAATACAGCAAACAAAAAAATCTGTGCAAGATGTTGAAAAACTTTTTTCAAAAATCCCTCCTCCTCGCCTTGCTCATGGCATTTGTTACACTGATAACTCATTTCCAATAATAGCAGCTGCAGAGTTTGTCATACATGATTGGGTCACACATACGGAGCTTCCCCAGCCTGTCTAATTCCCTATGCTTATCCCTTCTCCTAGGCTTGATAATTTTTTTTTCATTGACCCAATTTTTTCCTTTTTTTTTTTTTTTTAATTCAAAAAGTTCTGCATGCTTTCATTCATCTGAGGACTTACATCAATCCTTTATCTGTGCTCAGGCTCAAGTCTGCTCTGAGAATACAGCTCTATGTATCCAGCTCTGATCCTGGCTACACAGACTAGTCCAGTCCATAAAGGCTTCATTCAACTGAAAGTCCTTAAAAATAACCAGCTCCCTAATGCTGAATCTGGGTTCTTTTTCCTAGAGAGGCAAAGCTGAGAAGTTGCCAGAAACTTTAATTTCCAGAGATTTAGTTACCAATTTTAATTTCAAATGTATCTGAATTCTGATATCTTCAATGAGAAGTTTTCTGACATAACTTGTACCTACACTTTGAAGCTGACAGCATTACCTGCCTCACCTAAAGTGTCAGCTCTGTAAGCGCACCAAGTTCTTGCCTTGGTGGCCAATGCCACTGGCTTTGAGGATACACTTCTTAGACATAGGAGGTTGTAGAGTCACCCCCTCTGAAGCTGGGCCCAATTTTTTTCAGCTGCTGGTCCAATGCAGAGGCATAAGATGGCACTTCTTTTCAAATTTAATCTCTGGATTTCTGCTCTCCTA
Source organism: Regulus satrapa (assembly GCA_013396955.1). Taxonomy (NCBI): domain Eukaryota; kingdom Metazoa; phylum Chordata; class Aves; order Passeriformes; family Regulidae; genus Regulus; species Regulus satrapa. Next base: position 74,337 of record VWZN01022046.1, on the reverse strand, counting down.
ATTCTCTTCTGACAGTACAAAGTTGATATTCATAGTTCAGAAAAGTAGCTAGAGGGTAATTTCAAGGGGCAAATATATAGTACTGCTAACTGATCAATAACCAGTGGTTTACTGCATTAAAGAAGAAGCAAGTTCACAGTAACCGTAGGTTCAATTCAGTCATGTCTATCAATAGAATTCTTTAGTTTCATAATGTGAACTTCCTGAACTATACATTTCATTAAAAAAGAAATTAACCTGACCTCTGGGTATTATTTGTAATGCACTAGTACTTGTTCTTGAACCAAAGTCTTGGACAATGTTATCTGTCTAATGTAGTCTTGTATTTCCTAAAAGTTTTACTATTGGGCCCACAATTTGTTACAGAGATTTTCAAGAGATCTGTGGAACAGAGATCATCTATCAATAGCTATTGCAATTCTTTGAGCCTCTTCTGTGAAGAATTGTGCTGTTGTCTTTTGAGCATCTCTTAACACCACATTTTTAATTGTTCAGCTAACATTATTAATTGCTTTCCTAAGATCTGAGTCACCAATGTTATACATCTGGTGCTGTTATTCACCTTCCAAAATAGTGATAGATTATGAAATTTCACTGTTCTGATTGGTAAAAAGCCAAGAGATTCATTATATTATTCATCATGTTAAGATGAAACTCCCTCTCTAAAAAAAAAAGCAAGATTACTTCAGCTAGCATAACATTCACTTGCCCTAAAATTCCTCAGATGTCCTCTGCTGGTCCATATATTACAGACAGAAAAATACGACTTTGGCAATTTGGTACAGGGAAGTATATACTTTGAACTAAGGAGGCAAGATTTTCACTGGAGTATAGTGAATTAGTAAACATAGTTCTATACCAGTGTCAACTGCAGGTTTTTCAGAGCATTTGTGAACGTTGTGAACCTTTGCCAATTAAAACAATGCTGTGCTGACACTGCAGTCACTAATCTCACTTCTCGAACAGCAGATTAGAGTGTGCTGCCTTACCTGCCCATTCCCCAACCCAAGACGCCTCGTAAGGCTGACAGGCAGCACAACCCTGGCTGACAAATTACTCTGATGAACTAAGCAGCATTGTTGGAGACAAACCAGAGTAGTGGCATGAAACATGAGTTTGTTTTTCCACACAGCGCTTTTACCTTTTATTTCAGTGCTGACTTTAATGGTTCATTTAAATTGTGCTGAGTAATTGTGATGTTCCATTAAACCAGGTCCAGATGCTGCCTTGTTTAAGTCCTGTGATCCCCCCCACACACAAATTGCAACCTCTTCATTCTGAGCCAGCTTCACATCTTATCCTCACGCTCAGCAATTGCTGCCAGCACTGTCATTCCCTGATGCCAGATTTGAGCCTGCTTAGTGGGTCTAGGTGACATTGTAGCAGATGTCACCCTTTAATAAAGGAGATTATATATATATATTCTCCTATCCCAGAAGAAAGAATGGCCAAATGTATATGCAAATAGCATAGAACTGCATTTCATCTTTTCATAAATAACAAATGATTGCAGTGCCTTGAGAAACTGAATTCAATTAAGAAACATTTACATCACTGTTTTTTGCTCCAATCCTCCTGGGTTACACTTCTCCTTGGAAGTCTGCCTAGCAGAAATCTGCACTGGGATAAGCACTTTATAAAAGCACTTTGCAGAGGCATTCACTTCTAACTTGATATCTGGACTATCATAAAGTAGTTTTCATAAAAGCATGTCAATTCAAAGGAAAAATCAGAACCGCTTCTGCTCTCTTTTTTAAAAACTAAGGGTTTTTAATGATGGAAAGCAGACACGTATGCCTAAGGGAAACAATCAATTCCACTGTGTGCAGTCAACGGAATATATGAAACCAGGAGAAGCTATGAGAAGCATGGGTAAGAGGGCCAGTGTTACCTACGTTTGCATGAAACATAACAGCTGGTTTTTCATAAAAGGTTTTTTTGTGTGTTTCACTGTTACATGATTTCTCAGTGGTCTGTTTTCTACTAGACAAACACTGGATGATCCACTGTTTCTCTAGTGTCCTATGCAATCATCTCTGGAATTCAAGATAATTGTGTTGCTTACCATAATTGCCTGTCCCTTGGTTAATGACTACAGTTATAGATGGACAAAAAGCCTTTCATGTACTTACACAATCTGCCTGACACAGGGCAGTATGAATCAGGGTTCAAAGTCTAATTGATTCTAATTCCACACACTGGTAATTTTCACAGCAGCTGTCTTCTGAGGATCTTGCTGAGCCTCCCTATATGTTCATGAGAGTATGAGAGTGTCACGACTCCACCAAATACAATAGGCAGAAAGTGTCTTACCGCCCATATAGCACCCCTTGCCTAAGAAGGGAACATTCTCTGAAGAACATCATAACCATCCTGACTATAGCTTTTCCCACCACACTGGCAGCCCCCAGAGCAACCAGGAAATTATGAAAGAGTTAGTTTTGATGAGAGAGTACTCCCAATAATGAGAGAAAAAATACTTGATTCACATTATTTCAAGCCAGAAGAGACATATCCAGAGATAGATGGTTAAACAAAATGTGAATCAGATGCTGAAACCTTTGAGAAATTCCCAGACTCTGGGGCAGAATTGAATTTTGGCTCCCAACTGCTAGCAGTTCTCATAATACTGGAGATAACCTTCCTAAAACCACATCTACAACACAGTCTTCTGCCACAGCATTAAACGGCACACAGATGAATCTTGGCTGGTGCTGGCTTTGTCCAAGTTGCAATGGAGGCTCCTCTATTTTCTTATACCCTGGCCTGTCAGCCAGACCAATGAATGAATAGCAGTGTGTTTGCACACATTCTAATATAAGCTATATCAGAATGTACTCTAGATATAATTTATCAAGAACATGGGAGTAGATAATACAGTTCAGACAAAAGCTTTTAGGGTCAATCTATATAGGACATGTGGGATGAATGAGCACTTCTCAGGATGGGACCTTGTGCTCTCCCCAGCTGTGTCCTAGCTCAATGTTGAAAGGAGCTGTGGTTGTGACCCCTCTCCCTTACACCTCAGAGTCCCTCTGCATGGCAGAAGGGAGCCAGAGCATATCCAGGGTTTCTTTAGTTGTCAAAAATACACCTGTACTGCAAATATAATTGTGAAATGCCTGAGTCTTCTCCTGAGTGCTGCCATCTCTCTACAGTTTCTCAATAAAGTCATCTGGTGTCAGAAACGCTCTGAGGCTCTCAGTGTTCAGCTTTTGCATTAAGAGTGATTAATCTTTGGCATTTCAGGAGGCATGATCCACCAACACAATGGCAGAGACCCTTAGAAAATGAGCATATGCCTCATGAGAGGAGAAGAGAGTAAGTCCAGATGTTGGTTTTCTTATGGCTCTACTGCATCATTGTATGGCAAATGCCAGCTATGACGAATGATGGGATTTTTTGTATGCTTCCTGATATAAGTAGAAAATCCATGATAATGCAGACAACAGAAAGCCTTTAAAACTATGTCATGAAGCAGCTCTCTTTGTGAGCTTGTAAGACAAAGGTGCACAATAAAGTGTAATGCTGCAGCATTTCTCTACCACTGCCACTTCTCTACCACGAGCACACACAGTCAGAAGAAATCCACTCACTGGGCTGTTTCTGATTCTCATTTTGAAATTATTATTGCAAGTGCAATCCCCAGAAATGAGGTAACAGAGATATTTTTGTTTCTCTGTAGGAGGCCTCTATATATCAGGTTTATGATTGCAGGGATCTTCCAGAGAATTACATTTTCTTTGTCTGATAAGTGTATCACATCAGAGGCGTGCTGGAGGGGTGGAGAAAGCAAAATGATGCTCACACAGCAATGTCACCCACAGCATCACTCTGCTCTGGTAACATGGATTGGAACGCCTGCAACCAAACTGAGAGGAGCTGAATTTCTATCAAAATACACAGCCTCAGAGAAGGAGCCTTACCAAAGGAATACTATGAGATACATGTATATGCATATATTTATATATATACATATGTATATGTGCATCTAGATGTGCATTTCTGTAGGTGATGCTATATGGGATGCTGTGACTCTGGCTGGCAGCTGGCAGGCAGTGGTTGTTAGAGCCTGGTTCCCCCTCCCAGGAATGGAAATGCTGCCAGCTCCCAGTGCAGGGCTGACTTTCACACAAGATTGTCCTTGAAAGAGGACAATAAGGAAGCATAAGGATAGTTAACCTGATCATAAGCGGGTCACCAAATGGTGTTACAATTGAGCAGATATTATAGAGATTCTTTCCCTTTAGTTAAAATACCAGTCCCACAGGAACAATTGAAATTTCATAGATTCATTTTAATGTGCAATGTTTGGCTGTATGAGGACTGAAAAGAAAATCAGCTCTGCTTCAAATCCACAAGCTTTCTACAGTTTCCTATGATAAAATATTGTTACTGAGGCACATTGTTTCAAGGAAACTTGTTTTCTTGAAAGCATCTGGGAGTTTAAAAATAATCAAGAATAATACAAAAAATCAAAATGACCATTAGCTTCACCAATCAAACTAAGTAAGAAAAGAAGCGTTCGAAATCCTTCAAGCCACAGTAACAGAAAAAAAAAAAAAAGGCAGTCCTCAGAGACATGACTGATAGCTTTGTCTTTTAATCCCAAAAGCTGGTTTTGCAAATTTTAATTTTTTGTGCAATTAACTATGGTCACGGCAGGTAGTTTGGGGGGTAACCTGATTGAACTATCAGTAAGATATATATACCTCTAACATACAGTATAGGGTAATTAAGCTAATATATTTGTTTATTAACTGGGTTAGAAAGATAAACGCCTGTTTTGATTATTAACAGTATTTAGCTTTATGTCATTGTTTTTTCCTTGAGAAACAAGCAAAGCCATTTGCAAAGACGAGTGAAACTTTGTCATGCCTTTGCAGTCACTAGTCCTGCTTCCCTGCTGAAGACCATGTTGTGTTCTGTACAGCAGCACAGAGGGGTAACAGGAACTTGCAACAGCAGCAGAGAGACTCATTGTCAGGTTAGGAACAGGACCAGGGTAACCAGAGTTCTTGGTATGCATGTTACATGCAGAGGTTCAATCTGAGTCTTCCCTTCCCATCTAACGCGAGCAGAAATAAAATGAAAAATGCCACAAGACTTCAGACTACACCTTATACTGATATACCCATCTCTCAAATGGCAATACCCTCCCTCCTCTGGGTCATCCAAGATGGTCTGGCTTTTCCTTCCCTCACCAACTGGAAACAAACAGCAAAGCTCAGCTGTGGCTGTCTGCTGGCAGCAAGGGCACACCAGGTAAAAAGTCAGCCCATTACTGAGAGCAGCCTGGCCTTCTCGCAGCTCATGAGGAGGATACGCAGGATTGTCACAGCAATTTGAGCAACCTGGCCTGCAACCAGCACATTCTTGTTATCAGCAGGAGTACTGCCCCTTGGCAGTATGGTTTTTATGAAATGCAACCTGAAATCAATAACATTTACTGGAGGAAAGTGTGAAAGTATGTAAAAAGGCTGGCAGTGAAATTCTGAGGCTAAGTTCTAACTTTTCTAGCTCTGGGTACGAGTATACCGACTTAAGATGGAAATTTAACATGATTTCATCTACCATCTCCAGATTTCTAAGCATAATTCTGCATTTCTCAAGGCCTTTCTAAAAGGAAGAATGAAGATCAGCTTTATGGGACAAGAAGATTTCATCTGGAAAAGAAGGGCCATATTATACTGCGGGAGAATAGAGAGGTGTAACTGCACTTATTCATTTAGAGCAGGGAATATGGTGAAGCAAAACAAGGAAAGCTAAAGCACAGACATGGTTATCACTATGAAATTTCTCATTTACTTCCCACTGTGTAATTTATTCATGTCATAGCATAAGGGAACATCAAGAGAAACAAGGAAAAAAGTGGTTTGTCAGAGTTCAATCAGTGTTGTTGAAAAAGAAAAAGCCATCTTTATCCTCTAGGTAGCCCTTACTTGTGAACACAGTCCAACATTCTTACAAGGATGCTCACTGCAGCTTCTCAAAAATAATTAGTGTGGATGATGTTCACAATTATTAATTTTAAAAAGGCCAGAGGAACTGAGACTACAGCATGAATCCCAGCTTCCTGCTGCACAGCATTGGAACAGCAGCAGACCAAACCAGCCTGTTCACCTCATTATGTTGCTGGTGGGGAGTCGTGTCCTCCACATCCCCCTCCTGCTCTCACAATGAGTGGGAAACAGGTATGCAATAAGGACAGTTTCTCTTTGTTGAATATTTTATGGGAGTAGAGGGATCCAGTCACTCTGCTTCCTTCCTCTGCCTCCAGTGCAATGAACAGGAACTTCAGGGCAGCAAAGAGTAATGCCCAAAGAATTTGATTCCTTAATTTTTTATGCCTTCTAAAAGTTTTGAAACCCTACTGCATAAGGATAATGACATTTTCTTCCAAAAGTGCATTGCTGCTGACAATGGCAGAGCATTGAGTATTCAATGCTGCTTTTATCCGATTCCCCTCCGTAATCTCCCAGATAAGAGCAAGCAAAGCGTTTTACTTGTAGACCTTTCATATCCCTCCTGGGAAATTAGAAGTTGTGAAAATCCACCGTGGGATACTGGGAAGCTTAAGGGAGAAATAATGAACGCTTGTTAGTGAGAAAGGAAGAAAATTCTGAGGAACCTGAGGACAGAAATGTAAGGAAAGTCAGCAATGACTGAATAGCTCTGGAGAGGATATTAGCCAACAACAGTGAATGGATCATTACGTATACAGCCTTAAGGGACTCCACCCAGAGGAGAAAGCAGAGAAAGTTTCTGCAAGGCAAGAGGGAAACATAAAGTTTCTCATCCCTTCCTTTCAGATTCATGAGAAAAAAGGAGTATCACACCCTAAGGATGGCTCCATGCTGAAGGACAGCAGTAACCCATCTGGCCTGCAAAGCTGTTGGGAGGAGGATTAGGCTTTTCAACTGAACTTCATTTCAAGTGAAGAATTTATTTTGAAGAGCCACATAAATTTGGCATCACTTCATTTTTATTGTTGCAAGTTATTTGGAAATAAAGAACAATGACAGAGAGGACATACTCTGTTTTTGAAGGAATGTTTTATTATTTATAGCTGAAGAATGAACACTAACATGTTTTACATTTCCCACTTGCAGATGTCATTTGATGCCCTGTGTTAAGTGTCCAGGTTGCCCACTGCCTACCACCTGTGGCCCTGGGCTGCTGAGCAGTGCATTATTTCCTAAGAGGTTAGGGTATTCAAGATGGACAGGGGCAGCAAGTGCTCCCAGCAGAGGTGAGCTCTATGACCCCACTCTATAATGCCAAGAACTGTGTGAGACTGATGGAGCAGAAAAAAGCAGAGGGAATGTGTAAAAGGGAGGCTCAGACTCTGGGGAAAATGCACTGGGAGATGAGGGGCAAAGAGAAGAGCTGAATATCACCTTATGTGCTATACCATATTCCTTAATTTTATTATTACTGGTTTTTGTTAGCACTCAAAAGCACACAGACAGATCCATTTCAGGCAAGTCTCAAACCATGAGTGTTCAAAATCATCGTAATGAACAGGGTTGAGGCATGGTCCTATGTGCTAAGACAAGACAAAACTAGGAGAAAGAAAACACTCCTTATGCATCAGTCTATAATGAAACAAATCTAAAAATTCAGAGTGCGTTATTGAACAGCATGTACCCACTAGTGAAATATAAGTCTATTTTTCTAAAACCTTCGATGACAACTTTCTAACCTGAATACAGGTGGCTGTTGACCTTATTATATAAGTCAATACAGTTATCATGAGTACTGAATCCAGAGAGTAACCATTTCCTGGCTACAACATATGGATGAACAGGTCATCTCCCCCTCTACAGCTTAGGCTTGCTTCATATGCAGGAATCCTGACTGAATCAAAGAAAATCAGAGAAAGCCCCAGTCAATAGCGTTCACACTTCTGTTTTCAAAAGGCTAATTTGAGGAAAATGACTGATGATGATGAAATATTTCCAGTTAATTTGCAACCAAGTAGGAAGAATATTATAGAATTTTAATTAGAGAGAAATGGATGAGTAGATCAAGACAATTCACACCAAGGAGTGTCATAAATGATAGATGAGGTGTTAGCTGCAGAGAAATTTTCATGCCTCTGAAAATTTCAGACGCATGTCAGTGTTTTATTTTTTACTAATTTGAGGTAATTCATTTAACTATAGCTGAGATCCATTCCAGGCAGAATTATGGCAAACTAGGCCAGGAGTTTATGACTAACAAGACTGGAGTGCAATGGAAAAACAAGCCTGATCCCACATGCCAGTGAGATATCACTTCTGTTTGATAAAGTAGCCAGCACTGGTATAGAAAATTCTGGCAAAATCAAGAGAAGTAGCGGTACAAATTTGTGATGAAGGAAATGCACCTGTAGCTCTCCAGCTCCAAAGGCAACAGCATGGCTGTCAGAGAGGGAATGACACAGATGTGGTTTTACATGCCCTGTGGAATTGGGTTGCAAATTCAGTTTGGAGACTGGGAATAGGAGCCTGTCACTCTTTATGGTATCGATATAACGTTTCTATATGGTTATAAAATTAGGAGTATCATGAAGTATGGAAATGGCCTTGGATGACAAAGTTCAGATTGACACAAAAAGCTTTGGAAGCTAAGAAAGGAAAGCATAAGAAAGGAAAAAGGAGGAGGGAAATATGCCAAAAATTTCAAATTAACAGTTATTTATAGGAACTGTTTGGTTGATAAGAAATGAACTGTGGTTGATAAGAAATTAACCACATGTTACAATGTGTGTGGAAGATACACACATTGTCAGATTCTATCAGGTTCATAAATCCTCCCCTTTTGACTAACAACATTAGCTAATAAGCAAAAGTCTTAGAGGCATGTGCACAGTTGGGAAATGAGCTTTTCAATGCTCAAGTGGTCCAAACCCCAGAGGGAAACAGCCCCATGTGGGACTGGGACACGGATGCAAGAGGACACATGGGACCTTATGGTGCTGCCTGGAGATGGGAGTCTGAGAAGTCCAGGCCAAAAGAGATCTGCAGCTGCCAGCTAAATCTGAGAATTTCCACACATAAGTACTTGAGGTACTCCCTCTTTAGAAGGGCAGAGAAGGCTGATTTGGCTTCAGGCTCAGAGGGAATTTTAAACACTTGTGAAGCTGAGTTCATCTCTAGATTCAGGCGTGCTGGTCATGAAGCAGTAACAGTGACTTCCTGCATATCTCAGTGAAGAATACAATCTGATGTTGAAATTTATTATTCAGAAACTAACTAATGTTATTTAATCTTTACTGACAACTATACCAGGACATGATTTTCCCATGCACTAATTTGTGAAATACGTAAGATAGATAGATGGGAAATATATATAGCCAGTGATTATGGGCCAAAAAAGTAACCTTCTGATTCCATTTGCAGTACAAATCTGCCACAGTAATCAATAAAGGCTTCTTCAATACTAGTGAAGAGAGAACAAATGAGGAAATAGCATACCAGAGAGATACCAATTAGATTTCAATTAGCTGTCAAATCCCTTCTCTTTTTAACCCATGGCCTCCAGCAATGCAGCATGGTTTTGCATTGTCATTTGTCTCCTTTACTTACACACTCACTCTGTGACTGCCTGCAGCAGTCTGATTGAAAATATTACTTGAAAAAGACATTTCTGAAAAGACTTTGTTGTGTGTGGAAGAACCCAATTCAATAGACTTAAGAAGAAAATATGATACAAGAAGGCCACATACATGCTTACATTTTTATTTTTAATCACAAAAGCAGAAGGGGAACTAAAAAGAAAATTTTTAGATTCGATTTTAGATTTTGCCTTTTTTTTTTTCCGAATTTTAGTGGAGAAATGGGAAAAACTGAAACTGGTTAGAAACAGTATATCTCACCCGTATTGTCTTCTAGTTACCTCAGGTTCCCTCTTCTGGGTATTCTTCTAGCTTTAGCACACACCCAGACTACAGAACACAACACAGCAGTGAACGCCTCCAGTTTTGAATGAGCTTCCTCAGGCAGCCCAACAAGTAGGCTGTGCTGCACTTTATGCCCACTCTGGAGAGGTCAGACTCACCAGCAGTGGGTCACAATAACAGCAGCAAGATGGTTGCTCACACACTGAAGCTGTTTACAGTGATGCCACAAGTCTAGCAGTCCCCAGGACATGGGCACTGTCCCCACATGACACCAACAAAGTAAACATGCTATGTTTTAATCCTCCCAAAATTCAAGACCTTTTGAAGAATTTGACTAGCCTTACAAAATGCCTCTCTTCACAGACAGATCTTCTGTTATAGAGGAGAGAGAACAATTTTTCAAGGGGGAATATTCTCCATTCAGTGGGTCTCTGTGATATGACTAACCATTAACATGATGAGATGAAGCCCCTGAGGATGGTGCAGCCACATACAACCCCTGAGCAGCTCATTAACTACCAACAGCAATGAAAACCAAAGCCTTACTGACATGTTTTTTAATCTTGATAATTTGACATTTAACAGCTAGGAAATGTACCTTCAGGAAAAGGATTGCAAGTCAGGATGGTCACCAGGGAGCAGGATACTAAAAACAAAAAACAAGTAATGATTCATAAACTGCTGAACGCCACTGAATGTAACAGAGCTCTACTGGTCTGTGTAAGCTTGGGCTTTGTCTGACAGGACCAGATCCTGTCAGGTCTCTACAACAAATAAGTGGGCCACACTGCCCACATACTAATTCCTCATGCTGTCCCACAGATTTTGCCAGTCTATCCACCCCTGCACAGTCCTTTGACAGTGCAGTTTTGCAGCACAAATATTCACAAGAAATACTGCTCACTGCTGATAAAGGATCACACTATCATTTTCACCCAGGACAGGTGCCAGGGAACTACTGCTCAGTCTAAGTGGGGAAGTAAGATATGCTTCAAGGAAAAAAATCATGAGCAGTAAATTAAACACACTGAAAGTCTCCTTGAAGAGTCATCTGTGAGCCCTTGTGCTTATCAAATGCTGACTACACAATGAAAAGCTCATTTGATTAGAAAAAAGGCTGACAAATCCATGTGACTAAGAAAAACACGTCCTGAGGAGGCTGTCCCTGCTACAGTACAAGAAAGCACATTGTGAAACCACCGTGATGTGGGTGGGAGAAGCAAATTCCAGAACTGCAGATGGTATGTGGCAGCATATTGATCACTCCCTGACAGGACTATCCCAGCTCCGCACAGGCAGTTTGCTTGAAGGAGATAAAAAACAGAGAAGCAAATGCTCCTGCAACTCAGGAACTATTTTAAACAGTCAGTCATCATCTGCATGAAATTGTCCACTGTGGTAGGAGCTGTTTAGTTTCTTTAAAAAGTCTTCATACTCCTGGCGTTTGGGCTTTGAGACTACAGAAACTGTGAAAAGGACTTTCCAAATCAGCTGTTAAACGGCAATAAATTTACTTAAGCTCATTATATAAAAATATGGAATCTGTTTTTATAGTAATGTAGACTCCTTTGTTTTTCTAAAGCTCTATGCAAACTTTTAGCACTAAACTTTAGAAGACTTGACCTTGTTCTTCATAACAATAACATGTATTAGGGAACCCCTATGATGAAAGGCCTGCATTTCAACCCATGCACCATATTCAGTTGTAAAAACAGTCTTCACACTCCTCTTGAGAGCTATTGAGCAGGTTTAGCAGTAGAGTGCCTCAAAAGGAATTGCCTTCATGGCCCAGAGAGCCAAAAGCCCTTTTTTTTGCTCATACTGAGAGAGAAATCTGAAGGGAATGCTGCTAAAAGGCCATCACACACTGGTAAGTGGAAATGGGAGCAGATTCAAGTACAGACAAAAGTTTTTTTTTCCTCATGACTGAGGAGTATGTAGACTTTTAGCCTACATTTCAGGCTTTGTTTGACCCAAATCTTCTCAAGTCATGCACCTACAACTCACAGCTTGAGTTCAAACATTGAAGAGATGGCAGCATCCCCTGTGTCTAAGTAAGTCAATTACATCTGGAAATTATTGCCATGCCTTCTGGGAGATCTGTGGTGAATCCTGGGCCTGCCTCTGATCCATCCAGATTGCCTTAACAAGCAGACTAGGGTCTGCAACATATCTCCAGTATACTTGATGCTCTGGATCGCCAGTCTGGGATAGATTTCAAGTTCTGCAGAAGTGGTGAACAGACCCTTGGTCACACATTCAGAAGTTATCAAAAATATGTTCTGCTCCTCCTGCCATGTCTTGTCTCACTTGCCTCCTTGGTGGTCTTCAGAGTTCCCTAAGGTAAAATAACAGCATTTCCTATCACTCTTTTCACACCTTTGCAGATAGTCACAGTGACATTTTCTTGTTAATGAACACCAGAAATAAACCATATTGGAGTGAAATATGCCATGAACAGTGATAGAGGACTTCAGGATGAAGAAGTATCTCCAGATCAAACCAGATATAGTTAATGCAGATGGAGTTTCAGGCTCTATCAGCCGTTCCCCCCAAGCTCTATCCAAAGCAGTCAGAAATACTATTCTGCTCCTAGCTGGATTAAGCAAACAGCCAGCCAATAAACAAACATGAAAAGCTCGGTGATTTAACATTGCAATATAAAATTTTGCAAAACAACTATTCCACAGCAATAGGGATGATGTTTCATATCAATATATCAGCTATATACAGGTACCCTGACACATTTTCATAAGGATGGAAGATTAAGGTTCATAGTAGTCATTTTCTGTTAGGCACTTGGACCAAGCAAGATCCCATTTTGCTTGGATGTCTTGTAATCTGGTTGCTAAATTTGGGACACACCAACAAAAATTTTCAGGTTTCAGGCACCAGGTAGTGGCAAGATGGTTTCAGACCTGTGGAAAATACAAGCTCTCCACATCTCAGAAAGAATACTGACCTCTTTATGTTTTAAACCAAGTGATGCAGCTAGGGACAAAATATCAGACAATCTTTCAGGTACACAAGCTTTTGAATGGAATGAAAGGAAACTCACTCTATTTGGCTGATGCTGTGCACCTGCGGACTGAGTCACATCCCAGTGCGGATGTACTCTTCTACATCATGGCTCAAGGAACTGAAAAAGTTGTTTTCTTGTTTTACATGACAGCTACTGATGTCCTACTGAGAAACAGAACCACTCTCTTTTAAGCTTCCTTCTTTGCTTTAGTCACTGGATCATGCTTTCTGTATTGGAACAGCTCAGTGAAAAGTGGGAGGGCTGAAACACAAACACCAAATGGTAGGACATTTCCTCCAATGTCACTTAAAAAAAGTAGAAAGCCATGGTGAGTCGAGCCAGATAATAAAATAGAAATACAAATTTGCTACACTGCTAAAACAGTGGGGAAATTAATGAAGGCAATCCAGAATTATAAATGCTCAAAATGTAGTCTTGTCTATGTAAAAATGCACTCAGAAAGGGCAAAGCACGCTTTTGTTTCTATCACAAGTGCACAACCTCATGAGTATAGGACCTCACTGACAAGTACTAGCCCTTACTGAAATAATTTAAAGTACTTCTAACAATGTGTACTGAAAATTTCTATGGTCTAACTTAATGATTACATACTGGATAACTTGCATTTTAATATTCTAAATAAAGAAAAAAAAAATCCTCCTAATTAATTCTAGTGCCCACTAAACTGTTCCAGTACTAATTTAACACATTCCCAACTAGGCTGAGCCATTCAGTATAGCTTACTGCAATACAGATAATCATATTATCCTGTGCACACTCTTTGTTAGCTCAAAAGCTTTTCATTCAGGCCACAAAAAAAAAAAAAAAAAAAAAAAAAAAAAAAAAAAAAAAAAAATAAAAAAAAAAAGGGCC
>VWZN01022046.1:387-45395 GCA_013396955.1 Regulus satrapa | reverse complement strand
TTTGCTCAAAATACTGGGGGGGGGGGAAGCAAAAAACCAGGAACTCCCTACAGCTTATCAGCTGAACCATATTCCACAGATCTGATGCAACAATATCATCCTTGAATTAATTCCTGCCCACCAGTACAAATTTCTTCCTCTAACAATCCTATGAACCTCACCACATTTGTCTTATGAAGGTATACATTCTGGAATCTGTCTCTAAAATATGGAGGAGTGAAACCAAACCCAAATGAAGTGCAGCTTGCCTTTGGCAAATTCATATCAACTAGACTAACCTGACAACTTTTCTCTGTGAACTTCCTGAGGCTGCACTCAATCCCCTCATCCAGGTCATCAATAAAGATGTTGAAACTGAGCCTTGGGGAGCCCACGCTAGTCATCTGCTCCCAACTGGATGCATCCCTTTCACCACCTCTCTCTGGGCTTGGCCATCCAGCCAGTTTTTAACCCAGCAAACAGTGCACTTGTCCAAGCCATGGGCTTCTCCAGGAGAATGCTGTGGGTGACGGTACTAAATTCCAGGTAGACACATCCACAGCCTCTCCTTCATCCACCAGGTGAGTCACCTGGTCATAAAAGAAGATCAAGGTTGGTCAAAAAGGACCTGCTTTCCTAAACTCATGCTGGCTGGGTCTGATCACCCAGTTGCTACATGAGAGCACTCAATCTGTTCCATAACCTTTCCCAGTACCAAGGTGAGGCTGACAGCCCTGTAGAGTTCCTTGGATCCTCCTTCTGGCCCTTTTTGTGGATGGGTGTCACACTGGCCAGATTCCTGTCATCTGGGACCTCCCAGATTAGCCAGAATTGATGATAAATGATGGACAGTAACTTGGCAAGCTCTTCCACCAGTTCCCTCAATACCTTCAGGTGGATCCCATCCAGCCCCTTAGACTTTTGAGCATCTGAATGGCGCAGCAGGTCACAGAATACATGCTCCTGGATCACAGGAGGTCCATTCTGCTCTCCATCTCTGCCTACCTACTCAGGGGCCAGCTGCCCTGAGGATAGCTGGCCTTTCTGTTAAAGACTGAGGCAAAGAAAGCATGAAGTACTTCAGCCTTTTCCTCATCCATGGCAACATGTCCCACCCCTTGCCTCCAACAAATGATGGAAAATTTCCTTGGCTCTCCTTTTGTTGTTAATGTATTTATAAAAAAATTTTTATTGTCTTTCATAGAGTGGGCAGATTGTGTTCTAGCTGAGCTTTTGCCTTTCTCATTTTCTCCCTCAACACCTCCAACACCTTTCCTCCAACAACACCTCTGTACTCTTCCTGAGTTGCCTATGCTTTCTTCTAAAGGTCAAAAACTCTTTATTTTTTTTTCCCCTGAGTTCCTGTGAAAACTCCCTGTTTAACAAGGCTAATCTTCCCAAAGGTCGTCTCTTTCAGCACATAGGGATGGGTTGCCTCTGCATCTCTAAGATTTCCTTCTTAAAATATGTCTGGCCTTCCTGGACCCCTTCATTATTAAGAAACTAAGGGACTCTCTGAACCAGTGTCCTGAACAAGCCAAAGTCCACTTTCCATAAGTCCAAGCTAGAGGTTTTGTTGACCACTTATTAAATCCATCAAGAACCGAAACGTCTTATAGCTTTGTGGACACAGTGCCCAAGGTAGCCTCTGACCACCACATCTCCCACCAGCCCTTCCTCTGTTCATAAAGAGCAGGTCTAGCAGGACACTTATTACAATGGATAATTCTAACCCCTGCATGTTGTTGAAAAACTAGGGTATGTATGACTCAGATAAGTTCATGTATATATTTTGAGACTCAGAAGAGAAGGGGTTTTGAATTAACAGGTTAGAAAAACAGTATGAAGAACATCCTGAGGGCAAATGATCTAACAATTGTGTCATGACGTGTGTTTTATTAAGAAAAAATATTAACTGCCATGGTGAGCTAAGTGATCATTTAGACAGTTGCAGACAAAGGAAAACACTGCCCTGCTGAGTTTTTAATGACTTGAGAACAAAAGAATCTCCATTTAGACACCAGAAGCCTTTGACCCTCACAACCCACTGTTGCTGTTGTGCCCATACTGCCATTTTGGTTCAGTGTTGAAGTGAAACTTCGACAGTCCTAATTCACCATCTGTCAGTTGGATTTGCAGTGTGCTTCTAGCATATTCAAACTAGATTATATGAGCAAGAAACTCATCCAAAAGCTCTTCACCATCCACCCATGCACCATATTTACCCCAGTCTGAAATGGAGACAACAATGGATGACTTGTTCTTCAGACAGACTCAAACTATTGAATGATCAAGACTGCTGTGACAATTAAAAGATATGGTATCAAAATTGCAGGGACTAGAGACCAGGTTTGTGTTACCCATTCCCACTTCGCATAGGCAGACGCTCAGAAATGTAGGTTGCATTTCGGCCTTGGGAATAGTTCTCAGTGTTCTTATTACAAAACTCAATTTTTTGAGTCTCCATTTCATCTGTCCAGCACTACAATAATTTTATAGCTAAACCTGTCTGGCTTTTCTCCCTCAACAATCAGTCTAAAATTACTCTCTCAATATTGCAAAGTTGAGTCATTTTTGCTTCTTGTTTCATCTTGTCCATTTTAGCTGCAGCCCTGAATCATGCCGCCTTTAGACCATGTAACTGGCTATCCACATGGAAGGTAAGTAGCCTCACCAATCACACAATGCAAGATCCAAAGAGGGTTGCCTAATGCCAAGGTACCCTTGCACCAAAGTACTGGGACACCCCTCCTTGTTGCAGCTTCTCTGCGTGTCTCTATCTTGAGTTCTCCCTGCACCCCAATGGGCTGAATACGACTATACTTTGCAACTGAGCAAAGCCGAAATTCCTTGTGCCCATACCTCTCCTTCCTTTCTTGTGCTCAATGTGACAGTCTCTTCATCATCCATTTTTCCCCCGAATACTTCTTCCAGACTGCCTTAGCCCAGGCTTTCTTGGTCATGGGTCTGTGACGCAGCTTGAGACAGGCTCTGTGCCCGCTCCTGTAGCAATCACACAGACACAAAGCACAGGTCTCTGCAGCACCAGGTGTCCAAGCACATGTGTCTCCCACACAACCTGCAGCAGATCCAGGGTATGCTCAAGGTTTAGTGACCATTGAAAAAGCGCTCTTCCGTGATAATTCTTGGCTGCAGCCCTAGGAAGTATCATCCATGAGAGCTCTAGGTGAGGATAATGCAGGGCATTGTGAGGACAGACTACTGCAGCTGTCTTCCCACAGCTGCTGTTTGCCAGGCTGCACTCGTGCTTGACCCATTTACAGTTGCCTTGGAGAGAATAAAGTGTATGGAATTATCATTCCTCATGGAAAAAAATATCTATTTGAAAATTTAAAGGGGAAATAAAATAATTATTAAAATCGATGTCCAGTGACTGCTGACAAACATGCATTATTTGACAAAGCTAATCTATCATCCTTTGTTATCAGCAGGCTGCAGCTCTAGCCTAACCAACTTCTTAACAAGAAAAGAGAGGAAATTGAGCACAGTTGTTGCACCATTCCTTTCAAGACTTTCACATTCAAAACTCAAATTCTTTTCATCTTAATGGTCTTGTAACACAAAAATGGATTAAAGCAGCATTAAGGCAGGAATCACATTTTTATGTGCAGTGCAATTTCTTGCAAATTCCGTGAATAGGTTGGTTTCCCTCCCAACAATTAGATTTCTTCCCTCTGTAATTGTGTTGCAGCTACAGCAGCTACTAAAGAGGACAGCGCATTGAGACCGATTCTCTGACACTGAAAAGAAGAGCTCCAAGTGCTACTACTCAAAAAGGTTTCTTACAGAAAGAAACACTACTATATAAATGTTCATTGAGTTGATAGGAAATGACCAAAAATGTTTCATTTAGGCTTCAGTAAACATTTTCTACATCTTGATTTTTTTCATTAGTTTATTCCCTTTTTCTGCTAAACTGTGAATTTATGGATTTGAAGGATGTAAACAATGTTAAGCTATTGCAAGCAACTCTGCAGTCCTGAGACAGCTCCATTTTGCAAGCTTGGTGGCTGAAGCTAATTTTGATCAAACCTCCGGTTAAGGATATTTCAGCACACAATAGCAATAATTTATGGAAACTATGGCTCAGTGAACAATGCAATCTACGCTCACGTGTCAGTGGATGGCCCTTGATTAGCCGTTTCTGTCCACATAGCTAGGCACAGTTTTTATTTTCATTTGTTTAAAAACTTAGAAACCTAGCTGGGGATCAGCATTCCCGAGCATCACTCCCATTTGGAGAATCTTAGTCTTATACTAGAGATCTGATCCCACTTTTTTTCACTGAGCCTTCTGATTATTTTACATTTGTGATAGCAGGAGAAAAACAAGCTAAAAGAACAGAGTACAAAAATCAAGGCATACAAAGTCTATTATTCTAACCAGAGTGTCCCACAGGGAAATGATTCAGGGCTAGCAACCCTGAAGAGAGAGGAGGGGAAACCATGCTAAAGCACATTTGAGTGACACAGACCCAGGCTGTGGGTTTGTGGGCGTTTGGGTTTGGTATTTTTTTCATTTTGTTTTCTGGTAAAGATGAGAGCAGACAGCTGAAAACTCAGAGGCAGGCAATGTCTTTCATCCATCTTAGAGACAGAGGGAGGTGGCTTGTCCCGCGGTAACACAGTGCCATCTACTGATTCCTTTCTTAAAGGGGGGGAAAAAAAAAAAANAAAAAAAGTAAAGAGAAAGATCGAAAACAACAAAACCTACCTACATTACCTCTTGTGGTAGGGCAGATGTAATCAGCAGCTGCAGCACCAAATGCCAGCTGTCCTGATTGTTAGATTCTTACTGTGAGCTTTGCAGCACTGCAGCTTTCCTATTTCGACTACCCATAGTTAACTACAGCTAAACCCAAAATATTTATTTCACAAGTGTGAAACATCACAAAAAGGGGAAGGAAATTTTTTTTTTAAGGGGAAAATGAACCCAGAATTTCTCATTATGGAATACTTTGTGACATACAGGGATCCCTGACTGCTGGCAGTTGCTCTAAATCTGATTTATCCCCATCCTGTGAGTTGAGGTTCAGGTGCAGGTGTCTTCCAGAAGCCACACATTCCCATGAGCTAAGTGTAGGGCTACATGCCGGGAAATTCCACATATTTCATGTCTGCTCCCATTTGGCCCGAAGAAACCCATCCCTTTGTATTGGTGTGTAGCTGTCCTTAGCCAGGAGACAGCTGCAGGGTGCGCATAAAGGTGGGGAATGGGATGCAGCTGATGGGATGTGTGGTCATGACTTTGGCATGCGACCACCACGTGTGTCCACTGCTTCAGCAGGTGCTATATGGGACTGCTACCTTTCCCTTACCAGCAAATCTGTGTTTAATCTTCTTTATTCCTAACTGAGAGGAAGATGAGTGAGAGGAAGACCAGAAAACGAGCCTGGGATTTAGAAGTGACACTTACAGCTCATAGCTTCCCACAGATGTTTTTTTTTTTCCTATATTCTTTCAGTGAGAAATTCCTAATGCAAAACCAAGGAGAAACTTTTGAACATTTTTGATTGAACAAGTTTTTATGCAGTGGTGCAGCATTTACCTTTTCACAAAGATAATTTTTTTTCTCTTAAACTCAAAATATTTTCCTGAAAACTATTGTTTGCATATTCGACCATAACAACTCTATGAACACACAGAATCTGAGAGCATGTATTAAAAACAATGGTGATCAAAATAGAAGACCAGATCCTAAGAACTTCAATAGTTCAAAGCTGATCTATACTCACCACTAACATGTAATTTTCAATTTATGTGACACATAGGAAGTAGTCCTTTTGCCCTATCTGTCCTGGCAAGCTCTCACTTGGATACATAACCAGGATTTGGTGCCGCCTTTGCAATGTGTGTGAAGAGATCCAGTGGATCTGGAAAGCATGGCATTCAAGGAAGACTTGCATGAGGTAATATCACCTAAAAGTATATTGAAAGCTACTGAAAACAGAAGTAATAAAATATTCCTGCCATCACAGATAGGAGGAAGATGACCTTCATTCACAGTTAGAATTCAGGTTGCATGCTAGCAAAAAAGCACTTCAGTAGTAGAGGCAGAGATAGAGGAATAGGGCGTCTGAGCACCTGTGAACTCCCTTCAACCAGACATCCTTACTGACAAATTTAATAAAAATCCTGGTATAATTACTCTGGCCAGAAGCAAAGCCTAGACAAGCTCATGAGGTTCTTCAACTCCTCCTCACTCCATGAACCTCTGATATTAAAATTCTAGCCTGCAAAAAAATGATCTTCCTTCCAACCACTAATGCAGGGTCAAAATACAAATGCAGCCTGATTTCACACATACTGGTCTAAATCAGGAGATGCTAAACTAGGGGAAGTGGAATTACACTGCTGTAAAACCCAAAAAGCTGGCCTTTAAGATCATTAAGCTAGTGAGTTTTATTGTAATAAAAGACAATTTCTAGATATTTTTGGTACATATTCTAGTTTTTTGTTTATGTTCTGTTCTGGATTTTATACCAATAATGATATCATTGCCTCATTGCCCTGGTATCTAAGTAGTGTAACAGGTGGAAAAAATATTAGCCAGGAGAAAGATAAGTTGGTTTGATGCCCCTGCACTATATTTTAAACCAAATAGAAGAATCGAAATGAATACATTCTTTTTATTAAACTCTATTTATTTTATATATTTATAGATATTTTTATATATATATATTTGCTTTTTATATATTTAAAGCAATTTCTTTGCCTTCTGTGGCTAACAGTTTCACACAACTTTCTTTTTTAAACTGGCTAATTTTGTACAGGAAAAGTGTTAATTAAAAATTAAAGCAAAGGACTTGGCTAAATCTTTGATTTTTCTCTGTGCCCCAGTTGTTAATCTACAACAGATAGATTGTAGTTTTCTCACCCCAGATCATCTGTATAATTCATTAAGATTTGTAGGGTGATTTGCACATTCCCAAGTCATTAAAATAGATCACAGCAGGTAATCCAAACACTACATTAGAAATTAATTTCCCTTTACTGGACTTTTGACAGAATTCAGAAAATGACTGGAAGATCTGTGGGTTTTCTTCCAAGATTTACAATCAGACAATGTGGTTTCCCATGCTAAGCCAGCAAAAAAATCTCTCAGCAGCTTCATTGGGAATGAGATCAGCTCATTATTTCCCCACTCTTTCTACAGGAAGCCTGACAGCTTACCATCACAATGAGCACCCTCCAAGTGCACCTCTACTTCTGCATCTGCTTTCTCTCCCAGTGGGTCTCCCTTACTAGCACCTACAAAAAGTTTGTCCTCCCCCTTTGTACATGGATAGACAGCTTTTATTGCACATAGGAGTATTTCAATGTCCTTTCTATTTAGAGTGAATAGCAAGCAGTCAGTACAACTTTGGTTTTGAGGTAATTTACTTATTGACAAGGATCAGCCTAATATCACCGATTGCTGGCTGCATGAAGTGCATCATGCCTTGTACTTGTGACAACATTTAACTGCCCATGAGTGGACACTCTTATCCTAGGCATAACAAGTGCATTTTCATGTTTAATCCACTTCTGAAGGTAAATGTTGAGTGTGAGTAAACTAAGCAGGAAGAAGACATTTAAATGCCAGGAGCTAAGCAAATTTTATCAGAACTCTACACAAAGACAAAGCAAGACACACCTGAAGCTGTGGATATCAAAAGCTTCCAAGTTCCAGTCATGAACAAATCATCTTAAAACTTTTGACCACACAAGAGTAGCCTGCAAACCAGGAAAACAGGTATTTGGAAGTGTGAGGCAATGGACACTAACTGTCCAAGGGTATCTGGCACAAAGTTTACTCCCTTTCTACTCTTGATGCCATTGACAGACAGCTTGATTTGTGATGGGTGAAGCTGTCCACTTCCCCATCGCTGAGAATGTACCAAGCAAGGACAGCTTCCACTGAACACTACAGCAATGCTCTTGTTTGAACACTGCAATATCTTTGCTATTTCTCACATGATTTGATAATTGTGTCCTATAGTTTTGCTCTAACAAAGATAAACTACTGTTTCAAAATATAATTCTGAAATAAGGAAGTCTTAACTCTGGATTATAATTTTGAAAGCCAGATTATGATTTCCGTTATTTATTCTCACAGCAGACTATTAAAAAGGCATCTCCACCCAGCTAAATGTAAGATTTTGTCTTCAGGCATAATATCTCTGGGAGCTGCTCAGCTCTAGTAAGTATTTAAACATATATTTAAATTTAAGCATGCAAGTTGTCCTCTGACGTCAGTCAGAATTCTGTCTAAAAGTAAATCTGTGGTTAACTCACTACACAGGCTTTTTTTCTTTCACTAAATACAACATAGTTGCTATGGCAATAATCAGTAGCGGAGCACTTGTGGTGAAAGTGGAATGTTTTGATTGTCATGTGAAGATTCACACCTTCAGAGTTAAATTCTTTCACTAGCTGCTGCTGTTCCTCCTTCGGGCTCAACAGACTGCAGTAAGTCTATATTAGCTCTGATAAGCAGCACCAAGACAATGTTTGTCCAGCTTGCTCTGAAAGGCCACGAAGCACTGCAGAATTAACAAGGCATTCACTCCCTGTACAATCAAACACCCCAAAGATGATACTACAGAACAGATACTTAATCTACAAGGAAACTTCCTTTTTCTTGGTAAGAAAATCTTTGAATTCACTCCCTCTATAAAGAACACCTGATGGACTCTATTACACAAACGCTAGTCAGAATCAAAGCAGTTTTAAGGGATATCCAGTCCGTGATCATAAGACTATAGTCTTCTTGTGTGTGCACAATAGGTATTCAATTTTTATCAGAGTTTCATGGAGCAAAGAACAAATATAGTACCAGCTTGTCCACCAAGAACAGAAATATGTCCCCAACCAGTCAGATGGAAAAATAGATAAGTGAGGAAAAAATAAATTTTAAAGTATCAAAGCAGACAGAATAGGAAGACAGAAGTTAATGTTTAACCTTAAGGTCACAGGCAAGTTTGTAACAATTTCTGAAATTATTTGCTATGTTGAAAAATCTCAGAAATCTTAAACTACCTGCTTCTAGGAGATGCTCTCAAGGCTGGCCCAGAGTTAACTCTTGGGAATTTTAGGAGGAAAACTCAGCTCCCCAAGAGTGTCCTCATGACTCAGTTGAAGCACGTTGGGCTTTTGCAGCTTCTAGATATTCCCTCCACCTTTTCAGTGATCATGCCCAGTATAAAAAGTTAGATGTCTTTCCTTGAAGTCACTGTAGGATAAACAAGGACCCAATGCTTTGCTACCAATGGCCACAAAGACGCATGGCCTTTATATGCAATCTGAATACAAGCTGCTGCAAAAGAAAACATCCCCATCAACAATGAGGTCCCATGAGTGCCCTGAGATTAAGCAGGCTCTCATGCTTTGTTTCAAAAGTAAAGTACACACAGTATCCCTGAAATTCAGTGCAAATACTTCTCTGATAGCAAGATACACACATTAAGCCTTCGAGGTTATAGCTTGGGGGGTGGGGGGGAAGAAACTAGGTACTTTCCATAGCATGATCCTAGGGAATATGTATTTATTCTGACAGTTTTCATGTAAAAGAATGGTTACATGTTAATACAGGAAAGTAAATCAGTAAAAAGATTGAACAGTGTTAGTAAGAGCCACTTCATAGAGGATCTGAAAAGCCACTTTATCTCTGCTTAACTCAGCTGGCTCTGAAATGNCCTGCCTTTTTTTTTTTTTTTTTTTTTGCCCCTGCTTCCTATTTTTGGACTTGTCAAAAAATATCACCTAGATTTTTTCAGTTTTCAGCTGATAAAATGCTTGCTGCTCTTCCCTATATACTTTCAAACTGCTGTGCTTTTTCACACACTGTAACTGAGCTTGCTTTACCTCAGCCAAACCCTGTTTTACAAAGCCTGATGCCTATGGTCCATTTCATAATGTTAGAGTCAGGTCTTACACAACTGTAAACGTTCTACACCCTTCCACTTAAAAGATACTAGTTTAAAGTCTCAGCATAGAAAGTGGAAGCTAAAAAAAGCCCCAACAGAATCTGCCACTAGAAGTGGCTGGACCTTTTCACAGGCATGGGTTGGCATCAATTTCAGGCAAATAGCCAAAGATTTGATATTTCAAAGTATATCACATCTGGATCTGGTCCAGTACCTGAACCTGAAACCTTAGGCACACAGGTTCCTCACAAGAACAACTTTCCTACCTTTTTAGTGCTTTGTCCTTTTGTTGCATTGTACTTCAAACTTGCAGAGGCAAAGGTAAAGCAGACAAGAAAAATGTAACTGCAAAAGTTGAGATCAAAGGGGGTTTTCAATAATCAGAACAAAATTTAATTTTTAGAGGTTTGTGAGCTTCTGATTTTTTAAAAATTATTATTTATTCTTTTAAAATATTTTTGAAGTCATTCTCTGTCTTTAATACTGGACACTGAAACAATAAAGACAAATAAGCTTTGAGGTGGAAATCCATATCTTCTCAATGTCCAAAGAAATCCCTGAGAGCTACTTTCTGGGAAATCATCTGTGACAGGCACATAGAAAAGCCTTGTGAAAATGTTCTTCACAAATGGGTCTCTTACTCAAAAGTAGGGAGGCCCTCCAGCCATACACCTTCCACAGTTTGAAATGAGTATATGTGACCCAGTATGAGAACTTGATGTTCCCTTTGTTTAAACATTAATCAGTTTTTGCAGAAATAGCAGAACAGTTTCATTCATTCTCTTTTCAATTGATATAAATATTAGATTTTCAAATACATAAAAAAATCACTTTGCACTTCTTAAACTTAAATTACTACAAACCTGAATGGTAATTTCATACAATACTTGAAAAAAAAAACATAAGAAAAGCAGGACAGGAAGAACTGAGAATACAATACTCTCCTAATATATATGATCAGTCAGATAAGTTTTCTACAACTATCAACAAATTTGCTTCAAGATTTCATTTGCAGTTCAGCACTATTAAAATGCCCCTAAACTTAGTCCTCCTTGCTACGTATTTCCACAGAAACTTACAACTGTCAGAATTTTGTCTTGCTCAAGCAAAAATTATGAAAACACATAGCACCACCACTCCCTTCAAGTTGTTATTTTCATAAAATTTTTGCTGTGCTTAAGGTAAGAGATACAAAACCACCTTAATCCTGCAGACTAAGTCAAACTGTTCCTCCAGTAAAGAGCCACTAGGCAGAAAGGAAAATTCCTTTCTTGGCTCAGAAGTTTGTGAATGCTGAGAAGGAGAAAAGACCTCTGTGGGCAGGGGTAGTTCCTCAGCCTCCTCCCATCCCATCCAAATCAATCAGCAGGACAGCTCTACACACCCTTCAGGGCTGGTTTATATTTAGAACTTAATAAAGAATAAAAAATAGCAAATCATACACCCACTCTGCTTTGGGGAAACAAATGTGCTAGTCAACGGAAGATATAAATAATCGCACGATGACACAACGAAACGCCTCATCCGGTGGCTTCAGTGCAAGCCGCTGTCCAGGGGCCAAAAGAGCTGCTGGATGTACTCCATTAATCTCTTTTTCAAAGTGATGGATTTCTTCTTTGGGAAGAAGCTCAGTTCACCAAAGAGTCATTTTTTCCCCCATCAGCTGAGATCAGTCACCAGTAACTCATCACTTCTCATCCAGCCAGTGCTCTTCACTTGTAACTGAGACTTTCCAGCAACTATACCACAGCTGGACTGCAGGAAACACCCCCGAGCTCCCTATTCATAATCTGGGAAGGGCAGAGGAAGGAGAGAGCAGGCAATCAGATACAGAGCGATAGGAAAAGTTTGACCTTCCTTTCCCTCAATAGTGACACCATTTTCTCCCTCAGCTTTAACCTTTTAAAAATATTCAAGAGGCCATGCAAAAACTTAAAACCTCAACACAATCAAGACATAATCACTCCAAATTTTTAGATGTAAAAGAAAATCCATAGTGCTGGGTATAGATACTAGGCCAGAGAAGGGGATCGTGACCAACAGCTCCAGGGAGAGCCATTCTGGGTTATTACTCACCAACTACAGGCACTTCTATTAAAAACAGATTTTATGTTTCATTAAATAAGTTGGACATGCTGTCTTCAGATAAAGAAAACAGGAGTTTTGTGTACCTAGCTCTCCTGCTGTGACACAGTTTACCTTTAGGGAAAGTATGAAGAAAAAAACCAACTTTATCAGGGACTTCCATGCCCCCTCCCTGCCAGCTGCAAGTGAGGTTGGTATGAGGCAGAAGTCATAAAGCTTTTAGACACTCATGTGAAAGGATTGAGAAGCCTGAACATTTGGATGCTAAATGCTCAGAGGATGGCAACTTTATCGGGTGGCTAAGCAGGGACCCAAGAAATTGCAGCAAAAGTTACTCAATCTCTTGCCTTGGCCATTCAAAGCTGCCTCTGTAATTCTACTCAAATTCACAAGAACTTGCAGACATGTGACTGGAGGTATACAGGGGCAGAAGAGCAAAACACTGTGATGGGCTTATAGGGAGGGAACTGAGATATTTGCTGCTTTCCAGCTGCCTTACAAGAAAAGAGGCTCAAATGGTAGGCTTGTGCTCTCAGGGTGGTCTACAGTGGAGTGTAAAATTGTTAGGGAGTTTATTTACATGCTCTGTCACTTTCTCTGACCTCTAATAGGAGAAAAAGCAGCATGAAATGAGGTCCCAGCTACTGTGAAGAATTGCCAGATAATGGGATTTATGGAAGAGTAAGCATGTTTATACACATCCCTCATCAGTTAACCACTGTATCGAGCACAGACATGCTGCCACTTCAAGGGTTAAAACAGATTCATAATTAGCAGAGACTACAAGACCCTGGTGCAATCCCACTGTGCAGGATAAGGAGGATGTGGTGAATGTGTACACACACCTCCTTCTGCTGGCAGCAACAACCTTTTTATTCACTTTCTCAGATAACAGAATCAAAGAATCATAGAGCAGTTTGGACTGGAAGGGACCTTTAAAGGTCATCTAGTCCAACCCTCCTGTTATGAACAGGGATACATGCATTTAGATCATGTTCCTCAGAGCCCCTTTCAACCTAGCTTCGAATGTTCCCAGGGACCTTAGTGCAGCTATAAAGTGCTTTTTGTTAGCTGGGCTATCACTGCAGTCCTGATTCAAGTTTGCGACGTAGCCCGAAGCCTGCGCTGCCCAGTGTCTCTTTGAGGAGCAGCACAAAGTGAATGAGTTTGATCCAAGCCTTGGCATTAACATGGCCGCTAGCACCTTTGCTGGCAGTTTCTAGGCACACAGAATTAGTTTCTTCTTAGTCCTAGTGGGGCAGAACTGAGGAACTACTGCAGAAGACATTGCTTGATCTGCCTCCAATTGGGGAGGAGTAAATGTCAGTTTCTTGGGCTGTAAATTCTACCAGTATTTCTCCATATTTTACCAATGGTTTTCTCAGAATTAGGGGTGGTGGAGGAAACAACTCTAAATAACCACAATACAAATATTTTACAGTAGAAAGAAAGCACCACTCTAAAAATGGCACAAAGCCATGATTTTAAATTACACAGGGCAAAAGAAGTGTTCCTTTCGAAAGCTTCAAGGTAATGAGGGTGTTGAGGAAAGAGTGTGTGACCCTGCCCATTCTTAAACTCCTGAATAGTTGGTGATATGTCACGAATCGCTGTTACCAACCCGAGCCACTCCTCCTTCCCACATGGCAAGCTCTGCCTTGCCACCAAGTGACAAAGCACAGCCACCACCACAACTGTTCCGTAGGAGCAGCTCACAGCCGCTTCATCACTGTCAACCTGCAGCGGGGAGCCAGTAGTGCCAAAAACCAGAAGTAGCAGCACTCCTTTTATCACCCAGCGTTTTACAGCGCACAATGCAGTGCCAAAGGGTCCATGGATAGGGTGGGGAGAGTCCCCTCACCTTTTCCTGGAGCTCATCACTTAGTCTTGACATTTATAATAACTGTAAGAAAAGGTTTCTCATTTCCAGGTGTGGCAATGTGACCCTCACCTCTCAGTTTAGGATCTGGTTTTACAAAGACTGGACTGCACGGATGCATCCTGAGGAAAGGGTGCAGTCCACTCTGTGTGGCTACTGCCTGAGACCATGAACTGCGTGAACCTTTTGTATATCTGAGATATACAGTCATCTTTAAACAATGTTTTGGTCACACAGTCCTTTTTAAAGACTGTCTCTTTACCAGTGCTCCATCCCACTCCAGGAAGAATTGCAGCTCTAAGTGGAAAGCTAAGAGCTGAAGCTATGCTTGGCCAAACTTCCTACTGACCAAAAGCCAAGTAATGAGAATGGGCTGAGTCCTCCCAGCTCTGCAGAGCTGGTCTGAGCTCACCCCCACACATACCCAGCCAGAGCAAAATGGTTCCTGATGGTAAAAGGGAACAACATTGATGTTGGAAAAACAAAATTCTGCATTCAGCATCTTCCCTAGGACTAGGGAGCACTTTCCTCATTCACATTTTTCCATTGACAAAATGGAAAGCTTCCAGGGGTACTTAGTATGCAAAGTATGTATCAGTCTCCCGTACAGAGAAATAAGAGTTATTACCATTCTGATGTTTCACATACCAAGTGTTCTAGATGGAGATCTACGGGACCACAGATCATATCTCTTCAAAGCACAGCAAATTGTTCAGAGCCACATAGAAAAATACCAAACCAAATTTCACATAAGGTGTGTGAAACCCCAAGTAACTTCCAGTTTAGTTAAGACAGCCCTGATTTGGCACTCCTAATCCACCAGCTGCTCTGATCATGCAGGACTTACTCAATGCACAATCACTGCTTTGAGTGTTCACATTTCTTAAATTTAATTCAGAGGATAGTTAAGTAGCCACATGTGGAAAGAGAAAGAGCGCTGTGAATTAATAATAAAAATCACCTGACTTAGATTCAAGGAACAGAGCTCTTTCAAGAGCACTCAAAATTTAACAGCATCCCAGTGACAAATTCCATGGAATATAACTCCAGGCCTTAATGGCTGTTTCCTAAAACCAAAATAAGTTAAGTTCCTATACTACTTCATGGCAGTGAAATCCAAAAGAAAATTTTGTATTGTACAGAACAATAGATACAGAACATAGATTTATTATTTTCCTGCACACAGATGAGTGTCAGCAGTTGCTTTTTTCACATTTCCAGATATAAGACGTGCAAAGAAGGTTGATTAACTAAAGTTGACATACTGCTTTGAAGGTGGAAAGACCTCTAATGGAAATGTTAAGAACAGATAACCAGAATCTATCTTTTCCAACCTCATAAAAAGCAAATTGATGCTGCACAGAACGTGTACAACACAGAAATCATCCAGTTGTAGGATTACTCTAAATTTTACTTAGAGCCTAAGAGGCTGCTTAGAAACTGGCATTTCCCAGCTGTATCTCAGTCAGACCTGTGACTTCTCTACCTATTTTTGACAGGTAACCCAAATGGGACATTAGAGTGAATATGGCTGGAACATTATGACATTTTCTTCAGCATTCAGGGCTCATAATTTTGATGTTTAAAAAGCATATTTCTGACAGTTCCCTCAAAAAGTAATTTTCTTCTGTGTCTGTCCAAGTATATAACAGCCCAGCTAAAAATGCTCTTTCTGCAGCAGAGCATGCCCATTAAATAATTCATATCACAAACTAACACTGGTGAGAAGTGGTATGTAGTAGCAAAACAAGTGAATCTGAGTACATGACAGCACATTTCTAAATGTTAGTTAGGAAGGAAAGAATGACCATATTTAAAATCAACCCAAAATGTACCTCTTGCTGTATTTTGTCCTTAGACAGAACATTATCATCCTTTCTTCCAAACTTCATGAACTGCAATAGCTTAGCCAAAATTCAGGAAGAACAATGGGAGGAATTACTTTTCTCTCCCAGTGGCGAATGGCTACATCTCACAAGCAAAGAAGCACAATGTGGTTTGGTATACAATGTCCTAATTCCACTGTGGAAAAGAGGAACTGGTCCCTGGGAAGAAAAGCGAGCCTTAGGCAGGATGACAACAAAACCAGAACCAAACCATAAGCTGACTAGCAAAAGTAGACAATGATTTTTATCAGCTGAGAGGAACGTGACCTCCCCTGAACCCTTGTTCTCAAAATAAGGCAGTTTTATTATTTAGATGAGTGGATGGTGTTAAGCACAACAAATACATAGCATGTTCTGCTATAAAGGGCTCAGGAATCTGAAGAACTTGTTTTATTTCGGGCTGGTCATGGAAAGAAACTGACCAGAAAAGTAAGGTCTCAGACCAGAGTGGGCTTTTCTCTGGAAGCACTTGGATCAATACTTCAGCTTGCCCTTCTAACTGAAGCACTGCACTATGGAAACTGCATATCTGAACAGTTATGCTCATACACATGCTTATTTTTTAAACATAAAGCAAAGGTTTCAAAACATATCACCAACAGAGGAAGCAGCCTGAAGCTCCTTGCAGGGGTCAACTGATTAGAAGAATCTCACAGTGCTGTAACAGCAAATTTCTCTCTGAATCACCAACAGACTCCGGTGCATGTGGCTCTTGTAGGATGCTGGTTTTCACCCCCGTTCCATATGACTCAAACCCACAAGGCCAGAGACACATTTGACCATCCAAAAACCCCTCTCCACACTATGCATTTGAATAAGCAAAACTTACAAGTCTGGGAAAAAATGATTAACTGTAGGAATATAATTATGGCTTACAAAAGTATCCTTTCCATCCTCAAAAAGCTTAGTGCAGTTCTGGAAGCAAACCAGACCAGGAAGGAGGTAATTTCCTAATCAAACTTCTAAGGCTGCCTTATCATACCTACCCAATGTCCTCTGCTTGGAAAAGCAGCTCCAGTGTCTCTTTGGAAAAGGGTGACTGAAATACAGCCATTCAGCAGGACTGAAATTAACTAGTTTCAGCTAATAAGTACTCCTGTGAAAACATGGATATTTCACCACAACAATCCCAAAGAGAATCCCAGACAGACATTCTGCTGTTTCCCCAACAAACACTTTGGCATTCATCCTGAGGACAAAAGCTTATATTTTCATCTGTTGAACACAGTCAATTCACTGCAGCCAAGTAAGTATAAACAAATTAGTATTAAAAAAATTAAGGCAACATTAGGAAATGTTCCTTTTCTTTTCTTTTTTCTTTTTTAATAAGTCGACTCTTGAAAATACCACTTTACAGCTGCAGAAAATGTGACTTTGCCTGACTTTTTTGCTGGTCAGCCAAACTTTAAGAAAAACATGAAATCTCTCTGTAACCAAGGATAGACCATTAGTTTAATAGGCACTGTTCCCAAAGGAGGAGAAAATCCAATTACTAAAATGGTAGCATAATCTTTTCATTATTATTTCAGGAGCTCAGAGTTAATTGGACAAGTTTAACGCTCCGTGAATGAATGTGTGTCCTCACTTCACAATAAAGAGTCTGCAATTACCTCAATTTCTCTGAAACCAGGACATAGCTCTTATTAGCAATACCCTGGAAGAAGCCTTTCACGGGTTTGGGTCATATTACAAACCCCATCATTATCATATCTGGGCACCCCACAAAAGCTCTTACACACCAGGAAATGTTCTTATTTCATCTTTCATGTAACAGCACATAGGCTCCATATGCCAACAGGGAATATGCAAAAGTGCTTTTGCCTCACCCTGCACTGCAGCCCAGCATGTCACCTCCTCGTGTCCCAGTGGGCTCCTCGCACCAGGAGCTCCTGCCTTCACCTGAGCCAAGCTGCAAGGTCCAGTACATCTTCCCAAAGCACTGGACAAAAAAAGAGTGGTAGCATCCAGGTGAGAAACCTTGGCCCAATCCACTCGCCAGGTCACAACTTACCTATTTCTCTTTCCACTTTCAACAACTGCCCATCCAGAACCCTTCTGCTTCCTTCTGTGGGAGCATCTGCATTTTCTAGGCTATTATTAAGGACACCTGGTGCCAGACAGAAATGCCAAAAGGCAGGCTGTGCCTTGGTTTACTCGTCATCCACCAGAGAATACACCTGCCAGGTGTGCTCCCCCACCTCCTGTGTTTCAAGGGATGAAACTTGCTCTTCAACACAACAGCCCAGGAATGCACATCTGCCCCTCTGGACCTATCACTGACCCCTGCAATTGCTTCCCTGTATATGAGCACACAGAGACACACCAATTGTCTTGGTAAAACAGGTGTTTGTGAAGCCAGTGCTGCAACACATCTTCCAAGTCCAACATTAGAAGGGCTTGTTTCAGAATTTGGAGTAATTTTCCTCCCTCCAAATTTCTCTGTTAAAGAGAACAGAAATAGATGCACAGCATGACAGTAATACTACATACAAAGGTGAAGATTATTTGCAGATTTAGCACAGTTCTGCTTATTCTCTCTGGGACCATGCTGGCTCTCCTGTTAATTGCAATGACATAGCAGAGCTCAGGCTGAGTTTTACACTGTTGGGCTGCTTTGGCTGAACTGGTATTCTCACACGGATTGTGCTTTCCCTCATAATCTCCAAATCCATTTCAGCTGCTCCTTTTCAGGAGGCAGCACCACACACATGGTTTCTGGCTGCATAACTAGGCTTCAGCTGCATTAAGATGTATCCTGTTTAAGCAGTTATAATGCTGCAAGCCTTCCCTCTTTTTCTCATTATACCCCAATCTTCACCTAAATTACAACTGTTACCAACAGAGATTTGATGTATTCTAGAAAAAACCTTGTGCATTGTTGTCCCTTAAGTACAAATACCACCCTCCAAGCTCAAAAACAAATGCTTGGAAAGGAGTGGAACAGAATTCAATGAAGAAAATGTCCCAGAATTTCCTGCAACTGTTGTTGGTTTCCTTTATTCATTATATTTAGCTTTCTATAGCATGTTTAATTACCATCTAGGGTGAAATGTAAGACCCTGGTCTTACTCTAAGACTAAGAAAATTTCATTCCGTTTTCATTTTTCAATCTTCCACCACATAGAAAAATCCACTAATTTAATAAGGAGCTTGAGGACAGATACTTGGACACTTCAGCCAACATCCCTTCTAGAGCTGATACAGGTGTTGAGCTCAAGCTTCAAGTCTGAGCAAAAACTCCAACTTCAGCCTTGAAGACAAGCCTGGAAAGAAACTCCTCACAGTTCCCTCACAATCCTGCTGTCTTTTCTTTCTTTTTTTCCTTTCTTTCCTTTCTTCTTTTTTGTTGTTTTTAATAAGAGGAAATTCTTAAGTGTCTGACTCTACCTGTGAAGGTGAATCTTAAGGTATAACTTTCTAAAGTTTGGAAATTCAAAGCTTGGGTTTTAAAACCAGCCTAGCTTACATTCCCGTTCTGCACATTTAAGTTAGGCACGCAACTTTCTCTGACCCAAAAAGTCAAGTCTTTTCATCCCTGAGAGTTCTACAAATATGTCTTGCTTTGCCTGAGTTACAAATGCTGTGGGAACATGGACATAGCTTGATTTTAATATAAACATTAGAGCTGATGTGTCCCCTCTCCAAACTACATGCAGAGTCTCCCTGAGCAAAGCTGCTTTCAGGCATTATACAATAACTGGATGCAGACATAAACAGGCTGAGAAAAGATCTGAAATAGAACAAAAATAACCCTATGATAATTGAGAGCTGTAAAGGATGGCAAATATATTAATACCTCCCCATGTAAAGTAATCATCTCATACCAGTGAGATAATCTTCTAGTGTTAAACAGAACTGTATTCACTCCATGAGTAAGAATTAACAGATGGAGCAACTCTTTGAGATTTATATAACAGTAATTAAACAAATCCTCAGAATGACCACATGATTTCATGCACAAGCCAGGGCAGTCTACAAAAAAAAAAAAAAAACAAAAAAACAAAAATCCAAACAAACCAAACAAACAAACAAAAAAAAACACAAAACAAAAAAACAAAAAAAAAAAAAAAAAAAAACCCAAAAAACAAACAAAAAACAAACAAACAAAAAAAAAGAATAAAAAGAAAACTTTACTGTTGTGTTGGAAAATTCCAGAACACGTAGTCTGAAGAGCTTCCCAAGAGCCATCAGCCTCAGGACTTGGATGAGCCTACCTCATCCTTCAGGACGAGAATCTTTACTGTCCACTTAGAGTGAGAGCAGAAAGCTCAGAAATAAAGCAGCTGTAATAGACTTTCATTATCTGCAGGAAGAAGTCCTTGGACTGCTTCATCTGTAAGATGAGACAGTTATCCACAGGCATCACTACACTGGAAGTCAGTCTGAATACAAAACATGGGAAAGCTCATAGCTCTTGATATATAGAAAAATTCTGTGTGCCCACAGAGAGCTCCTGCTACAAGCAGCTAACCTGCAGGTCCCATGGCAGCTGCTTCAGTGCCACAAGCAGCTGCAGCTCCCTTTTGGGCTAGGACCTGAGGCTGGAGGCAGGCATGGGAAATGCAAGAATTACCCATTACTACTTGCAGGAAATTTCCCCTCTGGGTAACACCCTCACATCTGTACACTAACATATGCAAATGTCTAGTAATCTAAAAGGGCGAGAAATAGCAGAATAAGTGAGGTACTTGAACTGGACATTAATCAGAGGAGAAAGGAGTCCACCCATTAGAAATGGAGAATGCAGAAAGAGATAATACTTCGTATTTTCACATAGACTCTCCCTCTTGCTCAAAAGTCAGCAGCATCATTAGCACCAGCAGACCTCTCTTACCTCTCTGAAGTGCTGGACACAAGGATGATGGAATGGGGCTTCCCAGAAGTTCACATCTGAGAGACCTTCACAGCCATGCTGGACACAGAGCCACCACCTCCATACCACACATCTGGAGGTCCTCCAGAGCTCTGTCCCCACCCTGCCCACTACTCCACCTCTGATGTCCTAGGCCAGAATCACGTAGATGACACACAGACCTTTGTCTACAGCATGTGAAACGCACCTAGAAATCTCCCATCACATCTAATGCAAAGATAAAATCAACCACCGGAAGCAAATTAATCTCATTAAACCCAAAGCTAGACCAGATTCAGGTGAAGGAAGTTATCCATCCATTTCTACTAATTGTGCAATATCCCACCTGCTGTTGCCAAAAATGTCTTCCCCCTGCATAACCCCATCATCCCCCAACTAATGAACTGGTTCACAGCTTTTGGGTTCTTGTGCTTTTCCAAACAACACGTGTAAATAGAAAAGAAATTGGCAGAATGAAACATGCAGTGGTATGGCTGTTTATTCCTCTCCCAGCTGAGTGACTGGGGATTAAAAACACCAAAGCAGCTGTTCTGCTGCCACCACATGGTCATGAATAGACCCAGGCATTTTTAAAATAAAATGTTTATGCTTCTTCAGAATACATCAATTCACTACGCCTTCAGCTGGGGGTTCTTGCAGCAAATCCATCAAATGCCCACAGTTTCAACTTGACTGCTAGATCTGCTCTGCAACCAAGAGACATCTAGAGATGTGGAGGTATATCCAACTCTATTTCTCTTTTGGCTGAAAGCAAACAAGTTTGTGAGATACATGATTTAAAAAAAAAAAATCTCTGCAAACAAATGATGAAGAGTTGGAAGTGGTTTTATATTTTGGTGACAAACATTTCCAACAGTTTGTTTTCTCAGGAGTAAATTCATTTCATTAATGAAGAATCACTGTCTGTGATGCAGCCATATTTTTGTGGAGGGATGTAAAAAACATCATCACTGAAGTCTCAAAGCGGCAAAAGGCTTTAATTTCAAAATAGTCAGAGAACAGGTATTAGGATGATTCAGCTCCCTACCATAAAGAAGATTATAATTAAAACATTTATTGTCTCTGTGAATATCAAGAGAATGTCATGACCCATGGTTTAAAACCATTTAGTAGGTTAAAGGTAGTTCCTCAGGGTTTCAGTGTAGTGTAGTATCAATCTTGTCTGATATCAGTTAAGTGCAATATGGGCAAATCTGTAGACCACACTGTTTAGAGTGAAAATGAGTTGATTCTTCTTCACAATATCAGTTTCACCATGTGCTTGCTACTTTGTCCCTCAAGGTAATTCACCAATCAGAGCTTTTGTCATATATTACTCTTTCTCTAATATGCCTTAAAGGGACAGGGCTTTGAGACAGAAATATCAAAAAGATTTAGGATCTGCAAGATTGGCGAGTCATCTGGTGTGGGATGGGTTGACTGTGGAGTCCACACTGATCTTCTCAATCAACATGAAAAGCTGACTTTAACATTAGCATTTGGGATGATCGTTTTCAGCTGTCATTGATATTACTTGACCAAAGTTCAAGAAAGGAATGGCCAAAATAGCAGCTTGTGTTCCAAGGAGCCACTTTTGGTAACCCAAATTGCTGTCATTTATTTAATTCTAAAATACTTCCATTGATGTATGTCAGTGCTTTATTGTTATCGTTTTGACCTCAGTGAAGAACTCATAGGAATCCTTTGCTCCCTCCCTGCCTATGCCTGAGGCTTTCATCCCACCAAATGGCAAGTTCAGGTCTCTCACAAGCCAGCAGTTGGTCCACACTAATCCAGACTGCAGCCTGTGTGCCACCCTGTGAACGCGTCCCACGTTGCTGGACCACACTGTGGCTGCCAAGCCATATTTCACACCATTGGCTCTTTTGATCACCTCTTCTTCTGTATCAAACGCTACCACACACGTCACAGGACCAAAGATTTCTTCTTGCATGCAACAAGAATCATCCTTGACTTCAGCAATAACTGTGGGCAACATGAAATAGCCTTTCTGGTTGCCAGGTGGGAGGGCCAAAGGATCCACTCCCTCTCCGCAGAGGATTCTGGCTCCTTCAGCCTGAGCTTTCTTCACATAGTTCCTTACCTGGGGAAGCAGCAGA
Organism: Regulus satrapa; assembly: GCA_013396955.1. Lineage (NCBI taxonomy): Eukaryota > Metazoa > Chordata > Aves > Passeriformes > Regulidae > Regulus > Regulus satrapa. The sequence continues at coordinate 22,666 of VWZN01022046.1, read as the reverse complement.
AAAGCACCACTGTTAAAGGACACCAAATGCCAAGGGTTCACACATCAGTAGAAGCTCCTGAACATCTTCAGCTGGAACAAAATCGCTTACAACAGAGGGCAGCATTTCCTAACTTTTGTTGTCACATTTTTTTGTATGCAGAGATGTGCATTTCTTGCTGAAAAAAGCAATTGTTTTCTCTTTCCTAACACTTACTAGCCTAGCACACAACACTGCTGGCCCTTCCCACTAAGTACTGTCAAAAGGGTAGGACTCTTGGTGAAAACACATGTGGTCCCAGAGCTTCCCTCACTTCTCCCAGGAGCCTGGGCAGTGTGCCATGTATCCCATGTCATGGTTCACTCATTTACTCCAAGGAATCAGTAGTACTTTCCTGCCTCACAGGCAAGGCTTTTTAAATGTTTACATGCCACTAGGATGACAAAGGCATGAATACTACAGAAAATCTCAACAATAAATGATTAAAGATGTTTCCATGGCTGCTGCTACCATATGCTTGCTACCTTGAACACATAGGACATACTTGCTGATCTTCTTCTGCTGTTCCACAACTGTTGCTTCATTTTCCTCTTTACAGAAAGACCACAGAGATACCACAGGGCTTCCTTACCTTTTTCTTCTTTTAGCCACCTCGGTAGGTAAAATTTGGAAGTTCTCTGTGGTGCTACAAAGGATCTCAGGAAGTGGGTGTTTCTCTACTGAAGTAGAGTAGCACTCTACTTTAGAACAAGACAACTTGGAGAACCATCTGAGGCATCAGGAAGCATATCAAAGATCTGGCTTTCTCTCACTCTGTGGCTTTTCAGTCTGCTTCTTGCATCAGAGAGTTCTGGGATATGAGCATCTGCTCTCCCTGAACTCTGACACCACAACTTTCATTTCATATAAGCCACTAAAGCCAATTGTGTCTAACTGTGCACCATCTCAGCTGCTCTCCACACACAGACCATTACAAAGTACTGCAAGCAGTTCTAGGAAACTGTTTTGTACAAGCGAGAATTTGCCAGAGTGATATAAAAATAAAACTTTTACCTTTTCAACTAACTTATTAGGAAAATTAGGGATCTTAGCAAATGCATTATTAAAATCCAAGAAAATGTTGTTGAACTGTAAGATTTGTGAGTAAATTCAGGACTTAGAGATTAGAATTATCATTATTAGTTATTAATAATTATTATTAATTATTAGAATTATTATTACCTAATAATCTAATTCAAACAGGAGGAAGTATTCTTTTGCCATTTTAAATTATTTTCCCCAGGGATTCTATTTTTTTTTCAGAGTAATCACATGATCCCAAGCCATAGGCAACAGAAACCTCATTTAAAAGATACCTTATAATGTTTTTGACTTATTTTCCCTCAGAGCTAATCTCGGAGGTAACAAGATCCTTTCCTACATACTCCTGAAACTACCTTTTGTAGCTTCTTGAAAGGTAAGATGAAATCACAAACTCCAAGTAACATCACCTTTTCTAGATGCTCTTTACTTATGAGTGCTCCCACATTGATTGTAGGATCTGAGGGATTCCCAGTCTTCCATTTCTTGGCCTCTGCCACAAACCTCTTCAAAAACTCACTGTATATTCCCCTCTGAACAAAGATCCTGGAAGTGCAGAGGCAGATCTCACCCTACCGAAAAGAAAGAAACAAGCAAGAAATCAACAATATTGGTTCATATTACATTGCACTATTGACATGTACTAGGAATTACAGCCCAGTTCACTTGTGTCTCTGCATCCTCAGGAGCACAAACTACATTAACCAGCACTGCAAAGTGGGATTTTTCTTCATATAAAAAACAAAAAGAGAAGGAAAAGGCAAAACAGTATCAGTATCATGCAATCACTTCCATAAGTAAATTTGATTTTATCAATTATATGTTTTCTTCTCCAACATTTTTTATAGGAAATATGATTTTCAATTCTGAATGATCTCTCTCTTAATTTCCTGATAATCTCTCCCTGATACCAAGCTATTTTTCTAACATTTGCCCAGATACAATTTCCTGGCTTTGGTGCTCTCTCCTGAGGGTGGTGACAAGGGAAAAATAATGTTGGAAAAATTTTAGGGGAAGTCCCCTAATTTAGTTCTAGCCAATCAACAAGCTTCCCACTTACTTGAGCAGTGGGACTTAGGTCAGCTGCTTCCCTGAGAGATAAGAAACGTATCTACTTTGAGATGAGTAATAACACCTTGTTATCTTCTGATTGAGAGTATGATGAAGAGCCTTTTATTACTTAGTTTCCCTTCTTGTGGAATAATGAAACCTTTTTCATATTTTTCTATTTAGGATTTTCTCAAACACGATCTTGAAACAGACCTTGACAAATTGAGATTCATATCTAAAGGTAGGCGCACGCGTGCACACAAACCCTCAGACACGCGCCCCTCCTGCTGCCAGCGGGGTTTATGTGTTATAGGGGTGGGAGGCACCTGGTTGGCAAAGCTGGACCTCACGGTGGTGGGGATGCACTGGCTCAAGTCAGCATCATCAAAGATGATGGCGGGGTTTTTGCCTCCCAGCTCCAGCGAGAGGCGCTTGCAGTGCGGGGCGCTTTTCTCCGTGATCCGCTGGGCCGTCAGCGTGCTGCCCGTGAAGGAGATCAGAGGAACGTCGGGGTGGCACACCAGGGCCTCTCCTGCCTTGGCGCCCGTTCCAAACACGACATTCACCACCCCAGGAGGCACCCCTGATGGGAACAAAGGCACACGGTCATTGTGCTCTCCTGTCACTCAGAGGGTGTCACTTCACTTTGTTTCGTCCCTGAAATTAGAAAGTTACCAGCAGCTCGAGGGTGAAAAATATTGACCCTTAGCTTCAGTAGTAGCTGAAATCCATGATGTTAGACAGTTTTATGGGTCATGGGTTAAATGATAAAACCAGTTCCACTAATGAAACTTGTCTGACATGTATCATCAGAGATGCAGTATACAGTCACTAAGGGAACAAGCAATTGTTCCAGTTTTAATTTATAGTACACCAAATACAGCCATGACACACTTACAAGAACTGATCTTTCAATCCTTTATTCTCTCATGGCTCCTTTGCTTGCACCACAGACTTAGGACATCCATAAGTGGAGTACAGGAGGGGCAAAACTTTTCATCATAAGATAGTGGGAAAAAATGAGCAATAGCTAGATTGGGGAGACAGGATAGTATGAGAACTGAGAAAGTCTTTTGTTCTCCAGCACAACATCCAGCTACAGCAGTCTTTCCCAAAGCCTTTGAGCACCTTCTGATTTCTGCAACTAAAAAACTCTGTTGCACAGAAAAACATTTGCACTCTATTCTTGCTCCTAACCGTGCTTCAGGACTTACCTGCTTTCTCCAAGAGCTTGCACATCATCCAGGCTGTGACAGATGTCATCTCACTTGGCTTGGCAACCACAGTATTTCCACATGCAATGGCAGGAGCTATTTTCCAAGTTAACAAATACAGTGGCAAATTCCAAGGACTGATTAAACCAGCTACAAAACAAAACCACAAAGACAGGAGGTTAGTCTGCTGAGATAAAAAACCTAATTTCTCTGACCTCAAGCCATTATACACCAATTCAGATCTATGAAGGGAATTTGGCCAGGGCTTTTATTTCCAGATAAATGTACAATAAATTTGCAGTATTTCTCACAACACTAACTTCTTAAAATATGGGTAAAAATTATTTTTTAAGTGATCAGCTGAACTCCGAATAGGTTTTGCTCCTTCTTCAGGGCAGAATATTATATTGTCAGGAATTTTTTTACTGCTTCACAGGAACATTAATGCAAGGTTAGCTACAACAATATTTTACAATAACTGGTCTGTGGTAATACTTTGTGTTAGCTGTGAAATGACTGTGAAAGTCATTATAGAATTGTTTGGGTTGAGAGGGTCCTTAAAGATCATCTGTTCCAGCCCCCCAGGGGCATCTTTCTCTAGATAAGGTTGCTTTAAGTCCCATCCAACCTGGCCTTGAACACTGCCAGGGTTGGGGCATTGTCCATTTTTTCAGGCAATCTGTGCCAGTGCCTCATCACCCTCACAGTAAAGAAATTTTTCCTAACATCTATATCATCTATCAAACCTGCCCTCATTCAGTTTGAAGCCATTACCCCTTGTCCTATTACTACACATCCTTATAAAAGGTCCCTCTTAAGCTCTCTTGTGGATTTCCCAAGAGTTTTCTCTTCTCCAGGCTGAAATGTGCCAGCTCAGATCATATTCCCACTCTCTCATGCGCTTTAAAGTTATTTTTATTTTAAAATTTTAATATGAAACAAACTCTATATAATATATAGTACATATTTTCCAGACAAATTTTAGTCTAACTTATGAGTGTCAAAATTTATCACCATATAAACTGTTGTTCCCATGAATTGCTGAATAACCAGAATTATTTTCAGTAATTTCCTTTACTAATATTTTCACTTAACATATTAATAAGAAATTATGAAAAAAATCTGTCATTGTGACTCCTTAAAAAAGCTGCACAATTTCTTTCTGTTTGATGGAGCAGATGCAGCAAGAATTACCTTATGAGAATGATTTTACCAGAAAAAGTAATGTTCTCCACTGCTCAAGAAAAGTTTTAAGAGGGTGTTCTAAGTTAGCCAATTTTATCTTTTAAGTAATTCAAATGTAAATGTGGAGAACTCACATATAATTATAGATGTTATTTATATTTTATATATATATAAAACATAACATAATAATTTAATCATTGCAAGACTGTTACTTGTCGGCTCAGGACAACTACTTCATATTCTGAAGAAGCAGCAGCATCTAGTGGCCGAGTTCAGCAATTGCCCAGCTAGAGGGGTTTGTTCACCCACGTGCACGCGTGTCACAAACTACTGCTGCTTTCCCAAAGAAGGGGGGGATCCTGCTCTCCCCATTGGAGAGGAGCTCTGCACATCTCACTGATCCACAGCTGTAACTCTAACCCACATACACACAGACAAAACACATGAGAGATTGTGAAGGTGAGAGCAACAGATTAAGTTTTTTAGGCATGCAATCCTTTTTTTTTTCTTTTTTCCCATGAAGTTGCACAACTCATTTTACATGGAGTTGCTGATGTTTCAGCAGACAAGCCCATGTTTAGCGCATGACTCAGAGACAATATGCTCTCAAATGCTTTCAAAAAAATCTTTTCTTTGCTGAGCCCCTACTGAGGCAGACATTCTGCCAAGCTTTTCAGCATACCAACTCCCACAGGTGCCCTGGAGGTGTAGTGCACACAGCCCATGGCTGGCATTTCGGTGCACTCTGTGACATGATGAAGGATGGAAGAGGCAAAGAATCGGAAGTTCTGCACGGCCCGAGGGATGTCCACTGTTCTGGCAAATGTAATAGTTTTTCCTGAAACACAAACAAACATGCTGCTGTCATCATGGACAGAAACATTGCTTTAAAGTTGCTCTGAAAGCTGATTTGTGTGTCTTCTGGGAAATGTCTTTTGTCCTGTGCCCAAGTAATCTCTGGCACAGTGCAATTGCAGTCAATGACAACAGTTCCCCTCTAGGAATTCATTCTGGAATTCTAGCATTCCAGATATCTGAAAAATGAAGTCAAAGTCAGCAATTCGGAAAAGCAAGAATGCCCCAGGAGTCCCAAATCTAAAACCTCCTCAAGGCTCATGCACATCAACAATAATTTGCTCCAACAGTTCATACTATACAAAAAAAATTACATCCAAATCCTCCATTTCAATATTCAGCAAGGCACACTATATTTGAGATCAACAGTTCCACTTCTTACCTTGATCCTTTGACTCTGCTTGTGCAAACGCTTCCAGGTCATGTTCAATCAGGTCTGCCAATTTGTTCAGGATCTGAGATCTTTCCAATGGACTTTTTGAGGACCAAATTGGGAAGGCATCTTTGGCAGCTTTGACAGCAGCTTCCACCTAAAAAAGGCAAAAGAGGGATGGTGAATGCTAATGAAAGGCTTAAGAAAATATTAAACACTCAGCAGATGAATTCATATTTCAGAGACTAATATTCCAGACCACATTTCTGGGAAGATGACAAGTCCTTAGAGCTAATCCATTGTTATCAAGACACTATCCCACAACTCAAAAAGTGTTATTGAAACAGAATATCTAGAAAAGAAACATCCACTGGAACTCTTGTTTTTCTCCAAATTACAGCAACTTGTGGGCTACCCTCCAGGCCTGGAAGAAATGCTGGACTGGTCAACTGGCATCAGCAGGTGCCACTGGCCAGAACAAAAATTAATATTGTTTCTCATGGAGGAGAGAGCAAGAATCTCCCCAGAGCAAATGCAGCTTCAGTCTAAACATGCACAACCCTTGCAACACAAGACTTCAGCCACACCAGGCAATGATGAAAGTAAGGGGCTGGGGAAGAAATGGACTGGATGCTCTGCTAGCTCTTGATTTCCACCATTTGGTTCATGAAAGGACTAAAAATGTATTTAGGGAACGGACATTAAAAGAAAAATTTTATCTTACCTGATCACAGCTAGAAAGTCATTAATGGCCTCACAGAGAAAAAAAAAAAATTCATTTTTAAACTCTGGGGGTTTAGTCAGTTTTCTTACCAGACACCTAACAAAGCCTAAAGATAAGAACCATTATATGCATTTATACAGATGCACACAACTCCTATCAGCACTTTTCTTGAGATGCCCATGACTGCTGCATGGTCCTTCAGCCTGACATTTCTGAACAGTGGCAGACTACCAGCACTTTTTTGAAGCAGATCCATCTTCAAAGGATTAAAATTCAGCAGAAGGCTTTCTGTCCCATCAGCCATTTCCTCTGGACTCTTAAATGGAAGTTACCTGCATCGTTCATCTGTTGATATATAAGCAGTCCCTTCTTCATGTTTACCAGTCTCACACTAACTAAAGATGGTCATAAATGTCCTTCCATATTTTAATTAACTGCCCTATTTCACAGCTTTTGCTTCGTATGTATTACTTGTTCAATACTACCAATGTCAAATATATGCATCAAAGTGGTGGTTTAGTCAAAGCTGTCTTAGCCAAGTTTCTTAGTTTTGGAAATCTGCCAAACTCAATAACTAGGAGGATGGTGATGTTATTACAGACCATTAGGACTGTAATAATTAGGACCATTATTACAGACCATTACGACCTCTTTGAATGTTGCCATATTGCTAGCTCCCATGAAGTCACTGAAGGCTCCTTTCTAATTCCACAAAACCGTGTTCTGGATTTGTACCTTCAGATTGTGATGGGTCTTATAAAAACCATCACAAAATAATTTACAGACACTCCAAAGACATTTTACTAATGAGCAAGCAAAAAAGTAAAGCCTATCTACCCCTTCTCCTTCCCCCTCCCACACACATCAGAATTTATGGGCCCCGTAAAAATAACACCCTGAGTTTGAAAGCCAGAACAACCCCAGTGCAAGGGGCGAGGTGGGAAATAAACTAACGTGCAGAGAGTCACATGGGTGACTGGCCAAGCTCAGAAACCTAGACTCTTCTCTTTCGACTGTAGTTTAACCACCTCCTGCAAAGCGCCAATGGCCACTGAATAGCTGAAGTAGGACCAAACCAGGCCTGGGAAAGGGGAACTGCAGCTTCCTGAGAGAGGCCGGTGCAGATACCACGCTACCCTGAAAACCTTCACCCTCTGTGAAACCATACCACCTTCACTAATTAACTTGTTCTTCCACCCTCCATCCTGTGCTGCTGCTGCTGCTCATCTGTCCTCTCCTCTGTGGCCTTTTCCACCGGGTGCTGCCAGGAGAGGAGATAGTTGATACTGTCTGCATTTTTAACTCTTCAGTGGATTTAGAAGAAGGACAAAAATATTGCTTTTTCACAGCAACAGAAGAAGAGAAGACTAGCAAAGGAAGGAATTAAGTGGAATTAATTCATCTAAGAGGAAAAAAGGAGATAAATTTGTAGATAAGTACTAAGGTTCTTATACCTTATAACCTTATTCAAAGGTTAAACAGTTAATTAGTTTGACTAACAAAAACCAGCAAAGAAAGTCAAGCCACAAAGAAAACGTGTAAGAATTCAACTATGAACTCCTGTGTCTGAAACACTTCCTTCTGCTTTCCTCTTCTGCACAAGACAGACACAGAAAGAACACACAATCCAGACCCACTGTAAAAAGTCGCCATCAAAATACCCCAAACTGAACTACCCTCAAGACAAGATGTTTGCTTTTGCAGGGATGATGTGCAGGAGACAGGTTCTTTAAGGAGAAGTATTCTAAAGTAGAGATTTGCCAGCACTTATTAGTCCTCATCAGCCTGCCTTTTGAATATTGGGGCATCTGCTCATCTTGCTGTGGTACTGCTATGTAGAATTTAAGATATCTAGCTGGGGAACAAACTAACCCCTAGCAAAAAATGCATTCAGCGTTTTTGGCAGAAAGTGTCTAAAATGGCCACAGCAGTTGACCTGGTGTTAAACTCCAGTGTCAGCAACAGGCTCCCTGTCTCCTCTTGTTTCACCTTCTAACTTCCCAGTAAAATTAACTAAGATACTGTGCAACTGGACATTGAGCCTTGCTAAAAACCAGCCTCCTCAGTTCTTTGTTGAACTCTGGTCTAGATGCTTACTTTGGTATTTCTAGATAACATGAAGCAGTATGTTAGGGTATGTTAGCCAACAGTGGATGCCAGCTCTGCAGAGCACAACCTTCTTGCATAGCTGTCTAAAGGCAAGACTAAAGCCAAATTTACAGGTCTTTAAACTGGGTTCCCATTGCTACACGCAAACACTGACTCAGAAAGCTGAAAGAGAAAAGCATTGCTCTTAGGATGTTTGAACTGTATCTCTAGAGTGGGCAGCAGCCTCTGGCATTCTCAAATCTCTCTGGTTTGAATGATTTTGCAAATGAATGAGCAGGAAGATTTACGCCTGCACATCACAGAGAAACTTCTCAGACATAATTAGGATTGGAATGAACTTACACAGAAATCTTCCAACAAACCCAACCTGTTACTCTTTAACCTTTGGTCACCAGCATCTAACAAATATTTACCCAGCTGAAATTAAAGTGCAAAGGTTTCTGCTGAGAGAAGCTGTCAATAAGGCTGAAATGCAAGTGAAGGGAACAGCTACACACTGTAGTAGTTTGTTTTAAAAAATATATTCAAAATGCTGTCCAGTATTTGACAATATTTTCCAAGCCCTCTGTGCTATCCAAGCTTGTCCAGTCACTTCCTTCTCAAATAAGTCTGAAACACTATTTTGGACATGGACTTGTAGGTCCCCTATAAAGCAGCATCAATGAAACTGCAGCTCCTCTGATGAACATCACTGCTCATCCACACCTGAATACGTACAAGGTTCCAGGAAACATTCACCCCAGTAGAGAACATAAGATCAGGAAACCCTATGGATACAGAGGACAGGGTATGTAATAAGGAAACGCACTCATCACAGCCACTGAATATCAAACTAATATCAAAACCAGCAAAAGCTGGTCTGAAAGCTTTTTACCATCTTCAGAAAAGAGACACCAAGCCAAAAACCCTTTTAAATGAAAACTACAGATCATCAAGACACTAAGGGAGAACACAGCGGCATATGGTGCCTCTAAATTTATTTACAGAAGAGATAAATAAACACTGTTCTCCCTTACAGATTTTTTATATTTACAGCCTGTCTGGGTGTTAACTTATGCACAAGGCATCTCCCACCGTGTGAGTTGAAGAAGCTCCATGCAAGTCACTGAAGCTTTGTTGATTCACACCAGCTTAGAATCCAGACCATAACTTTCTAATAGCAAAACGTAAAAAAAAGAGAGCATTTGCTGCCGCAGCAGCAGATTACACAATACTAAATATAATAAAGAATTTACTTGTTTAAGCATTGAAGTAATAATTTCTCTGTTCTCTCACCTAAAGCGTCTCTCACTCAAAAGGTTATTGTTACATGCATTTAACATTTTTCACTTCTTTGTTCATGGGGATAGTACTCACCTCTTCCTTGCCACTGTCTGGAACCCTGCAATAGACATCTCCAGTGGATGGATTATAGGAGTCTATGTAGGAGGAACAAGGAACAAATTTTCCACCTATGAAGTTTTCCAGCATTAAAAGAGACTCTGAGCGAGCCATTGTTGGCTGCTTGCTTCACCTGTGACTTTTTTTTCAACAAGGCATCAATTTAGATTAGTATGTCTGTACGTATTTGCACATTGAGTCCGAACTCCTCCCCCATTTCCCTGTCTTCCCCGCACCACTTGCTTACAAGTGGGAACAAACCCTGGCAACAACAGCAGGAAAGAGCAAAGTGGAAAAATCAGTATTTCTGTGACACTTAGTTCTTTCTTAGGAGTTGAAAGAGAAAAACAGCATAGTTTCTGGAAATCAGCTTTTCTCTGTCTATAGGAAATAAATTACTGGAAAAAAAAGAGAGAAAAAGAATGATTTGACAGGGGAATTTCTACCTGTAACAGTTTTTCAAGTTACAGTTTTAAGACATTTTGCAACAACTAAACAAAATAATTTAACACTCAAACACATGTCCAGGAACCCGCTTCTAAGTGTCAGGAGACAAAAGAAAAGACACTTAAGACCAGTATGTCTGCAGCTCACGTTCATGTTTTGTTACTATCAATACTTTTCCTTGTATCCCCAAAACTAACGAACCTATCAAACCAAAAGATTGTAAGCACTAAGAAACTCTTTTCCACCAATATCTCCAAACATCAAACAATACAAACAGCTGAGTGACCCCTCAGTTCAAACAGTTGAGAAGCATAATTCCACCTGATTCACTGTTATATGTTGTCCGAAATTCATTGGGTTTTATTCCCCGCAAAAAAGCAAGACACTGGCTGTCATGCTTTCCCTTCTCATAGATACTGCAGTGGAAGCTACCTTACTACAGAGAAGTCTGTTACATATAGTTAGTTTTTCCATTTCCTAAGAACTTAAACTGCCCAGTAAGAGCTGTGTAAAAGACATTTTCTCCAAGACAATTCTGAGGACTAATCAAATTGCTTTAAGATTGCATGCCACCTCTTTGTTCTCCAGAGATATTCAAAACACTACACCCAGAGAGCAGTATGTCCTCACCAGGAGATTGTGAATATCTCAATCAGCACTTTAGGAAGGTTTTGTATCCTAGACAACTGCCAAGCCATCTAATTTCACGTGGATCAACATACAATCATATTTTGATTGAAGAAAGGTGATATGCTTCTATTGCACAACAGATCTTTTACACTTCAACCAAGTCACACCTCTGGGCAGAGTTCAAATCTGTGTTGAAAGGTAATGCAGTCACGTTGAAACTGAATTATGTAATACCTCTGCTTCTCCCAAGCTGCAAACTGGAAAGCATGTAGTAGCTCTTCTGTCATCACAGAAGTGAGCCTCAAAATTTAATGCAAACATGTGTGAGAAGAGTTATCAGAAGTTCACCCTGTATCACTCTTCCTTGTCCATAAACAATAAGGAATTTGTGCAAGTCTTAGAACTGAAGACTATAACTATGCCCTGACTTAATGGCAACCTAAACATTTTCAGAGTTTGAAGGCAAGCTCAAGTGGAACAGGTTCAGTGCAGGAGTTTAGCAGTATAAATTTGTGGAATCCAACAGGGGCTCCTAAACCTTCACAGTGGCATGTTGAAACTGGTAAATGTTTAAGTACAATTTTTGGTCTATAAAAAGACAAAACAAATAGCGGTAACTCATAATCTTGGCAGTAACAGTTTTCAGGTATTTCAGATGCATAAACTTTTACAAAAGTCATTTGCACATAAAGCATTGCTGATACTTCTATAAATATCTGTGCAGTCAACAGTACAATTCATTGATATGGTCAAGTGCAGCTAGCTGCTGAACTGGGGCTAAAGCATCTAAGTGAAAAAAAGTTATCTAAAAAAGAAAAATCCTGTGGGAAGAGTAGGTACAGACCATACACAACTGTGAGCTAAAAAACAACCATAGCATTTTTGTGTTCTTCACTACTCTGGACACAGCTTTACTTTGGTTAACCCCATAAACTAATGCCCTGTAGCAAGTGCTTCAGATCCTGTCTCCCACTACTAATTCTGGGCCAAGGAGAATTATCTCCACTCTGCAATCACATACAGGTCCTGAAACACCTCAGGTCGTCTCAAAATTCTAACTGAAAAAACTTTCAAGTTGTAGTAAAGTGTGCCTGCCCTGAGCTGAAGGTGGGAGAAGGACCCTCCTTATAACTGTGAGGTTTCTTCTGCCCCATCACTGAAAAGCAGGAAGGAGTTACAGGCCTAAGTCAGCACAATTTGGCTTTAGCAGACACCACAAGATTAAACTGTCAGCCTCTGTTCAAAAGAGCACTAAGTCTGGGCGAAAGAGATGTGTATGTGCAGTGGCTGCACTGAGTAACATGAGAAAAACTGAAATTATTTCTTCAGAAAGCCAAGTTGGATGCCAGTTTCGCATTTTAACTCATAAGTTTACTCTGAAACTTCTCAGTTATGGTATGTGAAAAATGATTTAACACAATTTAGGAGTGCTTAAATAACAAAAGATGAGTGAGACAAAAATGCTCAGACAAATTTATTTTATTATTCTTACTGTCTAAAAAATAAAATCAGCCAAAGTTGGCACAGCTTCCACTACACAGCAAAAGAAAATTTCTTTTTTCTTAAATAAATTTTGGGACAGGGAAAACAATCCCATGATAATAATACTACATGCTATTCTCTTTAAAACAAAGTAAATAGTTGGGTTTTTTTTTCTTTTCCCTGAATATGCATTCAACTCAAACCTAAAAATATTTTAGACTAATAAAGTTACTTTACTGAATTAATGTGCAGCAAAAAAGCAATCAAAGAAAATATGTAAACAATTAATGTCTGGAAGTAAGGAGTTTGTTTCATGATAATTCATCATCTTTTTCTCTAATTCAACTTTCTAATATTTTTCCATCAACTTCTCTAAGGGCTAAATTCCACATGGAGAAACTCATGAAATTCTGAGATCAAGAAGTGCAACACTTGCAGTTCCTTGACACTTGGCATCTTGCTCTGCAGCAGGAGAGACTGATGAAGGGATCCCCAGATGTCTCACACAATTTGACTTTTGTCACCACCATCTTCTCCCAGTTAATTGCACTTGTTCCTTCAACTGAAATAATTGGATTCTTACACAGAAGTTTGGATATATGATTGAGTTTTGCTTGGACGGTGGAAATTCTGTCACCACTGTCATTCTTTAATCTAAAAAATATAAGCAAGCAGAAAAAACCCAAAGGTGAAAAACAAATTACTAAGTGTAAAATTATCTCAGTATTTATCAGTATTATATATTGTGGAAAAAAAATTCCTTTTCTGCTTAAATTCTCAGAACAAGAAGACAAGTACTAAAACAGAATTCCCAAATAACATATCAAAGAGGTTATTTAGTCCCAATTCTACAAGCATTAGTCTAGCTCTAAACATCACAGATCTAAAGAGAATCCCACTCACTTCAGCTTAAATTTAATGGAAGACGGGTGCAATCCATCCTATTTTTGGATCTTATTTAAGACCAGACAGATTTTTAGGAGCATTATATATCCATAAGGCCTCTGACTGACCTAGCACATCATTGCTACGCATACTTGGAGAAACCAGAAATGTTTATGCTTTAATTCTAAGTTTTGACATTACATAACTCAGCCTTAAGTTCTCAGTACCAGAACTTGGTTTATGTGACTAATTCATAGCAAGATATTTTGAAGGGACCAATAGAGGGATGTTCATATTTTTTGCTTCTAGTAGAAGATAAAACATCAATGTTCAGCCCCACAGATTTCACTTCCTCTCATACAGGATCACAAAATGTTTTTAGGCATCAGTAAGAATCAAATGTACAATTATATTTAATTTTAACACAAAAAGACATTGGACCAACCTACACACAGTCAAAACAGCCAACACTTCTTATTTACAAACTGCTTCCAGTACATTCATATAGGCAGATTTCAAAAAGACTCATGTATGTTAACATTAAGGGAAAGAGGGGAAATTATAAACAGAGTAATTTTTACTCCTAATAAATTAAACTGAATCATGACAAGTTTACCTCACATCTTGCTGAAGTACTGTATCTTTTTTAGCAGAAAAAATTCACTTTTCAGGCTAGAGGGTATAAAACAGGTCTTAACCATTTAACATCATTCCTCTGCAGTACAGAAATTACAATTATTACAAAAATGCCATACCTCTGTAACAACTCCTGCAGCAATAGTGGAACCACTGTAGCGTAACATAAATCTCCCTAGCTCTTTAAAATCTTTGTACAACTCTAGAGCAACAGGTCTTTGAGTTTGTAGTTCTATTAGAGCATTCTGTCCTTTAGCCAAGAACCTACAGGTTAAAAAAGCAGAAAATTCTATTAGAAATGTATGCACAAATAAATGAAGAAAAGAACACTGAATAAATGGAAAAGAATCATTTTGGAAAGCCCAGAAAACAATTATAAGGCTTGATTTCAAGTATAACCCAAGCCATGAGACTGAAAACTAATTTTCCTAGAGTATATTTTTTCATGAGGCAACGAAGTTTTCTTCAAGAAAAAATTCTTGGCACTCACCAGAGTATTTAATAAACTGTTTTAAATCTAATTACCTCATTAATATCTATTTTTTCATGTCAAGTGATAATCAAGTCTTGTTTCAACCCCACAATTAAAGAGTCAATTCATTACTTTGTAGAAGTCTGCAACAGTTTCAGCCATGAAATCTCTGGAAAAGGATTATTCTGAAAATGTTATATGTATCAAACAGCATCTCCAGCCAAATACAGCTTAAAATAACTACAGGGATGTTACTTTAGTTGTATGGGAAGACTCCCTAAATTTCTTTTGCACTGACACACTGTCTAGTCAAGTGTGTTTTAGACAGTTAGCCATCTCCAGAATTATATAAGGATCCCGTGCTTTAACAATAAAAGAAAAAAAACTGTTAAAAATAAAAAAGAAAAGAGAGAGAAAAATAATCCTTTACGTGAAGAGCTGCTGATGTAGAATTCATTCCCAATTCTGCAAGTGACCTTAGGCCTAAGTCATTGTACTTCTCAGGTGCTTTGCATTTATCAAGAGAGCAGGAGGTTTTTCAGTTTGTAAAGCACATTGAAATCCAAACATGAAACCAACTAAAACAATAAAAGCATATTCTTATAACATACAATTGATTCATAGTAGAACCTGTTTGATATACTGTGCATTAAACATCAACCCATTTCTTGAGTAATTATTAACTATTCATAACACTTACTTAGGTTTTTTCTTTGTCACTTCACCAGTGCTTTTGTGCAGGACACTCAACAGTCTTGTAATAGTAGCGGGTTCACTTACTGTTTGATAGTGTAAAAGCACCTGAAAATATTTTTTTCAGTTATTAAGCATTCTACAATAATCAGCAATCCTAGGTGTCAATAGTTGAAAACAGCAGCCTGTTTTAAGACTGATTTTTTTAAACAAATACTTATAAAATTTCTCTCACAGGAGTGTCTGCCTCACATCCAGTAACTGTTCCTAGTTCCCAGACTTTGTGACCACGACTGGTATGACACAGAGGCCGTATTTTATGTCATCACAAATATATTTTTTATCCTTCAGTGTTTTGCTTTTGCCATCTCAGTGCATCTGTTCTGTAGCATGAACTAATATTTTATTTAAGTTAAAAGGTATCTTAATCTTACACTTGAGTGCACCATTATATTTCCACAAGATGTGAGTTCTGAAGCCTAGGTGTGGTGGAACTCACATTCTCTGAAATGGCTCAGCCATGTCTTAAAAGCCAGTAAGAATATGCATAAACAGCCACAATAGCCCCTTCTATCCAATTTAAGTTACAGAAGAATCTGTTTCCTCTGGAGAGACAGAATCACTTCTGGATTCTGAATGTCTCCCATATTCAGGAAGTCAGAGAGAGGAAAAGCCCTGAGCAACCTGCCATGAACACAATTTTCACTTACAGGAAATCCTTTAGTGATTGGAACCTCAATATTGAAGATGAGAACTCGAGCTCTGAACCGAGTACAAACTTTAATGGGCTCCTTGGGATCACAAAACACACAGCCCACACTACAAGAGAGAACAAAACAACAAATAAATGATCAAACTAACAGATATCTCTTGGCATAGAAGCATTAAATAATTATCCTTTTCCACAGCAGTGATTAAGACAGGCGAAGGAAAAGCAACACCACTTGAATATAACCAGGGTAGTGGGGGGGGGCAGAGTGTAGGTGTGTGAATATCCAGGAACACTGTATTAAAGCCTGTAACAAAATGTGTTCCTAGACAATGTCTACCTTATTTTGTGTGTATGCATGAAGGACTCTGTCTAGTTCACTGAACAATTACGTCCATTGCTGATCAGTTTCTGAAAATGTCATTGTTTCCTGTGTGTAGATATTTTTAAGAATTAGACTTTCATTCAGAGATTCAGGGTTTCCGTTCAACAGCATAAAATACTGCATGGTGCCCAAAATTGCACTCCTGCTGTCTGTAGCTCAAATATTCTCTGGATAATAAGGGAAGATCATGATCAGGACTCAAAACCTGAGCTTTCAGCAACATCCATTTCCAAAGAATTCTACATGGAGTCACAAGAAAGCTGCTGCTTGTTACAAGCTGGTAAGTAGACTAGACATGGCTTTTCCACAGGGGCTAGTTTTAGCCACCTGAAATTAAAGGAAAAGTAATCCCATACTGGAATACATGACGTAAGAGAAACAACAGCATGATTAAACATACACATACACATCAAATTTCATCAATATCAAGAGGACTTAAATTCATAGCTTTTCTTGACAACTCTAACAGATCTCCAAAAGATGAATGACATCAAGGTAACAAATTGACTCAAGACTTTGTTCAACAACTAGAACAAGACTTCCCTCACCCTTTTACCACTGAGAATCCCACCCCACTATGAAATGGCAGCACAGAATAACTGTACTTTTCCCTTAAAGCAGAGCACAGATTTGAAAAACTATCAACACAAGGAGATTTTCAAAGGGTAGCTTGAAAGTTTCCTGTCTGAAGTCCAACTGGAATGCAAAAAAGTTGAACAAATTGTGGATCCACTTATCTGGCTTGAACAATGAACACTTAAAAGCTTGAGGCTAATGCTTAGTATGAATGCTACAGACTGGAAAAGACACAAAGAGAGTTGCTGCACCTCACTATCTGACCATCCCTTAGCAAGACATTTAGGGAAATAAATCTTACAAGCAGCTAGATGTGTTGAATAAACAGTTTACATCAATTACACTTGTACAGATTTACTTATTAGTACGAAATGGCAGTTGTTTGCATGTGTCCAGTTAGAATGATTGATAATTTGAGACATTCTTTAAAGATTTTCAGCTTTATTTAGCAATGCAGGTTGAATTATTTGGCAATTAAAATGTCCAAGGAGTAGACTAAAAGAAAGGGCTTGGAAGCTTACTGGTGTCAGCACTAGGGCAAAAGATGAAAACTGACAGCACTCTTCTGTGGCTGCCGTTGCACATGCAGCAGATGTTTCCACCGTTTGTACATGCAAGCCAGGTGATACGCATCACTTTGGTTTTAAATATCCTGGTACCCAACCATTCTTCAAGCAAACCGCTGTAATACAGCCCAGTGCAGTAGCTATATAGCTTTTCATTAAAAACAAACCGTTACTTAGACTGAAACCCAGTTTTTCTCACTTGATTTTGATGATATCCATGCCGGTCAAAGTGAGACTAACGTGATCTCCTGCTGCAGCCCAATCAACTGGTTCATCGTGCAGTGTGATTCCTGGAAATGAGTAAGAACACAACCTCACAGTGAAGTACCTAGGTTCTGAGCTACAAACAAACAGCTCTGTTTGGGCCATTTGTGCTTCATCAACCATTACTCATCAATTTTCAGTATGAATGAGTTGAGAGTAAAAGCTTTTTAACTGAGAAGACTGAGGAAGCTTTTTTCCCCCCTTGGTGAGGATTCGCTATTCTCTCTTGCCGCACCCTGCACCATAACATGGCCTTATTCAAGCCAGAGAGGGGACCTGGCCCTTGTCACCAGCAGGGATGACGCAATCCTGAAAATGCTGTAGCACTAATATCTCCATATCTGCCCCACCCGTCCTTTGAGGAACACGCACACCCTAGACCGCATCTTTCATATACTTTTATGGTACTGTGTCAACTTTCATTTACCTTAAGTGGGTTTGCTGACTCTTTCATAAAAAAGCGTAACCGAAGCCTTTCGTTTGTGACATTGCGTCTATCAGAAAGCATCTTTACAAGCAATTTAATTATGATTTTTATGTATTTTAATTTATTTAAAAGACAACCTAGCTGCTGGGTGAGGACAAGACTAATTAGCTCTGATTGAACATACTGAAGATTTTGGTGGACACCAAGAGAGAAAGAAAAAAACCTGATTTTTTAGAAATATTGCATATATTTATAGGATCTAGATCTATTTTGCTGCATATTGTATCTCTTGACCAGCAAATTTGTTCCCAAAACCACTTGCCAGAAACATGATTATAGTTCAATCATGATAAGTAACATTATTTAAGCAGCACTGATAACTATTCGATTTACCTGTCATTATCACAGAATGAAAGGAATTTCACCTCTTGAAATCTACAACTTGAATTGTAATGTGCACACCACCTTAAGTAAATACTGTATGCTAAATTAAACTATTATTCTTTACATGAAATATAAATAGTACATGGTTAATGAACTTATATGCCCCCAACTTTCATTTGCATTTCAGTCATAGGAGAGGCAGTATAAAAGAAAAACCATAGAATCCTGCTGCTGGAGATACTCAGACAAAATACATCTTTTTCCACGGTACTTCCTCCACTCCCTACACTCCCTACAGAGGAGTGATTACAGTGGTCTGATACCCAAATTCATCCACATTATTGTAACAATCCTGTGTATGTGAATAATGAGCATAGAACTGTGTACACTGATAGACTGAAGAGCTTCCCAAATTAGCACTGAACAAACTGGGTTTGGAACAGAACAAACCAACATATTGCTGAATTCAAGCAAAATACTTAGATACAAAAACCTATTCATATCTCAAGGACTCAATTTTTTATTCACTAGCTAATGTAGAAAAATCATAATTTTATCTTTCTATCTGCATATGAAACAAAACCAACTCCACAGTACAAAGACAGCAAGCTTAATCAGGAAACAGCTAAGCACTTAATGTGTAGCTATTTCTTTTCAGAAATCAAATGCACTGAAATTTAAGTCAAATTTTCCTCTCTTTTCTAGTTGCTCAAGACAACTATATCCAGAAAGTGTGACACTATAAAAGGATCAGTGGCAAATCATACAATATCAAACAGGAGCAATGACTTAATTCTCAAGCTTTTTCACAACCAATTAATAAGATTAATTTCTAAAAGTTGTTCAACATTCCCACACTTTCTAACAGCAGAAGCTCCACAGTAAAGCTGAATACTAATGATCCCCGTACTGAATATCTTTATAGATACTGCTGGAACTCAAATGCTTTTACAGGCTCTTAATAAAGCAATGTCAAAAACCAAAAGACTATAATATTTGGATTACCTGATAAGGTAAAAAAAAGCATGCAAGATTTCACATATTCTTCACAGACATTTTTATACAGATACAGTCACATCTAAAGAAATTCGTTTTATGCTTTCACAAATTATGTCTGACAGTTAGTATCAGTTTGACAGTCTGTTACCATTTCAGTAACTGTTTCTAGCCCAGTATTGACCTGAAAGTAAACATGCTTCTGAAGACTGTACCTTTTGCAGTGCAAGTTTCATTGGGAGGCATTGCCAGAAGTCGTTCTCCAACCTGAATATAGCCTGCTTCTATTTTACCAGTCACACAAAATCCTGAACCTTGGTCTGCAATAAACACAGCAACAATTTCAAAAATCTTCATAATACAGTCAATTTCACAACAGAAGTTAGACCTTCACCAAAGCACAGACAAGTTTTTAATACAATGAAGAATTTTTCCTATCTCAGCAGTGTTCACCAGTACTTGCAAGTTAGACAGCTGCGCATCATAATGAAAATGAAACATTAAATTTAAAATCTCTAGATCTTATGTTTTTCAGAACTAAGGAAGAAGTATTCTTCTTTAAATAAATGTAGGTACATAAAAAATGTTTTTTAGTTTTTCAGTATTAGACTAAGAGCCTTAATTTCTAGAAATATTATTGCACTTTCTCACTATAATTACAGATAAAAGTCATATGACAGACCTCTCATAATAATTCTCATGCATACAGGTACAAATTCCTATGCCATTTACTGTTTAAATGAGTTAGGACCCTACATACTCTGTCTGCATATTACTTTTACTCCTGGAAATGTCAAATAATGATATAGTCCTATTTAACATGAAAAACTATTATAACTGGAGATTATTTAAGCATTTCTGAATAAAAGATTGGCAAAGCTTTCATCTTCAATGTCCCAACAGTCTGTTCATCATTTGAATGATATGCCAGTTACTTTCCACTGACATGCTACACATGTACATTTAAGCACACCTTAACAAATGGCTCATCTTCCTAGCATGTGTTTGCAGGTGTGTTTAAAAATAACTCTCTGAACTGGTTCTACAATGACATTTTCAGTACCCACGCAACCAACAAATAATCTTTTGCTGAACATCAGAATTCAGCGATACAAGCAAGTGTCCTAGTATTTTGTGTTGCACATGCAATTAAAAGCTGAATTTAAAAAAACAACTTGATCTCAAATCTTGAGGTCACTTACTCTTGCTCTTTGCATTCATCACAGATACTGATGAACGCTTCTGTGTAATGAATGCTTCCATCTTTCTATCTGGAAAAATATTACCAGTATGCCTGCATGCTAATTTTCCTCTATCCCAGCAAATGAGCTGAAACACAGACAATTAACAGATGACATCAAATATCAAACAGAAAAGTGTCAAAGCTGGTACTGGCTAGAAAGAGAATACCCACGTCACAGACACCACCTCAATACAGTACCCAAAACAACCTGAAGCTGTCTTTGCAAGCACTTGTGGCAGCCAGAAACATGAACTGATTCTAGGCTGTCAACCCCTCCCAAGCACAATCGAGAATCATTTATCTTTTGTTCACATCATCACCAGGTCTGGCTTGGTAAACCAATGCGGTCTTTGAAGCTTCACCAACTCCCATGCTGATTGCTTTCTGAAAAGCATCAAGTTCCTTCAGTTCCCCCTGAAATCAGTGCAAGTGCAAAATGCTCAGTGGGGGACAGAATCAGGGCATGAAAAATGGCCCAATTTCTGTGCATCATGGTACTTGGTTCTGCCAGGACATGTTCTTTGCCCTCAGGATTTGGTTGGTGTACAAGGCGTTTAGGGTCAGATTTGTCATACCACATTATAATTCTGTCTAGGGTAATTAGGGACTGATGCAGCAGTGAAGGGGTCTAGAGGGACCTCCCAGATCAGGAGATAGTTCGCCTGGAGAGAATGAATATTAGGACGACTGAGGAGGATAACAGTTAAAAGCTGGCTGAGGCAGGTGAACCATCTATGTGAGCAGCCTTAACAGAGAAAGGGGTTTTCCAAACTGTGTAGGAGTACATTCAGCACTCTCGCTTTTTACAAGCTTTTATGGACAGCTCCTCCTACTCCAGAGTATGCACAGGTACTGGAACAGAGCTGAGAACCGTTGTTGCTTCACGCACTTGTATCTGCAGCTACTTCCCCCAGTGGCATCAAAGTTAATTAAGTTTTGAGATCATAACAAAAGCAGAAATAGCCTAAAAATTACCTAAAAGGCCGCAATTTAGTGAAAAATCCTCTATATGTAAATTGAGTCTCTTCCAAAGTAATTATTTTTTGCATACTTTAGCAAAATAGATGTAGTCAAAATTGCTCATTTTGTGAAACTTTGCTCAACCCAAAAATTATTTTTGCAGCCAAAAAGCTGTGGTATTATTTTGAAAGATCTCAATCAATAATCCTAACACACTTTCCCACAGTTGATGAAATTGAAAAATAAAATACACATAGAGATGGCATAGATGACAAAACCAGTCACACTAGGGTAAATTCCCATGCAAGTTNCAAAACCAGTCACACTAGGGTAATTCCCATGCAAGTTTTCAATATCTAGCAGTATGGCTTCAGTTAAATCAGCTAACCAAGGGCATGCACAATATCTAGTGTCTTCTCAAAGGCCCACAGGAAAATGGCACAAATCTAGTATTTCCAGGTTTATACTACTTACAATCAGTATTTTGATCTGATGTTTTTGTACTTCTCCTATAAACACCCTAAATATAAAACTTCTTCAAATATGAATTTTGATAATCATATTTGATTACAAAT
>VWZN01022045.1:95019-160940 GCA_013396955.1 Regulus satrapa | reverse complement strand
TGAGCCGCGGAGACCTTTGCCCCCGGCGGGCGCAGCCGGGCGCTGCTGATAACCGGGTATGTACGCAATTCTGGGCTGCGGTCCCCTTCTGAGTTGAAGATACGTGAAAAATAGATAATATCCCCGCCCACCGCTGCAGCTGTTAGCACCAGAGAGGTGCTGAGAAGCCAGAGTTGGTTTGTGCAATTTAATCTTTTTTTTTTTTTTTAATCTAACTTGAAGCGCAGTGAAAATAACAAATATTCTTGTAGAGCCAATGTAAAACTTAGATCAATGTCTCTAATAAAGTTAGGGCTGCAGTTAAGCACAGCGGTGCATTTTGAAAGAGGCACTTCTATTTGGGGATTTTATTTCATGAAGTTCTTTTTTTTTATCTTCTCGTGTCCTGGCTAGTTGCAGATACTGCGAATGCATTCCCAGATTGCTGTGACCTTGCCCATGCAGCCGTAGAGCAGGGTTTGTTCGAGGAATTAACATTTGGTGGTGGCATTCTTGCTGGTTAGACCTTGCCCGTCTCACGGCGAGGACCGTGCCAGGGCACACGGTCAGCACCAGCAGGCTGTGGCTGCGGGCTCAGCCGGGAGACCTTTCTGGGCTCTCTCAGGAGAGATGGGAGCCAGAGAATGGCTGGGTCAGTCATTCTGCAGTGCTTCAGTTTATGGGCCACAGGCTGGGGGTTTATTTTATCTCTCTAAGGGTTATTTGCATGCTCGTAAACACTTTGTCGAAGTTAAGGGTAAAATATGCATTAAACATGTAATGTGGTCTGCAAGAACATACAAGTGTTGTAATTCATGTAAGAAGGAATTTGAAGATTTGTCTTTAGAAAACTTACCTGCAAAACATGGTTCAAATAGTCTCAAAAAAATCTCAAAAATTATTGGGGTAATTTTGTATATAAGTAGAAAAGTAATTCTGCTGGTTCTACATAATTTAGAAATGAAAATTGAAAATATTTATTACTTGACCTTTTTCAGCAAATTTTGAGCATAGTCTTACAATATGTTTTTCTGTTCCTTCACAGGTTTTTCTTCTCTGGGGATAAAGCCATGGCTGAAATGAGTGATATCCATGTACAAAAACTAACCATTGTTCAGCAAGCAATCGCCTCTTGTTGTGGAGCTATAATTACATCATTATTTGGTAAGGCAAACAATGAAGCTGGCCACAGAGAGAATCTTACAAAGTGATTACCCTTCAGTTTGACTCAGCATGGTATCTGCTTATGTATGCTTCCATTAATATGTTCAACAAAGATTTTTTTTTTGTCTTTTTAGTCTTTTTAAAAGAATGGTTAATTGAAATCTTTTGTGTCCCTGATAATGTCAAACTATTTCTGAAAGTAAGAATAATATTTACTAACTTTGAATTTCTCTTTCTTCTTTTTATTTATTTGGTGTAGTTATTGATTGCTTTCTGTTGAGAAGAAACAAAATTATTAATAACAATTAATTTCCATATTTCTTGCTACTTTGAAAATATTTTAGATAAAAGTCTGCCTTACAGTACAACACACAAATCTTGCAAAGCTGGTTCCAGTAAGGCATAGTGATAACAGTTCTTCTCTGATGTCTTACCCTGTCAAATCCTTTTATTGTTGGATTTGGTTTGATTTTTTTTCTTTCTTTCTCCATTGCTTTTAAGGATACTTTTTTTGTTACTCTGTTAAACTTCTGAATAGTAGATGGAATTCATCTTCTGTTTCATCTTCAGTCACGTCACTCAAGACCTCCTTCCCCATGCATACCTAAGGAGGCATTGGTTGGTTATATTTAGCACTCCACGTCTCTTGGAATTCTACTAGCTCATACTTTGTGCTTCTGTTACTTTTTGTTTTAAGATAGCCTTTAGTTGTGACTTTGGTTTTAATGTAGATTAAGCTGCAGGGAAATGTGCAATTTTCTAAGCATGATTTCCGTCCACAAAATCTCCAAATGTTTACCAGGAACCTGTCGAACTCATAGTCTTTTTGTCCAGTTTCACTATGTATCCTGTACATCGGACCTGTGGAATTCCCAAGATAGATTTCAACTGTGTGTACCTACCCACAATTCTAGTACAGGGTAAGGTGGTGATGCTCAAGAGAGGTACAGGAGACTGGCTCCTGTCCGAAGTGCCAGCCTGAGACAGTAAACTAGAATAGTGAGAGTGGCTGAAATGCTACTAGATGGTGAATTTTAAGCAGTCACACAAGATCCCAAAGTGTGAGCCAAATATTCCACCACCTGTTAGTCAACTGAGAGGCAGCAGCAGAGAGCTGAGGTGTGACAGCATTGCCTGAGCATAGGAGTGTCTTCAGCGAGACACCGACCAGAGTGTGTGACTTTAGCTGGCACTTGGTAAGTAAGGCTGTAGGTCTTGTGTCATTTCTGTCAACTCTGTAGGTACTTTGGTTGCCTTAGAGACTCAGATGGGACCAGCTGATGGTATGCAGGCAGCTGAATTGAGTCCTCAACTGATATAATCAGAGGAAGGAGGTTCAGCTGCCCAGCAATGGACACTGCAGTGTTCAGCATGTCTCAGCCAGTGGTAGTTGTAAGAGCTGCAGTGGAAGCAGTGAAGTGTTCACTCAACCTTCACTTACTTTTCAAGAATCCAAACATTTTACATATTGGCTACATGCAGCAAAAAAAGAAAAGTACATAATGAATTTTTTTTTTTTTTTTTTAAGTTGTGATAAGGTCGGTTTATTGAAAAAGAGCAAACACATGGAGAATGCTGTGCTGTTTTGTATGCTGGAGCCCAAAATTCGATTTTGTATGCCTTGTGGTATGCTACTTATAAAGGTTGGCAGTAATACAACAAGTCTTAGCAAGTTCAGAGAACATGACACAGTGGTTTTTGAAGGAGCTGTGTGTATCTAATATTTTATGCCTGTGCAACTGTTGTAAATTAGAAAAGATAGATTTGATGTCTTGCAAACCATACAGGGTGTGTAGTTCTCCTTCATCTCTGATAATATTGTCTCTGTCTGCTAACATACTTTTTCTCTCTGCCTGATAACATTGTAAAAACTTGGAGGTTTTTTCCCCCCTTCTGGAAACAAAGAAAAGGTTGTAGAAGTTAATGATAAAGCATCTGTAAACTTCTGTGTTTTCACGGCATCCAGGGTGTTTCTAAATGACTTCTCTTCCATTTTAGTAACTCCTCTTGATGTTGTTAAAACTCGACTGCAAGCCCAAAGCAATCCATTCCATAAAGGTAAACAAACAAATGTGCAGAGTAATGGGGGACTCAGAATGCTTTTTGCTCTTGCATTTAGCTGATAGTTGTCCTAATGCTGTGCTGAGCTGCAGAATGTTTGAGTTTGTTTCTCCAGTGTAACTGTGGGAGGGCAAAAGCAATACACCAGTTTACACTAAACAGACACAGTAGAAAAAAATCCCATACATCCATACCATTTAAAACAGGCTTTTTTCCCCCATCTTAATATTTTTATTATGACAGAAGCTACAACTAATACTGAGTTGAGTCAAACAATAAAAAGCTGTTACTAAATTAATAAATATTTCATCAGAGGGCTTACTTGGTCAGGATGTTATATCAAAGTTCATCTCCTCCAGAATGCAGAGATATTTGAAATGGAGAAGTCTTAACAAGTCACTTGCCACTTGGGTTCTAAATAGATGAAGATACTGTGCTCTCAAAGATGTGCTAATGGTTCCTACTATTTACTTATACTTTGTAAATGAGATTTAAAAGGAAAGAAGATGACTGGTTTTGCATGCTGAATGTGGAGGTGAGTATTTGCAGTCACACTTGCAAACTGAATTAGGAAAAATACTAGTGCCTTCTATTCTGTTTTTGAGTAAGTTCAAAGCCTTCAGAAATCTCCAGATGTGAAGCTTAAAGTATGTTTTTTGCAATGGTGGTAATATTTTATCAGATTGAAAGTACATGATGTAAAAGAAATGAAAAACAAATGGAGGGGATGATCTAGTGTAAATACAGATCAAGATAAGATAATGCAGATAAAACACAATGCCTCCACTTGAAGTAGATGCTGAGGCTACTTAATAAACATTTAAAACTCTGAAAGATATTCGCAGTTACATACAATAGTGACGTTCAGGTCTTGTGTTAGTTCTACTTTTCAGAAGATAGATGGTAGTATAACCTAAACAAGTCTCTTTGAGCCTTGTTTGTGAAGGCAGTTCCATTTAGTTGGGCAGTCTGAGTGGTACATTTGTACCCTTTGACCTAATTTGTCATTACTGGCTTTACCAAAATTATTTTGCCCCTCTGTGTCTAACCAGAGATAAATCTGTGTTGCCATTATATCCAATGAAAATTGCTGCTGTGAAATAACAATCTTGCAAGCATTAACTATATTCTTATACACCATTCTATTAGGAAAGTGTTTTGTATGCTCCAACGGCCTTATGGATCATGTAAACGTTTGTGAAAATGGGGACAGCAAAGCCTGGTGTAAAAAACCTGGGCCTTTTAAAGGGATGTTGGTAAGAACATTTGACATGTGTATAAAACTGCATTTTTAAGTAGCATACTGCAAAGTTTTCAGGGGTTTTTCAGTTCTACTGGTATCTGTTATCATTTGAGAGGGTTTTCATGTGGTTACACTGCTGATTGATGATACCTTCTACTGTCTGCAATAAAGTACATATTCCTTCCTTAGGATGAACAAGGAGGCAGCTGCATAGCTCTCCTCACAGGTTATTTGCTTTATGATTTAATTTTCCCCACTTAAGCTACATTGGCAGTATTATTTGGCTGATTGTAGGTGATAATTTTCTCTTATCTGCTTATAGCCCTCATGCCCACACATGTCCCTATATGCTCTTGAGCTGAACTAATGGTGAAAATAGTGTTTAAAGTTAAATTGATGTATCAAATCCTCTATCCATTGAGACCTATAGGACTAGCATTTTCCCAGACACTTGAAACAGACCTGCTGGCAGATACTGTCAGGCTGGTTTATTAGTCAAACTTTTTTTTGATTTTGTCATGAAATTAAACCTATGATCGGGGATTTATCAGAATGAAGATCTTGAGAAAGGACTGTTAATGCAAAAGTTGTCTTCAGTAGTTTTACAGGGTTGGTTTTTTTTATTAATAACTTTACAAGTGTGATTTTTTTTTTTCAATTAGCTTTACTATGTTATTTTATAAAGTTAGTTTTCTATTTGACATTAATTTTATGCCTGGTTTTTCCATAACAAGGTAATGAGGAAAGAAGAGTGACTATCATATAACTTTATCTTCTTAAAAACAACAAAAAAAAGTCCTATCTTTTATCTATACCTTCCTGTTTTGGAAACTTGTTGAAGCTGGGTTATAAACGTACCAACTAGGTAGTATAAAAGTGTTTTTTCTGTTAAACCGTGTTAGGATCTCTAGGGATTCTTGGCTTCTTTTCAAAGCTAGTCAGATTTGTTGTAATAAACCATTTCTTTGTTTTTCCCATTCAACTTTTTACCTCATAGATTTAGTCCATCAAGGCTGTCTCCTCTAAAGCTATTTGCTTTTTTCTTTCTCCAAGTCCTTTTTGTGGTCTGCCAGACTCTTGTCAGTCTTTGGAGGGCCTGTGATAATGTCTGGTTTTAGATGTATTTTAATCCATTGAATCTCAACCTCCTTTCCCAGATGAACTAAGAAAATGAGGTATCCTGTCCTGACATTACAAAGTTTGTATTTTTGCTTGTGATTTCAGTTGAATGATCTTCCTCTGCTGTCAGTCTCCTGGGAATTTACAGGACAGCTGTAATAATAATTACAAGCTTATATATGGTATAGTGTATATACATTGTATGCATGGGGTCACATTGTCAGACGAAGCAAACATTGACTAATTGTTGAGATTTAGTTGCTATTTCTTGCCTAGAAACTCTGCTGCATATTGAAAAAATTATTTTAGTGGATTTTTGTGGGGAAGTTTCCTCAAGTTTCTGCAATACCATATTAGTTCTGAAAATAGTTTTTCACGGGGCTGTCAGTCACTGATAAACACTTAGTACTTCAGCTTTTTAAGGATGGAAGGAAATTCTTTATTTCAGTCAAATTATTCTGTTCAGCTCAGTGGAACCGTTTGCATGATTAAGTGTGATAGCTTGTGTAAGCAGTTACAAAATTGGGATCTTACAGTGATAAGCTATTTGAGAAACATACTTTTAAAGACATTAGTTTTAGGTTCAGTCAGCTAAAATTTATTAGTAACTACAAAAGTTTGTAGCTAATTATTGCTTTTTGCCTGGTTATGTTTTTAGGATGCATTTGTGAAAATTATTAGAATAGAGGGAATTAAGTCACTGTGGAGTGGGCTCTCCCCAACACTGTAAGTTGAATGGGTTTTTTGGTAACATGCTATAAGTTATTATTTTAAAAAATTAGTTAATTATTTTTGACAAATTATCATGCTTTTTTTTCTAAGTTATTTTTAAAATTTGGACAATTCTGAAGTTACAGACTAATCAGTTCAATCAGAAATGTCAATGGACAGTATAGTTTTTGCCAGATTTTAGAATTTCCTGATACATTCTCAGTATCAGGATCAATAGACTTATCACTCTGCTATTTTTTGTTTTTCCCTACTATAACCATTGCTTTGATAGCATCATTGAATCACAGGATAGGACCAGGTTACTGGAGAGGGCCAGTCTTGGACACATGCTTGTTGTTGTATCTTGTTACTTAATGACTTGATATCAGCAGCACAGCTGTTTCCAGACACACTGGTGTTGCACCTCATTACCTTCACTTAATTTTTGTAATAACCTTCTTTATTTCAAAGAACATTGGGGTTTTCTTCTATCTGGGTAAACAGATAATTAATTTCTCTCTACAAGAGCAATTTACATATTTAAACATTGCAATCAGATCTCTTCCTTGTCTTCTCTTTAGGCTTAACAGCCCCAAACTCTTCATCTTTTTATTCATATTAACCTGCTACAGATAAAATTAAGACTTCTATAATTATGTTCTCCTTCATAAACCAAGAAAGTTTTTGAATCTTAAGATGTGAATATGTAAAGATTTGTAAGGCACAAAGTGGAAGTGCCCAGTGGGAAGCACTGATACACATTTGACTTGCAGACAGTGCTCAGTGTATAGGCACAAAAAAAGCAAAGCATGGTGGAGCTCAGCCCTGTTAACCCTCCAGTATGTGCCAATTTCAAAATATAAACATTAGGGCCTGGCTGAACTGTTCCTTTTTACAAAACTTGTGTTCAGTTCTCCAGCAGAGAAATAACTTCTTTACTGCAGAAATTCACAGAGGTAGGTAGAAGGGAAGGTCTAAACTAAGCCATGTTGGTTTTCCAAGAATGACAACCCTTGGTGTTTTTTGGTAATGGTGGTACATACTGTATTGGCACAGGCATAACACATAAGTATACTTGCCATTTTATAGTAAGATGTGGTGCTTTAGCCCTACACTGAATGATTATTGAATCTACCTGGTTGTTACTATAGTCTCTACTATGTGCTGGTGTGGAAAAAGCTTATATTTATGCATACTACATTGTCTTTCAATGAGTATCATGGCTGTTGATCAAGAACATAATATCCAGTTGTTACATAAATAAAAGTTAAGGTTAATCATACTTGTGTAGTATTTTGTTTGGGTTCTTCACTTTCAAATCTTTCAATTACTATTTTTTAATCAAAATAGTTCTGGAGCTGGTGTGGAAAAGATTTTGCCTGAGATAATCTACTGCCATTTTGCCTAAGTGAAAAAGAAAACCTGGGAAATGTGTGGGTTTGAAACTCCTAACTAGAAGCAGCGAATCAAAGCTATGGGATTAATGTTGGGGGTTTTTATTAATNAGCTATGGGATTAATGTGGGGGGTTTTTATTAATCCATTACATACAGCTGGAGATTTAACTTAAAAAAAAAAAAAAAAAAAAGTAAAATATCCATACTAGACAGTTGGCTTCATTCTCCTGCTTTCCTTGTATTAATTTAAATTTCCTCTCTTATATTTTAGAATAATGGCAGTTCCTACCACAGTAATCTATTTTACCTGCTATGACCAACTGTCTGCAGCTTTGAAAAACAGACCAGGAAAGCATGATGAGAACATTCCAGTTATTGCAGGTTCTTTAAGCAGATGTAAGTTGTCCTCTGTTTAAAGAGAAAACTGGAACATAGTACCTGTATGCTGTTTTCTTGGGTTTGTTTCTTTGACTGTTATTTAAAGTAAATGTGCCTGTGGGTTTAAATGAGGGATGGGGAGGAATGCTGTCATTACCCAGTATTTCTAAGGACAACAAAACCCTCTAACCTGGAATAATAAAATTCGGTTTTGCTGAAACACTTTCACTACATTTGTAATTTTTTCAAAATTTTATACTTAGAGATATCTACCAAGGACAGTTTAATTTAAATCTGTTCTGCCATCACTCTAATAATAAACATCATTATTTGCTATAATGGAAGGTACATAGATAATTATAACAAAGATGAAAATTGGACTCGTACTGGTTTTACTGCTGTATGATGTGGATGGAATTTGTATATTTTCTTACTTTTGTTTATCCTTTTCCTATCTATTTTCATAGTAATAACTCATAATATATTTTAGGACTTTCTTAGAAGGGTCTGATGATGCAGTTCCGTGTTCTAAATGTGACAGCCATGGGGGCACTGGTAGACTAGTGGGAAAAGAATTGCTGTTTTGTGATGGTGTAGCAACCTTATCAGGTTGTTCCAGATTTTAAATTTATGTGTAAAACCTTATTCCAGCAAGAGAAGAAAAATTCTTGGATCTAGTAAAATGTTCAATGCCTGTTAGATGTGTGATGGTAGCTTGTGATGACTCAATGATGGTTGTGCAAGATGCAAGAGTTACTTTATGAGATATTTGTTCTTGGTCGTTAAAAATAAGAGTGGCAAAGATGCTAGAAATCAATAAAAGCTTAAATATTACCACAATTCTGTCCTTAACACAAAAAAAAAGCCTTAAACATCAAGACCACTGTCTTCAACTTACAGTTTAAAATGGCAACTAATGAAAATAATTGAGTGCAAGTACTTGAAATTTTCCACCTATTTATGTGTTAGATCTGAAAAAGAGAATTCTCAAACATGTTACATTGATTACAACATGCTAGCATTGGAAAAAAAACCAAAAACCTGACCTAAACTGGAAACACATAGTTTTCTTATTTGGGAATGAAACTTATTTTGGAAATTAATTTAAGGAAAATGGGAGAGTTGAAAAGAATCAAATATATCAAGTAGGGTGAGACATGACTTAAATGTTCAGGAAATTAAATATTGATTAAATTAAATATGTGCTGTTAAATATTGATTTTTCTGAGGAATCCATGGTTCCTTTGCAGTCGGTTCTGCTACCGTGGTGAGTCCCCTGGAGCTGATCAGAACCCAAATGCAGTCCCGCAGGTGGTCCTACAAGGAGCTGTACCTGTGTATCAGCACCAAAGTGGCTGGGGATGGGTGGATCTCCCTGTGGGGAGGCTGGTCTTCTACTATTCTGAGAGATGTACCTTTCTCAGGTAAGGTTTATTTTCCGTGCAGGTTTTTACTTATGTTTTTATATTATTTTTTTTGTGGTTTGAGATTATTTTAACTGTTTGCTTTAGGAATGACTGAGATTTACTTTTTTTTTCCTTTTGAGTGTTTTTATTTCTAAATTCTCTGAATATGTGATATTTCCCCCCCTCCCTCATTTTGCTTGTGGATCCCAGGTAGGATTAATTGTTACATTCCCTTTCTCTGTACCAAGACTCTTTCTTCTCATCTTTAGCTCACACAATGACTGCTTTTCAAGAGCTTCAGTTGGAAATTTTCTCTGTGATAGAAATAGTGGCTATTTGCTGATAAACATGCTGTATCTAAGTGTTCTGTTACATAATTTTGGAAACATGCAGAGAGTGACATAGTAGTATCTTCAAGATTTATTTTTTTTTTAATCAAAATGAATTTGTACAACTGCTCCAAAAAACTCTTTAGCAAGACTCCAAAGCTGAAAGCCTAGAAGAGGAAAAGTCTGATTCAAGTCATAACTAGTCCTAGGGCTATTCCTTAAGATAACTGGAACAGAAATTACAAATTGTTAAAAGACCAGAAAGCCCCTGTCCCTTTAAGGCCTTTTTTGTCAGAGCACTTTTGGATCATCAGACATTAACTGTTGTTGAAGCAGTTTCTGTCATTGGGGTAGTACCAGGAATGGCATCTTTAAACACTTTATGTTAGCCCAGAAAAATCCTTCAAACATATTTTGGAAAGGTTCTTATTTAAACCTGGTTTTGAAGTCAGAGAACCCTTGAAGTATTTGATGTACTGTCCTTGTTCTCCTACTTCCTTCTTAAGATGATCTGCTACCTAATTTAATTTGTGTTTCCAAACAATCTAGTGGGCCAGTCATTGGTTTGGGCTGTTAATGGATATGTGTACCCAGAGTAAATTTAAGTTGGCTGTCCACCAAACTGAGATGTAAGTGGGCTGTGATGAAGATATTTCCTTAAAAATTGCAGTTGGCAGTTAAGTGAGCTAACTGAACCAGCTGCGTTATTTTCAGAATTTATAATGCTCTGTTCTCTTTCACTTAGCTGCTGGAAGATATTTGAAAATTGTGATTTAAATGTATTTCCTACTAAAAGATCAAGTTCCTTGATGGGACTTAATTTAGCCTTCTGTGATAGGGAAGGCTTCTGAGCCTATGAAAACACGGTTTCACTAAGGCTAAAGACAAGTGCCACAATTCATCTGAATCTTTTGTCTGAAGTGTTTCCTGTTCAATATTTATTTTGAATTTACTTATTTTTCTTCTCTGCTAAATGCAATTTTCTCTTAGGCTGTTCTCTAAAGTTTGTAAGGGAACTCTTAAATTCTTCATCTGATTCATGCTGTCTGACTTCAAGTAGAAACTCTTATTCTTTTATTGATTTTTGTCTGTAGCAGTGTGGCTAGAGGTAGTGAGCTTCCTTCCCCCTGCTGCTTTTAACAGAGTGGGAAGATCAGAGCACTGTGAGGGAGTGCACAAGGAAAAGGGCACTAAGGTGATGTGCATTCTTCTCAGCCCTTTTCAGATGCTTGTGCCCACACCTGCTGTTCCTCCAGTGATCCAAACCAGGTTTGTTGATTTTCAGTTGGTTCCCACACTGCTCTGGCATTCCCTGGACAGCCAGAGGGCACTCACTCATCTGTGCCAGTACTTTGTGGGCATGATGGTAGAGGCACAAATAAACCTAAAAGGCAGTAGCTGCATGTTGAGAACTACTCAACAAATAGTGAGCAGGCAAGTAGAAGCGTGAGTAAAGGAAAATGTATGTAAAAACGATGTAAAAAATCCCCAAATGCCACAACATTCTGCTTATATAAAGCTAAGGGTGTTTTATAGTGCTTAATGCGTTTTCCAACTGTGTTTCCTGATAATTTTTTCCTTATAACTGCTCTCTCTCTGCTCTGATGCGCTCCCTTGGTACCTTCAGTTTGGATGATGCCCCAACAGCAGATGGATCTCTGGTGTTCTCGGTTTGCACCTTTGCTGCAGGGAGTTCGAGTCGGTTATCTGCTGAGTTAAAATCAGTGTAACACTGAGTTGAGAAAGCAGGTTCTATTGAAAGCAGTCAAACAGCACAGTGTGACTCAAGAAGCACAGGATAATTAGAACTCCATTCTATTCCTAGACTCAAGTGCTCATTATGTGTTTCAAGCATGTTCCTTGGGACATTAGCTAGACTGAACAAAAAAGTTATGGATGTTTATAAACACAAAAACTGGTTTAATAATAATATTTGAGTCCTTCTTTCAGCAGCATCAAAGACAATATAAATGTAAATCCTATTTAGAGAAATGAGTCTTGTAGGTGCTTAAGCAAATTTTGGATTTAGATAATTTATATTAAATTAGGGTTCTGTACACTTCAAGAGTAGGTTCTCTTCAAATCCTCAGAATCCCTTCTGAGATATTGCCTACTTTTACTTTTGCAAAGTGTTGGAGGCCAGGCATGTGTGCTGATAGTCTTCATGGCAATAAAATGCTGTGAAATTTTTCTGCTGGCACAACCTGCAGAACTCGGTGCTGAATGAGACATAGTTACCTTTCAGGATATGGAGCTGTCATTTTCAGTATTTAGTTGACCAACTGCTATAAGGAATTACTCTCTAATTCAGCCCGGTAGTAAATACTTTGAAGTTTTAGTTAGAAAGCAGAAGTACAGTTTAGTTCAGCAGATGGTCACAGAAACAGATGTTATTCCTGAAAGTTGTTTGCTGGACTTGCCTCTGACAGTCCCCACAGAGGCATTCCCCTATTAATAATACCAGAGAGCAAAATCATATTTTTTGTTTCTCTCAGAATTTAATTTTATACTGTGCCTCAAAAAAAGTATGAGGCAATCCTGAGCAGTATTTCATTTTGTATGAAATGTATTTTTATAGATTTAGATCTGTGAAACATGAAATATGCCTGAAAACATACCGAGTAATGAGAAGTCTATATTTTGATTTATGTTAAATTTAATGTTAGTTTTATAGTGCTTGGGTTAGATATTATGAAGGTAGGGGTTACCTAAGGGAATGTCAAAATGATTAGGCTAATTTGTATCATATGGAGAAATTTGGGATGTGGAGAACAAGGGGAACACAGCAATCTGTCCATGGGCTATCACATAGGACACTTATTATGCTTTCAACAGCTCGTTTCTGTTTGCTTCTTTTGCCACAGTAGAATTTTTACATCTGGACTTGATATAAGAATTTTTGTACTTGAAATACAAATCTGGTGTAATGCAAGTTTATTTTGTTATAATCATAGCAATGTATTGGTATAATTATGAACGTTTCAAGAAGATGATGTGCAAGGAAGTTGGCACAACTGAACCTACATTTTTTGTATCTTTTACTTCAGGAGCAGCATCTGGCTCTGTAAGTATATAATTTCCTTTCTAGTATTAATTTTTATTATTAACACTAATGAACTATTTAAAAGAGGTATGACTTTAGACAATTCTCTCAGGAATGTTGTACATTTTGGGTTACTTGTACTTTAAATGTATGTAGTGTGGCATTCAAACCAACTAAATAAATCTTAATAAACTGCAGTGTTCTGACATACAAGACTTAAAAATATGTTCTTGGAATATCAAATCTAGTTTTAAATTGTGTGTGCACTTTAATAAAAAAAACATGGTTAAATTTAAATTTTTTGTGTACTAATATTAAAATTGATTTCTTTATAGATTGCAGCTGTCATAACTCAGCCATTTGATGTAGTGAAAACACATAGGCAGACTCAACTTTGGGAGAGTGAGACCTTAAAAAGTAAGTTGCTGGTAAGAATAAAAACACCCTATAGTGTTTCAAAAAATAAATTAAAATCATTGAGTATGGCTTTTGATAGGAATTTTAAATATTTGTCATTTCTAAAGTATAGGTAATAAAAATGTTATTACTCAGGCATTTTTTCTTCCCCAAATTGTAGTATCTAGATATTTTTTTATCTGTCAAGAGAATACCATATTTCATTAATGGCATGAAAGAGGGAGAAGGTGAGAGTTCAGTAAAGTTTAGCTTAATAAGATGGTATAAAATTGAAACAAAGGAATCCAAAGCTATTACATTTAGGCAGAACAATTGCAAATTTGAGATGTCCCTCCTTATTGCAGAGAGGTTGGACTAGATGACCAGTAAATGTTCTTTTGAACCCAAACTATTCTATGATTGAAATAAGTTATATTTAAATAGGTAACAAATTAATCAATAATTAATTACTTCATAGCAAACATTCAGGTGAACAGTGATCTATTGAAACAAGTCTTCAAAATAACATTCACTGCCACTTGCTCCTACATAACAATATTTTTGTGATAAGTATTAGACAAAAAGGATTGTGCTCAGGTTGTGTATTTTTTTTCCTTCTTTTCATATGATTTAAAAAAAAAATATTTTTGAGGGCATGTTAATGAATGTACCAGCATCTTTAAAGGATGAAAGAGGAAGTTTCTATTTTGCTCTTGTCAGTGGAGCACTGCTGTGTTTGATACAAATTGAAGTTATAATACCTTGTTTTTCCCCATTGCTTGGGATGCAAAGGACTTTCATTAACCTAAAAAAGTATTATAAGTATATATTAAATAAGTATTATATCATGGCCTTAAGATTACAGACCATTAAAAAGGCTGAGTATACAAATAGTTCCTGCTTAGAAAATAAGTGCTCACTTTTTGGCATGAGGTTTAATTCTCTCAGATAATTTTTTTTTCCTAGAGTAATTATTGAAAAAATGTATTATCACTTGATTGCAGAACAAGTATTTTAAAAACTTTACATCTAAATTGTTACTGTTTTTAATTATTTTCCTGTGCTGATGAATGTAAGAATTCCTTCCTAACACCACTTTGAAACACGTCTGCCATATATTTGTTAGGTTAATATTAACCAGATTAATTTATATTTTTAAAATTCCATTGTGGAAATCTTTAACAGTAACTAGATTTGGAAAGAGTTAAATTGGCACAAATTAAAGTTTGACACTGACTATGCATCTACATTTTTTTCTCTCTGTAAATGCAAAAATATTTTTTAGTTTCCAAGGGCTGTGGGATATCCCTGATGAATGTATTCTATAAAACTGCTTTGGCTTTTTTCAACTGTATCAGCAATCCAGTAAAGACTATAGTACCTGTTCATATCTCTTACTGTAGGTGTTACTACAGGTCTTTTCCATGTCTTGCCGATTCAACTTGTGTATTTGTATAAATAAGATGGATAAAATTAACAAAAAAAGGAGTGAAACCTATCAATTACATCTGTGACTGTCTCTGATTTCTAAAAATATTATTCTGTGGCATTGTGTGGATTGCCTAATTCACTGTTGTCTTGTACTATATTGAGTTTCACAGAGGGACGGTAAATCAACCCGGGCAATTATGAGGAAAATTGTCGCTAGAAACGGGATTACTGGATTATTTACTGGTAATTTTTTTTTCCTATCTCTAAAAAAATTCAGATGAGAGAGTTCTTACAGATGTTAACATACGTAAATGATATATTTCCATTTCTGTGAACACTGTCAGTTAGGCAATAGCTTTTATATATAAAGCAACAGACATGCAGACTTTGGCCTCTCCTGGGATCTTCTTGGTAGAGTACCATGGGATAAAGCCCTGGAGGGAAGAGGGGCCCAAGAAAGCTGGTTAATATTCAAGAATCACCTCCTCCAAGAACAATGAATCCCAGCAAATAGAAAGTCAGGTGAAAACTCCAGGAGGCCTGTATGGAGGAAGAAGGAGCTCCTGGACAAACTGAGATGGCTGGGGTTAGTCTGCCTGGTTCCTTGCTGCTGTTCCAAAGCAACACAAGTTCTCCATAGGTCATGTGTCATCTGTGCTGCCTCTCTGCAGATGTCTTTGCATTTCACTTGGAAGTAGAGGCTGGCTGTGTGCAGCCAAGGGGATTCAGCCTTATTTCCCTTCCTCTAAACAGAATCACTTTCTAACCTCCACTGACAAGACCACAGTTGACTCTAATGGGAGACATTTAACACTTAAATCCCATTATTTATCAGTGTGACAGGATTCTTCATTGTATAGAGGTCACCTCTCGTGCAGAGGTGCCCTGCAGGTGCTCCAGTTGCATGGAGTCCAAAGGGGCAGAGACACAATGGACTTGAGGCAGTCAGACCCCACAAGATGGCAGAGAGGTGAGGGCACAAGGTTTTTACACTGGTAATACCTACAGCCAGTAACTTCAGTATTTTGAGGCATGTGAGCAGGTAGAATCCCAGCTCTAAACTGATATACTGTGATATCAATGTGTTGTAATGAACACCTTGTACTGCAGCACTTGTGTCTGAGAACAAATAATAGTGAATACTTCCCTTTCTCTTCTGGGCAGGTATTACTCCACGGCTGTTTAAAGTTGCTCCTGCTTGTGCCATAATGATCAGCACCTATGAATATGGAAAATCTTTCTTTTCTCATTTAAATGAAAAAAATAATCAACATCCTTAATTCTTCTTCGTTCGATTATATGAAGCCAAAATAAATGATA
Organism: Regulus satrapa; assembly: GCA_013396955.1. Lineage (NCBI taxonomy): Eukaryota > Metazoa > Chordata > Aves > Passeriformes > Regulidae > Regulus > Regulus satrapa. The sequence continues at coordinate 144,964 of VWZN01022045.1, read as the reverse complement.
GAAGTTGTGACAAATTTAAGTCCGTGAAGATGGTGTTTAGAATTCCCAGTGAATTTCTACCATTACATTTGGTAACTACATAAAGCTTAATTCTTAACTTTCACAAAGGATTAAATCATTCTTTTTAATTAAGACTAAGTTTAAGGGTGATGTGTATTTTCTATCGTTGAAGGTTTTATGACTTCTGCAGCTGGAGAGAAAAAAGAAAGGAAGGAAGAACAAAAGAAAAAAGGAGGAAGAGAAGAAAAATTGAGGCTGGACATAGCAATAAAGAATAATGATTTCCACTGTGTTAAATTTTCAGTCATGATTAAACATTTTAGTTGGATTTTAAAATTATTTTTGCATTTAAAATTATGTTTGCATTTCCAATTTAAGATATATTTATATATTTATTTCTCAGTAAGAAGGTTTGTACAGAGTGAATTCAATAAATATTTATTTATTCTTGCTGCTTGTTATGTGTTTCATTCTGTACGTTTGTTATTTGCAGCTCTGTATTTTGTGTAAATCCGTATTATAAAAGCTTCTCAGGTTTATTTTAAATGAAAAATTCCATCAAACTGGGAAAATACTTCTGCTCCCTGTTCACTGAGAGAGCATGGTGGATACAGTGATAGGGGCAGCAGGGGCTTTTTGTTTAAGGTAGTACTGGAAGAAATGAAAGCCCACCTCTGCCAAAGGCCTGTACAGGAGCTCTGCAGGATCACTCCTTTGCCTGTTTCTGGGAGTGCAGTCAAATGTTCCAAGGCACTCCGTGCCCACTTTCTGGGGGCCAGCCAGAAAGCCAAGGAGAGGGGATTCTGTGCCAGCTTGACTCAGCCCTGTGCCCCTCAGAGCACGTTCAGGCTGCTGCCATAGGCAGAGCCAGCCTCTGCCCCAGTGTGCTGCACTCCTGGTGGGAGCAGCTGCAGCCCTGTACTTGCCTGTAGGGGCTCGCATTACTAAATCAGAACTGCCTCTGTATGATTCAAATTATTTTTTTAAACTACCCTCCCTACCTCCCTCCTTTCATGCATTTTCAATGCAGTTGTTGAATTATATTTTTTTGTGTATTTTAATGAGGGGGGGGTGCTGATACAAAAGCAACTTGGTAGTCAGATTATTAAGACACTGATGTTTAGGTGTGCTTTATCCAAGAAATGGAGTTCAGACTATGGTGAGAATTCCTTACACACTGAAAAATGCTCTCTTTGTAAAGAAATTAGGTACCACATTAGGTACTATGGTGCTGGCAAGAGGTGCTGCCAGAGGAGATGCTTAACACTGTTTTTCCACTGTGCCTTTTGAACGTAAATTTACAATCCAAGGCCTAAGAGAAAATAGTAGCAGCAGATATTGGATGACACTGAATAATACAGAGCAAGAAAACCAGTCTCCCCCTTGTGCAAGAGAAGTATTTGCTATAAACTTAGTACTGCTGTACTTTACTGAATGTTCTTTATCCTGTGTGATTAAAACAAAGACATCAACTTGTAACTAGTGATGATACAAAATTTTTAATTTACATGCAACATTTATGGAACATCAAGGCAACGAAACATACAGTTTTGGCGGTTTAAAAGTCTTTTATAAAAAATGGTTAATGTTTACAACTGAGAAAGATGCACATAACTGCCCATGCACAAAAAGACACCCAGAAACTGACTGTGTCAGACTACATAAAAGACTTCAGCTAAACAACATGTGTAGCTCTAAAAAAAGAGCCATCAGTGAACATGACTGAAGATCATGATTACTGCCCCCTCCAAAACACTGATGTGGTGTGAGAAGTGTTTAACAGCAAACAAGACCGATTAAATCAAGGTACATTGATGCAGAACGCTAACTTGTGGAATCTGGATTCCCTCCTTTTATTTGTAGTAAAAATGTATCTCCAGTTTACAAATTTATATTTAATAATGTTACTCAAAAACCAGATGCATAATGTGATAACAAAAACAGTTCCATGAAGTAACAGACATTCTGAAGGTGTATGAAAGGATTTAATGGCCAGACTTTATTACAGAGAAATTACCTGTGTGAGTACATGAGGGCTTGAAAGACCTGGTGGTTTTGTTAAACTGCTTTAAAATGCTGCATTAAAATGGCATCAGTGATTGTGTACCCTGCCGTGGATGTAGTGACCTCCAGCAGCATGGACTAGAGAGCTGAGGAGATGGACTCTTATTCTCTAGCTAAATCCAACAGTGCCTTGAGTTCCAGAAATGCATAGCCCCGTACTTAAAAGACTAAATATTTCAATTAAGGTAAGAATGAATCCTCTTTCTTTCAAGCCCACCCTATGAAGACCACTTTAAAGTAGTAGTGCCAAGGTATCATCACAAGAGGGAAATCAACTAAACCTGTACAGAATGTAATGACATACTGTAAACACCTAGGAGTAAGCAATAATTAAAAATCTGTCTTGTATTGCAGCTACTCATGTAAACAATTTATGAAACTTCTTTGGCACAAAAAAGCATTTTCCCTAGCACGTATAAATACAACATACTTACATGCATTTCACTTTTGTTTAAAAAGTTACTAATCATACTGATAAGCATTACCTTGATTAGCAAAATTCATAGATAAAGGATCCATTGTATCTATCTTACAAAGAATTAAGAATATAGTTTGCAATTCAAAAATTATTTTGCAAACTTTGAAACTGTAGGGTAATCTGGAAAGTTAGTTACATTTTAAAAAATGTTTCCTTTTTTTCCCCTCCTATCTGTAATTTAAATCAGTGGCAGGTAATTTGAGAAAACTGACTTAAAGAATTTCTGCTATATTACCTAAGGAAGAAAAATACCTACTGCACTACTACAGGGATGAGAAAAGTCTTTTAACACACAAATAGAGTCATTACATTGTTTCCCCTTTTTCACTCTCCTTGGGACCTTGCCAATAAACACAGAATCCAAACTTCACAAGATATTCCCATCATCCATAGCCCCCATCTTCTGAGCAAGAAACTTTTCATATAATGTTAGATTATCTGTAATCCAGGCCACTTAAAAGCATTTAGTGAGTTTGCTCACCATTTACAAATCGCTATGTATGCTTGATTTATATGATCAAGTTACATTTGTTATTCACATGCAATTTCAAGTGTTTGTGTTTCAGTGTGACTGGGACATCTCCTAAGTGCCATGGTATTAACAGGAATGCAAAATCTAACACTGAGGCAACTTGAGAAAAGCTGTTGAGAAAAGGTTGAATATGCTATTTGAGGTCCTACACAACGTACACAGATGAAAAGCTGGATTTTTAAGTATTTATTTGCCTACAAGACTGGTGTTCAAGATTCCCTGTCTGTTCTGCAGGAGTTGATAAAATTTAAACCACTGCAGAGTACAACAGCTAGAGCTGGTCCAGGCTAGTGCAAGGAGAAACAAAGCTGATGGCATTTAAGTATGGGTCTGATTTCCAATCTTTTCATTTTAAAAACCAGTCATAAACATCAGATTACACATTCTGTACCTGACCAAAAGATTTAAATAATTCCAGATGAAAATAGAATATCTGAAAAGTCCTCTGGGGGAAACGGAAAGCAAATGAAAACTGATCAAATTTGTGAATTATAAAGGTATCTGTGACAAGAAAAAATAAAGCAGCTTATTTTTTAACTCAGAACTAGAAGTCTTCACCGCAAGTCATCTTATGGAACATAAACCAAATGCATACAACAGAAAGCTCTTCCCTCTTGTGTGCATCTCAAGATGGTGTCAAGCCTGGACTTGTCATCTCTGTTGTGGGACTTGCAAGGTATTCACTTGATTTCAGACTTGTGAGAGACTTGTAGCTAGCTACTGATGTAAGAGAGCCACAAAGACCAAGCAGTGATGGAGTGTCTTCTTTTCCTGTTAAGAAAAACAAGAATCAAGCTGATAACTTTAGCAGCATAAGATCAGTTGACAATAAAAAATGAGAGAACAGAAAAAGCTGTTTAATCTATACTACTGTGAATTCCATAGTATGCTTCAGCACAGGCATGTTTCATAAATGCCATTGGGAAGACAACTTAAACCACACCTTCCCTATCCAGGTGGTACAGAGATCCCTACCCATGCCTTAGAGGCTGGGCTGAAATCAGTCTTGAATTAGATTAGAATTTAATACTGCTTACAGTATTTTTTTACAATCTTCCAAAATTTTTTATCCGTGATATTTAAAAAAAAAAAAATAGAAATTTTAGCGGTTATGTAACACTAAGGTTTTGTATCAGAAAATCTACTTAAAGCTTAGAATTTATGAGATATAAAAAAGATTATTTTATAGTAACTTATACTCTATACCCAAAATACTACCATGTAACAAATCTTCCAGCATTTTCCTGCTTTGTCAGAACTGCCCACAAGATGGAGCAGCTAAGCTTCGCTAAGCATCCAGGTCTGAAACAGGGTGTGTGCATATATTACATTTATATTAACAGTTCGTATCATGTTCCTCTCTCTATTTTAATGGAAAAAATGTCAGGTAAATCTCCAGATAAACGTTAAATGTGAGATATAAGAATGACAGTGGTAGTTTGCAAATCCAGTGCATTTAAGCATTCTTTCAAAAAAAACCCAACAAAACAAGTAAACATAAGTAGCTTGTTATAGCAGAAAGATTTCAGCAAATCCACTTTCTAGTGAAGCTGACTGGTTCTGTGATGGAGAAGGAAGAGATGTGCAACATATTTGAAGCTTAGCTTTATGTACAGTGGAGTAGGGTGGGTATCTTCATAAATCCAAACTTACTTGAAGCAGAATCCTTTGGGAAACTGAAACACTTCACGTAACAATGAAAAATATGTTTTTCAGTGTGTATTTTCTTCACACTGAAAATTTCTCTCACAGAGAGTAAAGTTCAGAACTATGAAGAAAAAAATTAAAGAACACATTAGACTGGCTCTGTACCTTCATTTAACAAGTTAATTCCATCTTGCTTCCCATCCTGTGAGTGACCTGGATCCAGAGAGGACTGAGAAAGACTAACTTCTGCTGAAAGTTGGTCCAGACTTTGAAAACTCTTCCTGCAAGGCAAGTAATATTTGATAGTAACACATTTAAAGATCTAACTAGGTATCTTCAACTCTATTTACATTTTTTCTAAAAAAACCTGTGTTGGCAATCTTCCTTCTCTTAAACAGCGTTTTCGTTTATTTCCCACACCAGTTCTTTCCTAAAGCAATTATTTGTTTTCCTGCCTTAAAAAAAATAATCCAAAGGAAGAAAATTTTTATACAAAGCAAGAGAAACTGATTTTAGTTACCAATTATTTTTGTACATTGTTACAAGTGACTCCAAGAGGATATGCTCCAAAGTGTGCTGAGGGAAATACATTATTTTCAGTTTCCCTGTTGCTCTAAAGGGGAATGAAAATAAATATGAAACTTACTCATCCCATTGTTGATTGTGCTTTCTATAGAGTAGAGTGTCCAAGGCAACAGCATTGACATCCAGAGCTCCTGGGGAAGGCCACTGATTGGTGAGGTGAGTAGTTAATTCTTGTCTTGATCTCAAGTCATTATTCTTAAGCACAGTTCTGTGAATACAAGAAAAAAACTCTACTAAATGCAATTAATAAGATTTCCTTAAGATAAAGGAAAGGCAGGACATAGGTGATCATAGAACCATCATGGTTGGAAGAGACCCTCAAGATCATCCAGTCCAATCATCAGCACTGCTACTGTAACCCCTAAACCACATCACCCAGGCCAGACCCAGTCATGCTGGAATGGTGACTCCACCATCTCCCTGAGCAACCAATTCCAGCCTGACCACATGAACAGTGAAAAAAATTTTCTAATATCTAATCTGGATCTCTCCTCTTAAGCCCCATCTTAAAGCCATTTCTTTGGGTCCTGTCACTGCAGCCACAGCAGAAGAGACTGATCCCCACTCACTACAAACTCCTTTCAAGAACCTGTAGAGACCTAAGAGGTCCCTACTGAGCCTCCACCAGACTAAACACCCTCAGCTGCCCCAGGTGTTCCTCAGAGGATCTGGACTTTCTAGACTTTCTAGAGCCTTCACAAGCCCTTCTCTGGACACACCCCAGCATTTCAAATGTCCTTTCTGGAGTGAGAGGCCCAAAACTGAACACAGCACTTGAGATGCAGCTTTACCAGCACTGGGTACAGGGCAATCAACGCTATTCTTGATACAGGCTAAGATGTCCCACCTGGGCACACTGTTGGCTCATATTTACCCACGGGTCAACCAACACCCCCAAAGTCCCTTTCTGCCAAACAGCTCTGGAGCCTCTCCTCCCCCAGCCTGTAGCATTGCAGGGGTGACCTAAGGGCAGGACCTGGCACTTCACCTTCTGGAACCTCATGCAGTTGTCTTCAGCCCATTGATCAAGTTCGTCCAGATCTCCCTCTCCAGAGCCCTCCTACTTCCCAGCAGACCAACACTTCCCCTCCAACCTAGTGTCATCTGCAAATTTACTGAGGGAGATCTCAATTTCCATGTCCAGATAATCAATAAAGATGTTAAACAGGACTGACCCCAAAACCGAGCCTGAGAACACCACAAGTGACCATCCAGATGTTCTACTTCCAAGTGACCAAAAAACTGCAATTTTCACAAAGCATCTTAAACTGTTCACTTTTCCTGGGGGAAGCAACTTAGAAACACACTGAGATATATTTAGGAACAACAACAACAAAAAAAAAAACTAAAAAAGGTTGACATTTGAATCCTTCTCCAAAAGCAATAATGAAAAGCAACTGCATTAAAAAGGTTCTTTCTGCCAGCATAATAGTAATTATCAGGCCAGCTATTTTGCAAGCCCACTATAGGAGTGTGATGTGCTTCCCTCAACAATAATTTTTTTTGCAGTTTGAACATACTTGCATCCCCCCTTCAATACTTTTCTGGAATGCACTGAAAACCAGACATGTTAATTCCACTGTATGCTTTCAGGTGAAATATAACACATAGTTATTCTGTTTTCTATCATCTTACAGTTTCTAGTAATTATATCTATAACTGATATAAAAAGTGTAAACTGAATATCTTAAATGCTCAAATTAGTTTTGCCTCATATTCCAAATAAAGCTAATCAGTTTTCTAAGATTCTATAAATGAAGAAGCTAATATGCCAGTAAATCACTTGCCAAAAGTCATACTGAAATAAGGAAAGTACACAGCTTTTCAGGCTCCAAGACAAGACCAGCCTTTTTCCAATAGCAAAAGACAACCTTTGATCTGCCCTTATACTGCTGTAGAATAACTAGAAATAAAAGCAATAGCATTTTCTAATTGGATTTTGTAAGTCCTCCAATCCACAAAATAGTAAACAATAGTAAAATGTTGCTCTACAAGGAATTTGACTATCTCTGGCCTGAAGCAAAAAGCCAATTTACTCATCTCCATACCAAATGTACTCAGAAGTTCAAAGGCAAATGCCATGTTGCTATCTGAAATGTCAACTGCACAGCAAATGAAATAACAATTCATGGCCCACATACATTTATGTGAAATTTCCAATAACATTGTCAACAGGTCTATTTTTACAATACAGTTTTTATTCTGGTGGTATTTCAACTGTTTAGGCAGGAAGCTCTGTAAGGGCAAATAACAATGCCCAAAGAGCCAAAATTTCCCACAAGAGAAAGTAAGACAGCAGTAAACTAAGGAACTAAGTAGTAAAAGTAAGGAACTTCTAGCAGCTGAGTTCACAGAAGAGACAGATTCAGGGTTTTATTGCACCAGAAGGGGATGAAGCACAGCGATTAAAACTAGTTTCAAGGACCTTCTCTGAAGATGATTGATTCCCTCAGCATTCATACAAGTAAACAATCAACTTTTCTACCCAGGGATACACACCCTCAGCCTTCTAAGAGGTCTACAGGAATAACCACTGCGCTAACCCAAAGCTCTCAATAATCAAATTGAGATTTGCCAAATATCTTGAATGGTATTCACTTCCCCATGTAATAATCCTGATCCCCTTGGGAACATTGAGCATTACACATGGCTGTTACAGGTTTGCTGATCTGAGGGAACTGAAACACTGAGATAGCAAGTTCTTATGAGGTTTGACAGGTACATTACATGACCTCCTTATTCAGAAAGATATCTTGAATGTTTTCACAGAAGTCTGATACAGGACACAGTTCCTAAGTGCAAATTCAGACATGTAACAGATAAATGCAAATTTCCATTTGGGCAACCCCTGTCCACTATCACAGACATACATCTACAGACAAGTTGCTATTAGTGGAATTTTTGCATTTAACATCGATTTCTCTATTGAATAGATCTAATATTTCTATATTCCGCAAATCTTTACACCCTACTGTGTGAACAAAGAAATTCTGAAGCAAAGACTCCCCAAACTTTTCAAGGAAGTTTAACATAACATTTAAGGATCATTTCAGTTAATCACATCTTAAAGCACTCCACCATGCTCAAGAAGAAAACCAGGCATCAAGTAAGATACAGAACTAAATATTATCCTCTTAAAGCTTTTATTTTGAATCTTTAATAATATATAAAAATAGATTTGAAATTTACAAAATGAGTCCAAGCACAGTATCAAATATATAAAAAATAATAGTATAGACAATAAAAGTTAGACAAAATATTCACATCAGATGCTACTAATTACCACCTATTCAATCAGCTTTGCAGATTAGCTAGCTAAAAAAAAAAAAAAAAAAAAGAGGTCCTAGCTCTTTTGCAGGCATTTTTCAAGTATCATAAGATTCCACTGCAGCAGTCATAATAAAGGCATGGCCTGCAGACACCAGTTCTCTCAATATGCAAGAACTAGCACTGCTTTGGTTTAACCAAACTTATTTGAAGAGTCAAAGTATTAAAATGCACAAAAACATAGAACCATTTAGGTTGGAAAAGACCCACCACTGCCAAGTCCACCACTAAACCACATCCCTAAGTTCCATGTCAACACGGCATACAGAATCCTCACACTCTTAACCACCATGAGGAAAGATGATCCTTCTACAAATATTCAACAGGAAAAGAAGTGGATGAGAAAGCATCTCCTACAGAAAAAATTAAGAAGGAAGAAAATATGGTCAAGTTTAAATGGAAAAAGCAAAAAGCAAATACTAATTTCAAAACTCAATGTGAAAAAAAGCTGTGCAAGACCATCTAGTGCTGTCTTTCTCTTGTTCAAACAAAATAAACACTTTCTAGAGGTTAAGAGCTCTCCAAGGACAACTTATTTTATCTAAGGCATATTTAATTTCTACAGTAGTGCTCTTGTTCCCCAGAATGCAAACACTGTAACCAGCCTGGCCAGCTCTCTGCAGAGGTGCTGTAGGGTTTGAGGCAGGATTTTTCCTCGCACCAGGACTGCAGTGAGTATGTAGTTCTATTTTTAAATAAAGTTCAATAAAATATGGTTCTATTAGTTTTGTAAGGAGGATGTAAGGAGGATGTGAGGATGTAAGCATGATGCAAGATAAGGTTTGTAGACAGTGTGTTAAGCCATTTAATATAGGAGTAAAAGCAAGGGCATTCCAAAAAGAGAAGAGGGTAAGAGACAACAGGACTTACTAAAGGAAGAAGTTAAAAAACAATGAAATACAATTAAACCTGAGTGAAAACAAGCATATACACTGAGATGTTAACTCCTTTTCTTCAGCCTGGAAAAGAAGATAAAAACCAAGCTAAAAGCAGCAATCTCAGGAAGGCAGTTGGTACATGGAGAACGCAGTGGATCTTAGTAAGAGATTGTAAGGCTGTTTTTGAATGAAAGCCAGGCAGTGTGTGAGATATGGCTGAACAGAGTATCCTGGACTAACACAGTAGGACTGCAGAGTGCAGAAGGTTTTGTGCAATGTAGGAAGATTATGTAAGAACTTGTTATGAGAGCAGGGGGATTAAACCATTAATGGTACATTCCTAATCTAGGCATGAAAAAATTCTCGATTGTCTGAGAGTCTGTCAACTTCCCCTCTCTCATCCAACTAACTGGTATCTTCTGTGTCTACAATTATTTCCATCTCTTTACAATCATGTTGGCAAAAAAGTAGCAGTAGTTGTTTTATAATCTGCAGAGAGTAAACAATTGTACTCTTAGCAGTCCTTACCCCAAAAACCACTTCTGTGTGATATCTTCATATAGGGCTTCAAGTTCTGCCAACATTATAAAATAAAGAAACAGTGACAAAATAGGCAGAGGAAGAACATTCAACAACAACCAAATCATCAGTCTATTACTAACATTAATCTCAAACTGAATAAAAAAGACAGCACTCTACCACCTACTAGGAAGAAAATCAACTCTATCCCAGCTGAAACTATGGCACTCTTAAAACGACCAAATACCCTTTGTACTTCTTCACAGCATAGACTTTTCCATAATGCCAATATATAAGGGAAGCAGAATACACACAGTCTCACCATATTGTACATAGAACACATATAGAATAATACAGAATAATATTTACCTACAGGATACATACATACAGGATAGTATTTAAGACTCTTGAATTGTGGTGGGATTTTTTTTAAATATCCGAAAAAAAAAAACTCCATACAAATTAAAAATACTACTGCAAGTAATAATTTCTTTGCAAAACAATCAGCAAAAGACTTGAGAACATGCTAGTACTAAAGTTCATAATTAAAAACAAACAAATATTTGCCTTACATTTATATTTTTTGTTCTCTATACCAAGAACTACTACTAAAATTCAGCTACTCTTCAATAACAAAAAACCCTGTTCAGTAAAAACATCCTGATAAAGAATTCCTACCTATTACAAAAGATTCCCGATGACTCATTAACCAATCAATCAATACTAACATACTCCCAGGTAGAACTAAGTGTCTGCAGATACATATGCCTCTTCCAGGCCTGTAAATTTACTGATATTTTTTCAAGAATAACAGAAACAGCCAGAACATTCATCAGTTTTACACAGTGATTCCCATTAATGTCCCTGCATGCTCCTGATTTTCAGTTCTTTAATGGTGTGTTTAAGAAGCTGGGAAATGTGAGATTAATGAAGCCTTCCAATAAACATCCTTCTCTACTGGTCACTTGTCCTCTGTTTGTCGGTACTCTCCAGCATATTTACTTACAGATTTCCTCATCTTTTATTATTTTGGGATGTTTATTTAATGATTTATTATTTTGAAAGTATTAACTACATGCAGGATATATTTTTGTAACGTAAACAAAACAAAACAAAAAAAGCAGTTGACAAATTACTGCCCATTTCCATCCCTGCTGCCTTTCAGTTCTGCCACAATCATGTTAGAGGCCACTGTGTAAATGAAGCATAAAAAAAATATGTATTTTAAAGTTTTTTTTGGCTAAGCTTTTTTGTTTGTTGTTGTTTTTGTTGTGTTTAAATTTTTAAAATTTAATTCTTAAGATAAAGCAAACAAACATTTCTGTGTTCACTAGCATCGCTTTTGGCAACTCAGCTGCCTCTCAAGAGATTAAGAAATGACTCTTCAAATTAACAAATCTAAGAGTTCTGCATCTTGAAAGTGTGACCTGACAATAGTGAGAGAGAGGGACAAAAGACAACTTCTATGCTGGGTTCCTGCATGTGCAACAGAAATAATGTGATTATAGCTGGTCGCTTACTATAGTGTAACTATATTACCTCTGGGAATTTAAAAATAAATAAGTAAACAGAATTTAATCTCAAGTTTAGCTCAAGCTAATAAAGAAAAGCTTTTCCTGTGTAACCACATAAAATTTCTGGTCTCATTTCAGCTATACCAGATTTCCAATTTCCCTTGGGTCAAATGCAGATTCATTGGAAGCCTATTCTAAAAGTTCATTTACATAGGTTGTTGGGGTTTTTTTGTTCAATAAAACAAAAGTCAGTTCTGTTTCCAGTTACACCTATGAAAAATCAGTAATTTCTTACCTGCAAGTTTAATTTCTCCAAATCCAGAAAATGCCAGTCCAGTTGGCAATTTGCCCTCCTACCAGCAGATGAAGACAGGAAATAAACCAAACAGACTAATTCCCTAAGAAAGGGAATTACATCAGATGAGTGTTCCAGTTCAAGAACTACCTGAGTAGTGAAAAGTGAAAATAAAAGCTTAAAAAAATTAAAACATTTGCATAAGAACAAGCTTTAAAAATCTTTATTTAGGACAGGAAATATGGAATGCAAACTCAAATTGACAGCATACATGAATATAACTAAAATCTGTAAAAGCAACTCCAAAATAAAAAGGGAACTCCCAAGCTATCAGTACTGTAGCACAGCAGTGAGCTGTCTGGACTGGTATGTCATTGGACTTTGAGAAATTAGATCAGCAGGTATGAAAACGAGTTACTTACCAGTAGATTTTGATGCTGCAGTACAGCATCTCTGTCAGACTTGTGCCCTGTGCACTGACACTATTCCCCAAACTACATGCCAGAGCTGTTAGATGCCAGCAGACTTTCTAAAGGCAGTTGCTGCAGTGACAAAAACCCCAGGAACGTCCTACTGCAACACATTTTCTTATTCTGACTGACCAACAATTTTCATGTGTCACAGCAATGGCACTACTTGTGCCACAGAACAGATACCCTTGGAACTTCTTCAGCATTTTAAAAATCCTCCTTCTTTGCGTCTTAGAGACATCTTGAACTACATCCTACCAAAACTAGTTATCGATTTTACATAGGATTTGATTTTCTTGACCTTTGGGTAACTTGAGGAAGTTTATACTGTCAGAACTACCAGCAGCTGCACTCCTGAGTTGCTCTGTTCCTGAATACAGACATGCAGAATGGATCAAAACATACCATAATATGTTAACTTTGCACATGCTCACTAAAATAGCACTGCAGCACGTGGCTGACACTCTTCATGTCCCTGGAAAAATAAACCAGGCCTGATTCTCTGGAGGGGTTACAAGCACAGCACAAACACTTCCCAGATATTAGGTCTTGACAGAAAACAAGAATACTGAACTTGATCAGCAATGAAACTATTGAAAAAGTAAGGAGCAGATTTCAAGTCAGCTCTTCAACTATCAGATCATCTCTGCTGGGAAATGGAGGACTCTTAGCAAACAAGCTTTTTTTTTTTTTTTTTTTTTTTCCTGACAGATTGTCTAATTTGCCTTCTGTAAATATCCTCTCAAACTCAGTTTGTCATTTAAGGATTCTTTTTCCCTTATGTCAGTGGTGAAAATACAACATATCTATTTATAGCTGAATTCCTTTTGAAAAAACATTTCTACAGGGGTGTGGGGGAAAAAATCAAGATCTTTTTTCTTAACAGAGAAGGAAAACTGGTATTCTCAATAATTTTTTTGTCATTTTAATTTGATTCCTTTGAATTCAGTAAAAAACAGGAGAAACAACCAAAAAACGGTTAAGTAACTTTGGGTTGACTGAACGATCACTTTTTCTCTAAAATTCCACTATCATATTAAGCCAGCAAGAGTTTCAGGAGAGATATTCAACAGGATAATCGGAAAATTTATCTTTTACATACAGAGGCAAGTATTTTCTAAAACTAGCACATATAAGCTCTTTCAGAATGCCATGGTTTTAACTACAAAGAAAAAATTGAAATATTAGCAGCAAGCCTTGAATAATATGTTCTTCTTGGCAGTTGAATGTGAATTAATAGAGGTGCCAAACTATGCATGCAGTAAGGCAGAGCTTCAAAATCTGAAAAACTGCAGAATTAAAAAAAGAGGAAGGCAAAATCTGATCCAAGGGCAAAGAGGTAAAAAACCCCCACAAACAAAAACCTCAGAGAGTAACACTAGAAATGGAGACACAGGAAAGGAAAAATGGTGGCAAATAAAAATCTTTGCCAATGTAATTTGAGGTATAACTTGGATAACAGCATAATAAAAAATTAAACTGTTAAGTGGTTTCATAAGAACATCTCAGTGACCAACAGAAAAAACACCTGTCTATATCTCAACCTCTTGCTAGCTAAAACAGGACAGCAGCCAATAAAAGCTCCTTGCTCAGGAATCAGAGAGCACACTGATTGTATTTTCTTGGTTAAAACTTCAGGCATTTCACTTTATCTATTTAGAGCCTCTCTGGAATTCATTTAGACTGCACTTCAATATTTTAACAAAATGTTGAAGAAACACAAGACACAAAGCTAAAACTGGAAAAACAAGTTATAGCCAAAATTTACAAATACCATCCATAATTTTAAAAACCTCCAATAATTTTGCAATCATGTGTATGCACACTGATCTGCAACTTACATTTGTTCAAAAGAAATGAGCAAACTACTTATATTCTAGAGAAACTTGTAATTTTATTGTGAAAGTATAATAAGAATTTGCTAATATTTTTTTTTACTGGGCAAAACTTAATTCCTGAACTGATTTATTTAAACAAATAAATTCAGTAAAATAAATCTGAAATTTAGGATCATTTAAGTATCAATTTCCTTTGTCTGATGAATTGCAGATACTCCTATAGTACATCAATGATAAACTAATGTCTGCAAATACAGAAAAAGTCTCTCCTCTCCATTCTAATGTGGCACCGTTCTTCCACCCTTAGAAATGATTATTTTTTTACTATTTGTAATTTAAAGCCCATTTAGTTTGGTACTGAACTTCATGTAACTTGCATTAAATATATTAGAAAAAAAATTCTGCTCAAATTTTCTCATTTATGTATAAGCAATATGAAATACTTGCTTTCCCCATCAGTACCTTCTGGAATACAGAAGCAAATGTACATGAGTATGAAGGTAAAGAAATGAAGCACAAAACTTGTGACTCTCAGAAGCAAATGGTAATGCAAGGTTATTTATCTAAACAGATAAAGCACAAAGAGATCAAATTTAGGCTCTGTGACTGCAATCCAGCAGTTAATGATTATGCACCATGATTGACTTACCATAATTATTATGGGTTTTTTTTCTAATCCCTCCATTTGCAGCATTAAGTTATTCAAACTCTCTTATGAAAACAAAGCCTCAGGTTCACCTGAGGTTCCAGGTATGAGAGAATTCTCTTTGTGGCATTAGAAGAGGAAGACACTGATGTCTGCTGAATTGCTATGCCAAATCAAGCATTCTTTTTCTGCCAGTTCAGGTATACTAACAGAGGAAGAAACTCATAATCCACACAATAAGCTTTCCTATCATAAATGCACATCATTTGCAACTGCATTGTACTGTGGCCTTCAGAACCTCCATACTTATCATTATTGTTATTATTCTGAAAGGCCTTACTTTTCCCTGTTCCAAATCCTTTAATTCCACATTGGACAAATATTCTGGAATTTGGAATGCATAAGGTGCTACTATCCAAGTAACTCATTTAAAGCTTTCTTGCTTGGTACTTCTATGCAATGCTTTTATCCATTGAAGTGAAGCTATGGGAGAAGAGAGAAAAGATACCACTATAAAAATAGATTTTAGTATTACACATTAGACTCCTTGAAGGGAACTAATGTCATTAAGCATGAAAAATGGTGACAGAAAAGTCTCTGTAAGTCGGTCTCTAACCCATGAAGAGGAGTGCAGGGGAAAAGGGAGCAGAAGGCAGACTCCTTACAAAAGTGACTATTTTTTATTTTGGAGTCAAAAAAGATTTTAACACATCCTTGAAGACACCAATAGCTTCAAAAGCTTTAAAGCTTTTTTAGAATGTTTAGGTTTGTTTTTAGAAAAACCTTTTAACCCCTCATTTTTAACAGTTTAGAATAAGACACTAAAATATGAGGCTTTACAAAAAAGTGCCTCCCTATCTGCTGCATCTTGTAGAGTAAGCCCTTTCCTTCAGGCTGCTACCAACCCAGAAACTTTTGGCTTCCACTTGTGCAATAAACCCACGTGGATTCTAAGAACAGAATAATCATGTTGGAGGCTTGATTGCAAATTGTTTAATTGTGCATAATTCTGTATCTTGCTCTGTATGTTCCTCTCTGAATTGCAGGAGTCTCTCTGTCTACGTCCTACGCCCAGCTGAACTTTTCCTAGTTATATTTGCAAAAAAAGGAAACACCCATGTCTTCTTGGGTTTCCACCTCACTAAAAACAGAACTTCCCTTCTTGCTGTCAACTCACACCCTCATAGAGCAGAATGGAATTACAATATTGCAGCAAACTTGAAAAGAAAAAATTACACAAAACCAAAATTCAAAACACTGCCCAAACAAAAGTTTTAACATCCCTCAGAATATGTAATTTTTTTTCTGTGCTGTAAGAAAAAAAACCCCCAAAAAACCACACACAGACAAGTTGAAAAAAGAAGGACCAGAAAATCAACCAGACTGCAATACTAAGGATTTCAAACTGCTGCTCAAACCTGAGGGAGAAGCAGAGGACAGACAGGAAGCATTACAAATAAAAGCATGGCTAATGTGAATTAGGGTTTGAAAGCTGGATCCATCAAAGCTTTAGAAGGACAGGATTAGCATTCTCAGTTTTCACATTCTAGGAAAGAAACTTGCCAAGATCAAAGATTAAAATTTAATCTTCAACTTCCTTTCAGTGAGGAAATAAAGCAGCTGCAATAAATTGGATTTACTGTACTTAAGCAGTTGAGGAATTCCGTTTCTTTGAAAAAAAGAAAAGATCTTAAAAGAAGACTATCTGAAATGAAGCAAGAGGGCTAAAAAAAATTGATCCAGCTTTCCTATTTCTCCAGATGATTTAGGTTTTGAGCTTGGATTACAAAGCCAAGCAACCCACATTAAAGTTTTACTCACAAGGAGACACAAAACACCAGCTAAATTTCAAAGCCTTGCTCAGACTCTCCTGCTTCTGTTTCCTTGGAGAAGCTTTTCTCTGCTTTGTCCCTGACAGCTCAGCTGTACACCCTACGTCCTCTGCAGCTCCCTGCCTTCCTCGCTGACCCTCCCCTGCCTGCTCACGGGCAGAGTATTGTGGCAGCATCTACAAACAGCATTTTGTCAAAGTGAGGACAAGCAGAGATACTATTTTATGAGCAAGTTTTTTAACCAAATGGGGCATGACCATTCAGTGAAAAGAAATCATCTTTGCTACAGAGAATATAGGGCATCTTCCTTTACACAGTCCATAACAGATCTGGGAGGACCTGGTATGTTTGAAACAGAGAAGCTAACTTTGCCTGGAGTTAAACATGTCTAAATTTACTCTGCATGCTGCTCAGAGAACTAGGTGCTGCTGAGAATGAGCTGATGGACTTTGCTGAAAGGCAAGGAGCATTAGCCTGAGCTCCATCAAGAGCTAAAATAGGGAAAAATGTGTGGACAGAGTACTCCAGCAGTCAATACCCAGAAAAGAGGGAAGTGTGACAGGCTGTGCACATCTCTGGTGTGATGGCACACACAGCACACTGACTGCAATTAAAGAGTATAACTGAAAAAAGCCCAGCTTCTCAGGGTTGCAGGTACACTGTAATTTCCTGTCTTTACAAAGATGTGTGTTATTCAGATAGAAAATGCAGTATTGGTGAATATTAAGATATTATTAATATAATAAAATGTTAAGCTATATTAAGACATTAAGAACAGAGGCACAGTTTGGACCTTGAAAAGGCTAACTCTGAAGGAACAGCCAGACAAACTAAAACTATCTTTAAGATCTGACAACACATGAACAAAAAATTCTTAGTTACACAGACAAGCTTAATTAGTAAGATGTGATTGTCCCTACAATTTAATTTGATGCTTATCTGTGCCTTAACTGGTAATGGAATTTCAGACATGGAAGTTTTTTCCCCCCTAACTTTTCTTCCCTCCACAAAACACCATATCAAGATGGACATCTAGGAAGAAACAGTAGAGGGAGATAAAAAACAGAGGTATAAAATATAGTATAGTCATTGAACTTACAAAATAGATTTCACTTAAATGTGATAAATTGATTTAAAAAAATACCAGCTGGGACAAAGGAGCTGTACCATCTTACACCAGGGCACACCATCCTGAAAACCTGAAGAAATTATTTAGGAGGAAACTAAACACTTAGTGTAATGTTTGCCACCACACTTAGTGGTGGCAAACATTACACAAATCACTTCCTTCATTTCAGCAAAAATCAAAGCAGAAGAAACAAAACTTTTAAAGCATTTCGAGTTTTTCTGCTTTGCATACAATGCTTTCCTTTTCCCTTTCACTCTGTTTAAAAAGATGTTCTATGTTAAAGTGATCAACTTCTATAACATCAATAGATCTATTTTTACAACACCAGCGAGTCAATATGCAGGAAATGAGCTAATCAGGAAATTGATGGACTCTCTCTCCTAATCATACATTAATATTTAACATACATAAATATCAATTTCAGATGCAGAATCTGAACTTCAAAGTAACAAAAGCAGAGTTTGTCATAACACAGGTAGTGTGTTAATCAAAAGAAAGACTAAGAACTACCCTAAAGGGAAAAAAAGCCTGTTAAGGATGAGCTAAGGAGTTTTAATGGAAAGATATTTTGGGCCAATGGGTCCAGATTTTGCCCAGTCACATCTTTGACTAAACTAACTACTCTTTCAAGGCAGCAGTCTCAAAGGGAAATGCAGAAGATAATCCTCTGGGATATTGAAAAACCCCCCCTTTTTGTACTGCTATTAATTTTTTTTAACGTAACATTTTGTTTATTTCATCGTTATCTTATTCTCTTCAATTTCTATTACTGTATGTTTAAGAATGCAAATAATATATTAGCACAATAGTATATTTATATAATTTATAAATAATTATACCTACATTGTGGGGGTGCTTAGAATTTTTTACTGATGGGGTGTGCAATCAAATGTCTGGGTGTTTCAAGAGATATTCTTCAAACATTTCTTTGCAGAAACATAGAGGAGGAAGGAATGTCTGCCTCTGTACATTTTGAATACTCTAGGATGCAGTTCCTTGATGATCTGGGATCCCTCTCCCATGAAATGAAAATTCTGCAGGTTGAATGGTACAGAATTCAGACTATTTTCTTCATCTAGACATGCTATGGATCACAGGCTTCTCCTGGCTGTCCTCCTGTGAGCTCTTATTACCAAGCACTTAAAAGCTGCTAATTTTAAGTAGTTTAAGACCTTTAGAACTGCCTCAACATTGCTATAAAATACACTATTCTTAGAGAAGAGTGTAGACAAAAGCACTGTTCTGTTGTGTTCAACTACAACAAGTCCTAGGAAAAAATGCATCACAGTGATGACATCTGAAGAAACTAATGAAAGCCCTGAGTGGCTCACCACTTACTACAATTCACACAATTCAAATGCCTCCTGAACTCTGACAGACTGGGGGCCTTGATCACCTCTCCAGGAATCCTGTTCCAGTGTTTAATCTCCCTCTGGGCAAAGAGATGTTTCCCAATGTCCAGTCTGAACATTCTTCCTGATGAACTGTGTATTAGCTGAAATGTGCTGAATTGATAATCAGGTTGTCTACTGCAGATTTCCAACTCAATTTGCCATCAGACACCTGCCAACAAAGTAAGAGGTCAATCCCCAGATGGGTGGGCATATTGCTAGGAAATTCAATTAAGCTGAGAGACACACAAAAAAGTTATTCTTCTGTGAATAACTAATTGATAAATTTTCAGCTTTGTAATTTTCCACATATTGGTACTCATGAGAGCTGTAAAATGGCTTTTAACTAAATTGGAAACTATGTTGTTTATTGTAGTTTGAATATTCAAGTGTGTGAGACAAAGTTAAGAATATTGAAAATTGTAGAACATTAAGCATAGTAGCTGTAAAAGAAAAATTCCTTCCCAATTTTTCTGATCTCCTCTCCCCATACTTATTTCATGCTTTGCAGCAAACCCCCTTAGTAAATGTGCATACAGAAAAGCTTCTCTGTAAGAAATCTAATCTTTAACCTGAAGGCCTTGTTGATCTGCTGATCCTGGGTTAACTGGTTTCCAAGTCAGCCTATACTGTCAGCAAAGTCAGATCTCTCTTTCTTATCTTACATTTCTTTTTTTGGTGGGGGAAGGCAGAAATAGACTCAGATTCTGTCAAGTCCACTGACATAAAACATTTTGCTTTGCATGCCTGTGAAATACCAGTTTGGAAGTCTCAACAAAACCTTGCTCATCTAAAGTTTGAAGTCATAGACCTTGCTACCTTAAGAACAGCAGCCAGTAGAAGAGCATCATTAAAAATAAAGTATAGAATGTTTATTTATAGTAGTTTTAATTACACAGCAAACAATCCTAAACCAGATCTCAAAGTGTTTTACAAACAGCAATGCAATATGCCTTGGGCAGAATTACAGTCTCAAACTTGCTCTCATCTGCTAATGAAGATAAGACAGCATACATTCACTGCTGCAAAATGTTAGAAATGGTAGGGGAGCAAAACAGTACGTTATGGTATTATGGTATAATTCTAAAATGCCTGGACCATAAAAAGCAATTGGCAAAACTCATGCCTCATGACAGACACATTACTGATACAACACATTCTGCTGCCAGGTCACCGTTGGTTGGAATAAAAAAAACCCCAACAAAAATACCAAACATGATTAAAATAAGTTAATTATGACATGATGTTGACCTGCTAGGAATATTTCTTCCCCTCCCTCACCTGACAGGCATGCTACTCTCACAGCAATAAAAATGTAAATTTATACTGCTCCAAATATCAAGTGTAGGTCAGACTCCTGACTGCACTGTCACAAACAGATATACAAGAACACTGTCAAGATACAACAGAGGTTATTCCACAATTTCAGCCTTTACATAATAAAGCCATCAAATAAAACCAAACCTGAAAGACTTGAGATCTTCAGAACAGTCTAAATATCTCAGATAAAATTTAACAGCAGGTATGAACATTCAACATTTCCAGTATCAGAGGAGGTTTAAACGTGTTCACCTTCCCTCACCTCCCCCAAATAACCAGGAATGCCAAAGCAGTATAACATGAATCATTAGGCATATCAGTAAGTTCAGAGAAGAACTCAAGAACAGGCATCTCTCGAAAACTTAGTCAATAAGAGGGAGAAAAAGAAACTTGAAAAAACATTTTTTTTCTTACTCATCTCTGCACTTGGCCTAAACAAAATGACAATTCTGTATTCCAGAATATTTTCATCAAATCCATTTCAAGCACTGGCAATAAAATGATCTATCATGAGAGAAAGAACAGCAGGAAAGGAGAAAAAAAAAAGAAAAAGAAAAAAGAAAGAAAAAAGGAAAAAAAGAAAAAAAAAGAAAAAAAGCTTTGCTTACAAGCTTTAAGTACTGTACTTCATAGAAAAGAGCCTTTTGGATGGTGTCTTTGTATATTCTCTTTATCATGGATTGTTTCAAAGATCTCACATGGCTGCCGTGTTAACTCCAGGACTCAGATATTTACATTAATTCAGATTTAAGGCAAAATAACTTGTTTTATATTTGTTATGAACAGAACATTCAACTGCTGTGGGTGCACCCTGTGGCAGTTTCATGGCAATCTATCACCAGACAGCGAGTCTTCAAACAGAGAATTACAGAATGGCTTGGGCTGGGAGGGACCTGAGAGAGCATCTCGTTCCAACACCCTGCCATGGGCAGGGACACCTTCTGCTAGACCAGGCTGCTCAGAGACCCATCCCACGGGGCAATGTCTCTGCAAAAGGAGAGTTCCTCCCCACCCAACAGACAAGGCTGAGAGGATAAACTGTGCAATGACCATAAGCTACTCAAATACTTATCACGCTAGAAACCACATATGCTATTAATGAAAAATAAGATGAACTTCTACTATGTCTGAGCCATCACAAATAAATTAAAATCTAGAGAAAGAAAACATTTTTTTTTTACCCTCTCTTGCCTAGCTCTAAAAAAAAAATCATCTTCAAAAGGTAGCTGTTTTCAATACTTTTAGGGATAGCCTTAAAACTGGAAGCAATTAAATATAAAGAACATTGTTTTTATAAAAACACGTAAAAAATTTGAACAAGTTTACTGTAAGCTATTTCAGATCTAAAAAAAATTTAAATAATTAATCTCAGAATTATTCTGTTTTCTAATACTGCAGTCTGCAGGGAGCCATTCCCAAACCTAAGACTTGTCAGAAAAAAAAGAGAAAGCTAAAATACAACAATTTCTTTATGAAGGTGACTCGTTTCCATAGGATCAGAAACTCTACATGTTGTATAGTTATATAATGTAACTTAAGCAATTTAAGTAATACTGCTCTAGCAATGCTTCTCCATTTATGCTAACTTACAACTGGTCTTGCAGTTCCACAATGATAAATTCCAGCTGCTCCTTCTCCATTTTATGGGCTAGATCCATATCTTCAATTCTTTGTAAGAGCAGTTTATTCTGTGAGACAGATTCAGACAGCTGATTTTCTCTGAGTCGTACCAATTCTTCAAGATAACCCTGAAAATATAAGTGATTAGAAAACTTGAAAGAATGCACTATCAAAACCACTTTTGATTATGCATGTTCGTATTCTTAGGTTTATTATGTAAATGATTTCACTTCAGGTTTGTTGTACGGTTTAAAAATTATTTCTTTTTAAACAGATTAGTAAATTGACTTTTGATTAGTTTGAGATTTCCTAATAGTAACAGGAAAATCATATATTTGTTTATATTATTGCAGAAGAGCAGAAAAATGGATGGAAAAATGAGATAGGAAAGCCACCAGCATGAAACACTAATTCATCTTTGAAAAACTAACTCTCATGAGTGCAAGAAAAAGATCAGAATTCTACAATTGAGCAGGTGCAGGATGTTAGACAATACACAAAGGTAAGAGTAGAATATATCCACATGGATCTTTATAATTAATTAAAGGGATCCAGAATTACTGTAAATAAAATATCCAGTGTCATTTTAAAGTTTCTTTGAATTTTTGAATCACACATTAAAATTACAAAGAAAGTTCCAGCATGTCAGATGTTAACAAATTCTTAGCAATTATCAATTAAAACCAGATACAATAAGTCTCCACTACATAAAATTGTGCACATTCCTTGAAACCTGTGGGGAAATGTGCAATGGTTTTATACGTGCCCAAATTTTTAAAAATGTTTTAAAAACAAGGTAGTTTTCTGAGACACAGAATGGGGGTGTCTGTTCTCAACTCCTGCTGAGTTAAGAAAACAGGTTCACATTAGCTGGTTACAAAATGCTACTACAGTGTAATTCATCACCACAAAGACTGCTAAGGGTTTGAAACATATCTGGTATGAGAGGAAACAGAAGGAGCTGGGATTGCTCATGTCAGGGCTGAAGAGAAGAGGGTAAGGAAAAAGAATCATATCAATGTGCATCAGTGTTTAATGGGAAGGTGTATGCATGATGGAATCAGACTCTTCTCAGTGATAGCCAGTGAAAAGAGGCAATGGGCACTACCCTGAAACACAAGCACATAGGAAACTACTTAAATATAGGAAAAATCTTCTTTCCTCTTTCCTTTTTTCCCCATTAAGTAAAGACTGGGTTGTCCAGACAGGCTGGGGAATGTTCCCAAGACATTCACAGCCTGACTGAAAAAGGCCTTGAGAAATCTGCTCCAGTCTACCTTTTTCTGAGCAGGGGAGTTGGACAAGACAATCTCCAGAGGTGCCATCTGACCACAACCATTCTGTGATCCTACAGTTAAATACAGTTCTATCCACTGGATATATTCATATTTGACAGGGACTTTTTAGTCTCAGTACAAGTTCCAAAGAATCTTGAAAGCTTTTCAGTATGCCTAGTTCTCCCTCATGAAATATTGCTGTTATCTTGACTCCTAAGATATTCCTTGGAGTTCTAAGCAGCGCTTCAAAAGTACTAAATGATGGATTAAAATATAAAAAATTTCCTGCCTCTCAAAAACATAAAACCCCCAAAACAAAACAAAAAAAATCAAACCATTTTACAGAAACATTTTAGAGCTGAAGCATCAGTATCAGAAACATAATCCTATGTGGAGTAAATACCTCTATCTATAAAGACATAGAGATGCACATGCCACCAGTAAAAGCATATACAATTCCAGTATAAACAGTACACAAATAACTCAGGAGTTTAGCATTCGAGAGTGAACAGCTTAAACCATTCCTGAGCAGGGAAGGGATAACTTCCACATAAATAACAAATGTTTAAAGTATGACTCACTGATCTGGACAAGAGACAACTTGGAAAAGAAAAGTCATCATATTTCAAGAGTGGCCTGAGCAGGGCAGGGCAGAAAGAGACAGTTGCTAACGTTTTAAAAAAGAAGAGCTAGGCACCACGAAATCAATCTCATAGGAGCCAGATTCAAAAGACAGAATAGGAGGTAGTTTTTCACACAACAGATGGTAGATTCACAGAATGCTTTGCCAAAAAAAAAATTGTTTGGATGGCAAAATTTTACATGGAATTGAGGGGATATTTGACAAGTACTGGGAAGAGACGTCACAGACAAACTTTTTAGCTGCAGGCAGCCCCTCAGCTGATATACAATGGCCAAGAGTGTATTAGAAGAAACGTGGTGCATAATCATGCCTTGTGTTTATTCTTCCCTCCACATCTGCTTTAGTACCCAAGTACCCAAGAGATGACAGTAGGATAACCAAGGAGCCTTGGTCCCAACCATGAATAAAGCAAAATCACCATTTGGTGTTACAGACAGTGACAACCTTTGTGCTTATGCAGACATAAAGGCTCCTAGTGATTCTGATTGTGGATGTAGGCTACATGATTCTTTTTCTACACATATGTGTCACAACTTTGATGGAATATCCTTGGAAATTAACCACTTGGATGTACCAAGAAAAATAAACATCCACCTATTTTGATCTCTTCAATGCTTCTCCAGAGTTAATAACACTCTCCTCATGGTAAAACTGTGCATTCAAACTGATCCTGTTTTTGTCTGGCAAGGATGGGAATTCCTTTTGATAGTTCAAGAGAAAGGTTTTC
This sequence comes from Regulus satrapa, assembly GCA_013396955.1. Taxonomy (NCBI): domain Eukaryota; kingdom Metazoa; phylum Chordata; class Aves; order Passeriformes; family Regulidae; genus Regulus; species Regulus satrapa. The sequence continues at coordinate 120,232 of VWZN01022045.1, read as the reverse complement.
ATTTTTGTATTTGAAGAGATTCCTTTTGAACAGCACATTTTGCTTAATAAAAGTAGGGAAAATGCCCTCTGTACCAGAGAGGGCCCCAGGAACACAAGTTCTTTCCATATGGCAAGTGATACCATACTAGCTGAGAAGACTGGACCAGCAACCTGGATGCAACAGTTCAGGTCATAGTTCAAAAACAAGAAGTTGAAGAGACCCAAAACACAAAAACATTAATTGTATGCATAATTTTTAAAAATTAATACCAATAAACATTAAATATCTATTCTCTCATAGTGAATCTGACTCTTTCATTGTTACTTAGAAAAACTTCAGCTATGTTCTTTCAAGTGCATTGAAATAAATCAACTTTGATTCTACCTATTCCATACTCAGGGAAAAAAATTATACCTCCAAGCACCCTTGTGTGGTTCCAGCCCTTGATATGCTATTATTATTATAGTATCCCTATTCAGAGTTTCACAAAAGTCATATTCTTATGCTAGGAAAACAGAATATTAAAAATACTAATAGAAGTTATTTTTAAAAATATAACCAGGTGTATTTAATTTTTTTTCCTGTAATTTCTCCTGAACCCTCCTTTCTTTCTCTGTGCACTACATATTTGGTGTGTACGAACAGTCTGCTCTCTTCCCTCTGTATTAGCTAATATGCATTGTAATTACTGTAGATGTAACATGGTGTTATGAAAAACTGACAAGTACTTTGCTTTGAAAATGCTAAATTACTAAAAGGTTTGGATACGTATTTCATCTCACCTTTAATTTAAGGTATGTTGGGTGGTAGATGGAAAACCTACCTTTGGTTTCTATAGTTACATTCAATATGCCACCTAAATTAAAATCCAACACAAACACATCCTTTCATGTTTTCCTTTCCCATTCTGCTTCAATCAAACTGTAAAACTACCTATTTTCTAAAAACTCATCTCAGTATCACTGAGGAGATAGTTTTACCTTTCATCTAAATGAACTACTTTGCTGATTCTTTTTTGTTTAGTTTAAGACTAAGTGTTAAGAGTTTATCATCACTATCATCATAAAAGCCTTCAACTGTCAGTCTACCTACAACAATAAAAATCTGTGACTTCTAAGGAAGAGAAAACTCACGCAATCTACAAGCTCACAACCTAATAGCATTAGAGATACAGCGTCTGTAACTCCAAGACTGGATGAAGAAGCCAAAGATTCTATATTAGATTGTGAAATCCGATCTCTGAATTATTGCTATTCTCTTCCCCTACTCATCAAGCCTCTTTTCCTTCAAATCAGCGAGCAAAGACGCTTGGATACTCCGAGAATCATAAAATTTAGGACCACTTACATGAAGCTAAACGACATCTAATAATATATTTTCCTGCCTCTACTTAGATGGATGTGTCACCAGTTGTCTGGTGATGAGCTTTGGTTCCATAGCCCCCACACAAAACTAATCTTTTACCTTCTGTTCCAATGCAAGCCGGTACTTCTGTTCTACCCTTTTGCATTTGTTGTACCAACTGTTTTCATCTGTGATGAAAGGAGGACCAATGTTCTCTGGAGTACTGCCTTCACTGCCACTACTGCCCAGCGTTCTTAGCTCTTCTTCATCACTGCTGATACTGTCAGAACTGAAGAATCATATTTATTAGCCAAGTCAAAAGCTGTGTTTATAAAAATGCAAATTCTGGTCAAAAATGAAACATTGCATTTCTTAAAAAGCTCTGCAAACAAAAAAAAAAAAAGATTGAAATGTTGGGATATGAAGGATTACTAAACAACTTGTATTTCAAGCTTTTGTTTCTATAGCCACCTAAAAATGGGCCAAAATTTTCTTGTGATCTTCAATTTGTCAAGTTAGACAACTCTATGTGGGCTACTTTCCTAAGTATGAAGGGTAAACGCATTACAATACACTATCTAAGGAAGTGATGACTTAACCTTTTCTTCAAATTCAGGGCAAAGAGTAGTACCTAAAAATAGATTTCGTGTCTTAAAAACAAAACAAAATGAAAACAAAAAAAAACAAAATCAGAAACCCAAAAAGTGGTTTTCATTACATTAAATCAAGATAAATTTAAAGCAGAATGTATATCTATGCTAGTAACAAAGATCCTGTGCCTGTTATTTCACAGAATGTATCTCCCTACATAGTAAGCAGACTCATTGTTAAAATATCTTCATATCTTCCAGAACCAATGCATGCTAGAGAATGCAGACATCTGTCTCAAAGACAAGGATTTATTTTAGTCTAGAGATGACAGAGGGGATGTCATCAATGCATACGAATATCTCAAAGGCAGGTGTCAAGAGGATGCTACCAAACTCTTTTCAGTGGTGCCCAGTGACAGGAGGAAGAGCAATGGCAATAAACTAAAACACAAGAAGCTCTACCTCAACATGCAGTAGAACTTCTCTACATTGAGGGTGGCAGAGCACTGGCACAGGCTGCCTAGGGAGGTTGTGGAATGTCTCTTTCTGGAGACATTCAAAACCCATCTGGACACATTCCTGTTGCAGGTGTCACCTGCTACAGGTGACCCTGTCTTGGCAGGGGCTTGGACTGGATGATTTTTAAAGGTACCTTCCAACCCTAACAATTCTGTGATTCTGATTTATTCCAGGACCCATTTGAAAATCTTTCCTTACAACTATATATCCCCCTACACTAACAGATTTTGCTAGGTTTTTTAAAGCAGTGATTTCCACAACCCCACGATCCTGCCCATGATACAAACTGAATCACAAATTGTCACTAACATGTAAGCTAGTAAGAACTTCAAGAGAGTAATTAGGATGTTTCATGTTCAGTTGTACATCTTCAAGACTACTCCTAACTACTTCTCTCATTTTGGTAAACCTAATAACAGAAAACATATCATTAATTTCCACGCTTTTTGTTGATGTCAAGTTGCAATTTGATTTATTAGACAGTGAGAATTATTTTTATTATTATCATAGGGTTGATCAGAGGCTCAAAATGCAGCTAAACAGTCAGTTTATGTAGCCACTGGTCACGACTTTCTGTGATGTGCTAATGGCTTAATATTGCCCATGCCATATCTTACACTTTTCAGGGTATATATAATTTTTATTTACAAAAGAACTGCTTTTCAGCTTTATGGCTACACAGAAAAGGCCTGTGAAAAAGAACAGCTTGGTTTGGTGATCATCCAAGGAGATGCAGCATTTGTTTCCCACTAACTGTTATTTTGAATCAAGGAAACAAAATTAGCATAACTCACAATTCATGAGTCATGTAACAATTCCAACAGTCTGAAAGACCGAGGTAGCTGAGTGTACAGGTTTGTACTTAGAGATAAGTATCATTATGCATATGAAATGAAAAATAAGAGGCCCAGTAAAAAGTAAAATTTTGCCAATTAAATAAAATTCTAAAAAGCAGAGTAAAGCTAAAAAGTACCTTTGGGTGAACTTCAAGTACGGTGTATAATCTATGACAGCTGGATAGCTTCCATCCAATCCCTCACCCTTCAGACAAAAACTGATACAACAGAGCAACAGCAATAAGTTTATAACAAGAAAATTAAATGACAGTAACAGTTGAATATTAACAACCTGAAACTTCATTTTTTTAGAATTTTTTGATGCTATAAACCCTAATTTTTGAGCATTCACTTTTATTCTCAATAATACAGAGTGATGGCAAGAGTATAACAGGAATGCTAACTGAAGCAGCAGAAACAGAAGAATTATGGACAAGCCTGGAATTTTCCACATTTAACACCACTTAAAGGGTTTGCAGAGTGTTTATATAACGATTCCACAAAGTAAAAAGTAATTTTCTCAAAAATATTTCAGGGTTTTTCTCCTTTCAGATACTTACAGGTGCTGAGGTGCAGGAAGCTGAGGGACATAAATGAACCTAAATTTTGGAAAAATGTTCTTAAATGGCTGTAGCTTTCTAAAGCCTTCATTTATACTAGATTCTCTCTTTTTTTTTGATACTGGAAATAAATTATTGCATTTCAACCATGTTTAATTATCAGGGAAGTGACAAAATTATCATGCTTCCACAAAGCTTATATTCCTCATTCCCCCTGTCTCTGTTATTGATAAACAGATTCTACTAAGTCACAGCTTCTGCTAACTGAATTGCAAAGTGCCATTTTGGACAATGCAGTAATTTAAGTGCTATTTGGGAAGAATATGTAAAGGGTTGTTGTCTTTTTCTCCCCCAAAAAAACAAAAACTAAGAAAGCAAAAAAAGCACCCCTCCAAGATCACAATTACCTATTCCATATTGTGGTGAGGGGAGGAAAAAAAAAATCAGATTATGATCTCACACAAGCTCTCTCATCTTCAGCCCAAACTCGTGTTTACAGTTCCACATAGATAAGCTAGTCGACATTTACAGGAGACACTGAACTGAAAAAAAAAATCTCATATATAACATGCAAAGAATGGCTAGGGCTTCTCAGCCATTAAAATCACAATGCTATGAAGGCTCTCCTCAGTGAAGCAAAGCAATAGGACAAGAGTCAAAGGACAGAAACTGACACACAGAAAATTCCACCTGAGTATGAGGAAGAACTTCTTTACTGTGCAGCTGACCATGCACTGGAACAGATTGCCCAGAGAGGTAGTGGAGTCCCTCACTGGAGATATTCAAAAACCATCTGGACACAATCCTGTACAATGTGCTCTAGGACAGCCCTGCCTGAGCAGGGAGGTTGGATCAGACAGCCAACCCACTGTGGTTCCTCCCAACCTGAAACATCCTGTATTATAAATACATGGCACAATAAAAATGCTCCTGTAGTACTAAGCTCCCATTTCTCACAGTAAATTCTTAGACTCTTAAAAGCTGCATTGACAAAACTTAAATGTCTTCAAGAGCCAATTAGTAATTTGAATACCATTAACAGGTTCCTTTATATTAGAAATCAGAGGACAAAGAAAGAACAAGTACAGCCATACAGCTAAGCTCTCATACCCTAGTAGGTAGCACTGAGGCTTTTAAGACACAAACAAGTCAGTTGATGATTATTTATGAGAGGATTTACATTGTGCAGACCTAATCTTGCAATGCTTATTCATGTATAGCTGTAGACCTTCCAAGTACAGCACTAACTAATACAGAAGCAGTTTAATTTCAGATTATGTAAAGCTTAAACTAATAAAATCTGGTAAGATTTGAATTTTGCTGCATACGAGGCTAGCACTCTTATCATCCTGCAACACACTTCTGTTCTTCCAGAACATATGCTGAGGATGTAGTTAAGCCAATCTAATGACACAATCCTAGAAAAAGCAGCCATCCTCTGTTTTCAGCCTCTCTCTCCCCATTTTTTCCATTTTTTTTAAAGGCAAACATGACATTCCCCTCCTTACAGTGATATTGGCACTTATCTGACTCCATGATGGTCCAGCAGCCATCAAGACCTACATATTTAGGTTGTTTTCTTTTTTCCTTTCTCTACCCAGCTGAACTAAATGCTCTTTACCATCAGAAGGGGAAAACATTTCTCATTATTTATTTGTTCCTTTTCTTCTCTAAGCATTTCTCTCCCATAATCTCTGCCATTAATTGCATGCTTCTGTGAACTAACCTAGCTAACAACAAAAGAACTATCCGGTCCTCTTACTGGGGATGTTTTTTCATTTTTCAACAATTAAGCTCATAGAAGGGTCCAACAAGCCTGGCACAGAGGTATACAAACAGCAATATACCTCTGAAGGGCCTTTTGGTCCTTTGCTCAATGGTCTATCACTCAATGCACACAGAGAGGCTACTATTCTGTTTTCTGCCAGTTTTCCTCCTGTATTGGTTTGTGACAAGCATTAATGCTACTGCAAGGTAAATACTAACAGTGAACTGACAGAAGAATGAAGAAGAGCATGATCAGTCTCCTGTTCCTTGTGCTGGATTATGAAACTCCCTGCCAGAGGCTCTGCCTGAGGCTAAATCTGCCCAACCAGGCATATCAACAAGGTCTTGCACCAGCCAAGTTCTATCTTTTTAGAGGCACTGTAATCTTTATGTATTGCTGATGGTTTTTAAANATATATATATATATATAGACATACCATTGTGTTTAGTTTTTTTTATTATTTAGTGTGTGCTTGCACCTTTGTTACCTCAAAACCACAGAATTAACCATACAGGAAAGCCCACAAAAGTCTGGCTAGAACGTGCAAAGGTCAATTAATATAAGCACTTCAGCTGCAGGTAATTCTAACACAAATTAATATTAAAGGGTTGTTTGTGGGTTATGTTTTTCAAATTTAGAAGTGATAAAGATTACCTTCTACATATGCAGTTAAAATGCTGTCCTTGAGTACCAGGATATAAGCAAGTACTTACTCACACAATTTTCCTTACAGTTTAAAAATAAACTTAGAAGATATCACGTCTATAAGCTTCATTTAATAGGTTTGAAATATCTTCTGCAATTATAATTCTGATTCCTTTTAGGATTTTGACACCTGAAAAATCTACCCCATAATCATGCAGTTATATAAAAGCATAACTCGGTTCTTATCTAGAAGAGCCATTCAAGATCTCTCTCCTGCCCTCTTCTTCACCTCAACCTAAGTTTTGTCTCTGAAACTACCATGGGAATTTAAGAATGCTTTCCATAATACATCAATTTAGAAGTACTTTTCCTGAGCATTTTGTTATGAAGCACATAAATACAGTACCTGAAATCAATTGCATTGAGTCCCAACAGCATACCAGCAAGCATATTTGCTTCTTCACCAAGAACAATTGCTCCATCTTCATAAAACCTCCTTCAATAAAAAAGAAATTAATTCAGCTATTTTTCATATTTAACAGAAAACAGAAGAAATCCAGTTTAAATTAAAACAATTAATGAACCCCAGAGGCATTCATATTTCATTTCAAATTAAGTAAACTAACAGACTGCATAGCACAAAATACCACAGTCTTAAAGCAGAGAGTAATTTAGACATAGCAAAAAGAATTTTCAATTTTAGTCCTATGAACTTTAGTCCTAGAACAGGATGGATAAAATGCAAAAAAAAAAAAAAATTGTGAAGGTGTGTTATACTTAACCTCTGAAAGGAAAAATCTTTGTCATGTACATAAAGAAATAATGATTCCATCACATGAAAATACGTTCTCTCTCACAATTGTACTTGCAGGTACTTCTTTTAAAGTTCAACATTCAATTTTCATTCTTAGTAGCTGATCTTTTTTGTAAAAAAATATTTTCGCAAATCAGCTAGTTTTGAGGTAGTTTATCCTTTCTTAAAATATTGCATGCTGGGAAGATGCATACTGGAAGGTCACCAGAATTCACCTGAGAATTACATGTGGTGAGAGGGAAACCAAGAGGTGCTCAGTACCAAAAGCAATGTTGAAATATCACTTACTAAGAACTGAGATGCACATCTCACCTTTACATTCTAGCAGCAGATGAAGTGCAAGAAGGCACCATATCACTGAATACAACCTGTATTTCAGACAAATACCAGAAATACTGCCCTACCAAAACTCCATCTCTTTTAAGAACTGTGGGGAAGCTTTTGGACTGTTCAGAGAGAGCACCAGCTGACTGCATGGTGAACATCTAGAAAAGACATGTTGAGGCACAGCTCCAGAAATGGAATTGTGTTATAATGCATGCAACATTGCATTGAAAAGTGTGAAAAGTCCCACTTTTGCAGCCTTGTAACAGACATCCATTTGCTCTAAGGAGATGAGGCATCCAAGATCTCGGATGTTCTCAGTAGAAGGAAAAAATCCGTAAGACTTCCTCTCAAAAGACAGAGATTATAGTCCTGATAGTGAGGCTAGGAAGAAGAAGCTCAGCTCTGTACACTCTGACTTCAGGAAGGGCACTAAGAGGCCAAGCTGGCTGAGCCAGAACACTGAGCTGCAGAGACTCCACAGTCTAATTCAGTGCTGTGACTCTGATCTGTGAACAAACAGCTGTGCCCCCAGCACACACAGTTACCAAACACTCCACTGACATCTGGAAAATCACTGCCAGGTACCAATCTGCATTGAGGTATTGTATAATAGTGCCTAGGAAGAAATCACACTAAAAGGACTGGGCACACCTTAAAGGTTAGATGCAGAAGGTTGCTGGCAGTGCCAGTGTTAAAGACAGCTGCAGCAATCCAGCCGAAGCAACAGCCCCCTTGGAACACCCACAAATCTTCTGTCAGTGCTACACACTTGATATCTCACAACAGAGCAGTCTGCTATAATTTAAGAGTCTGATCAATTCATTAGAAAAATAATTCTGTGCCCATGCTTCATCCAATCCCTCTTCCAAGTGTAATATGCACATCCAGCACTAAGAATGTGCTGCTTCATTTAAGTACTAATTCCAGGCACCTAAACACAACAGTGAGGTTTAAAAAGAGCTATCAGCATTATAATCTTGTGTACACGTGTAACACAAGAAATTTATCGTTTATATAAATAATTATTAAATATGCATACAGCAAAATATATGATTTTAAATGCTAAATAAATGATGCAAAGTATCACTCAAAAATCAGGTCAGTTATTAAGTATCTGAAATCCCACATGGGAGAAGAAAATACATCTGTTGTTGCTAGTGGCTTTGAAATCCATACAAAGTATAATTTTTTTCTATTAGATGTATTTTAAAATATTACTTCAAAAGAAACTTTGCAGTTACTATGTTTGAAATACAAGAGAAGTTGTTTCCAAAAGCTATACCACTGAAAGAACATTTAAATATATAAACATTAACATGGTCAAATAAATTAATTTGGAACTGCTAATCAAATGAAACCACTGTTATCCACTAACAAACTACACTACCAAAACAGGGACAAAGAATGTACTACTTAACTACATAATTTATGACCTACTCTTCCTCATCTCCTCCTCAAAAACCCATGTGACTTTTCCGTTTGAAGCAGCATGAGTAAATCTTTTCCAGATTTTCTTTGCTTTATGTGCCTCTTGTCTACTATAAATGCAAGCAAATCTGGGTAAAATAAGACAAAGGGTTGTAAAACTGGAATGTAAGAGGATGTTTACCTAGTTGTGTTTCACAGTCAGCTTAATACTGGCAAAATATATGGAGATCTCTGGATAAATAGTATTAAAATGAATAATACTCTAAATGAACAGAAGTCCTTACAGAGAAAATTTTTATGTTTTAATATCCCATTCATTATGTCTAGACTTTTAGAGATCAACATAAAGTACCATCAACATACAGAACCACTTGTATTCAGATGACTTCATCAAAAATCTGTAAGACATACCCACTATGAGATAAAATATCAACTAAAAATCACATTATCTAAAACCAGTCCAAAACTACCAGAGTATTATTTATCACAAAGCACATTCTCATCCCTGTTTTTATCATTAGAAGTTAAAACAAAAATCTATTACACATTTTATTTATTATATCAAGAATCCTAGCTATGTCTGATCACTAATTCTGTTACTCTACAGTTTTCAAGAGGTTCCTGGAATTATCTTCAATTTTACTTCAGAAAAAGTTACTATGAAAGTTATTTTTCACTGAGTCCTTACGCTTTCTATCAATTTTGAAAGAAATACTACATCTATCCTTACTATACTTCGGTTTCATGTTTAGTTCCTTCTTTAGAGAGGTTTTCTTTGCTCCTGAACTTTCAAGAACTCCAGCCTTATTTCCACATTTTAAAATCATTAAAAGATTTTCAGTTCTGCAGTTTTATCCATGCTACAACCAAATCCATACCAACTCTAGGTATCTTTCACTAGGTTACAGGTCTTTCATGAATGACATCCTTTCCTATACAGATCAAGTGCACCATTCATTTTCAAACATAAGTCCCCCACTAAAACAACATTTACTAATATTGCAAAAATAAAATTCTTCTAGACCTGGTTGTTTTGAAGTCTCTCAGAGCTGTGGAAATATATTCAGACAAATGTTTTTCCATAAGTGCTACTCTTATCCATGCTCGACCCTGCAAGACAAAACAGGTATCAAAAATTTAAGCATTAATTTTCAGATTTATCTGAAAATTAATATCACTGGTTTACCTGAGTAAATGACTGATTAGCAAAACTAGCATTAAACAGAAACAGTTGATAGGATGTACTGCATTATAGCAATAATGAAAATAAAAAATGCATTCTTACACAGACACAAAGTTTGTTATGAAATAAAGTTATCCAAAATTTTAAGGAGAGGGTAGAGGGATTTTTCTTTAATTATATGCTCCAGCTTTTTGAAAAGCTCGTGTATGAGAGAAGCAGCAGATCAGGGCAGAAAGCTTTACATTTCAAAATCAATGGTATTGGAAGCATCCAGTTGTTTCCACAGTGAAGTGGCAGTAACTTGTCCTCAAAGTGATTCTCTCTGTTCATTCAAGTATTTGAGAGATTTACCTAAAAGAGTGAATTGTGAAATATTTTTCCCCCTCAGTAACAACACTATTATTGAAGGTGCACATAAAATACAGACATGAATCAAATCCAAGAGGCCTAAATCTTGTAGAGTCCAAAAGCAAAAGCTCACTTAAACAGTTCCATAAACAACAGCTACAACTTTAAAAACTAACCCTTAGGAAAGCACGTTGCTGTGGTTGCAGGTCTAGTGTATAGGATTGTAGCTTACAAGAGGGGGACATTTCAATAGCTGCCATAGTTATTATTATAAAACTGTGCTTTTGAGAACACCAGGAACATTTCTTGTACACCATATAAAATTTCAAACACTTATATAAGTAGTAAGATGTCTTTATGCTTAAAATATTTGGTGCTTATTGGCATCTAGCTGAATATCACTACTAGAACCAGTAGTAGATTATAATCCTGCTTCAGGCTGACATAACTGGGGCCTTCTAGGGAGCCTACAAGAAAGATGGAGAGAGATTTTTTACATTGCATGTGACAGGACAAGGGGGAGTAGCTTCAAGTTAAAAGAGATAAGGAAGATGTCTCTGCCCCACAGCAGGGGGATTGGTATTAGATGGTCTTCAAGATCCCTTCCAACCCAAACCATGCCAAGATTCTATGAAATGCTAAATAAAATTGCTTTCATAACTACTAACAGCACAGAAGAAAAAAATTAACATAGAATACACTGAAATAAAAAGGACATTTAACTGGATAGCTGCCTTTATGCTGCATTTATTTAGAACATGACTGAAACCATGAAACTGATGCTGCTGTTTAGCTAAGGACTAAAGCCTATGCACCTCAGTGAAAGCAGAGCCAACCAGCACTGGCAAACCCTTGCTGACAGCTTCCAGGCTGAGGAGGACATTTATTTGGACCACCAGCCAAACTGATGCACATGATGGGTGTTTGTGTCAACATGCTCTCTGTCTTTTCATACCTAGACATTCAAAATAATCCCCTAAAAAATTGAACACTGTTCTCCACACTCACTGCACAAATTAGGCTCTCTCTCTACTATTTGGCATGAGGTATTCCACAGAGTAATAGAAAGTTTTAATTTATTTATAAGAATATTTCAGAAAATAGACTTGCATTGTATTATCTACTGAATGCAAATATTCATATCTATTAAAATCTCAGAATTCAGAAAGATCTTTAAAATAAATTTTAAGAGCTGATCACAACTATTCTATCAGCGCAGAAATTCGACATAAAATAAAACTCTTAGAAGGGGAAAGAAAAAAATCACCCAATTTCTACAATTTTACTATGTCTTAGGCATGTCCACAAGAACTTAATTTCCCTTAAAATACTGTGTTTTTAAAAAATTACATAAGGTAAAAAAATCTGGGGACAATAATTTTATAATATAACACAGTCCTTGAAGAGAAAATTTTTTCTACTGAGTAAGATATCTTAAAGGAAACACATTCAGATTTAAAAGCAGGGCTTTTAAAAGCAAATATTTACTAGGCACATAAATACAATAAAACAACAAGAAAATGTCTAGAGTAACCTGAGTACTATGTGGGGTTTTTTTACAGCAATGTCACAGCAATGTAATAAAAAAGTCACTTTAGCCTTTCTTTTCCCTACCTTAGCTCTAGAAGAACTGACATTCTCCATGTTCTCAATGCTGCAGATGCAATTGTGAGAGACTTTTCGGCAAGCTACACGGATGTAATCCCAGAAACTACGAGGACTTTCGTAGCCGAACCAGGTGATCTGACCTTAAAAAAAAATACAAGACACAGAAAGATTTATGAACCACCCTCTCTGCTTATTGGAGGTAAATGTAATTAAATGCTCCCCAATATGCTGCCTTTACTGGAAGGATTTTATACAAACAAGTCGACAAATTCCTACTAAAACTGACTCATGGATGTAAAAAAAGTTGCATTATGCAGTCCACTCTGGTTTGAAAGCAATGCACAAAGAGAAGTTTAAGGCTTTGTGTACATATGTGTATTTTCTTGGGTTTTTCCTTGTTATTATGCTAAAATAATGCTCAAGAGCCCTTCACAGGGCTCTTCAATCACAAGAGAGCACAAACTTGTGACTTAAAAATATGAAGCAAGAAGTATTTATCCTATTTCTACAGGCAGAATATACATTTGACTAGTCAAGTAGAGAGAGTTTTGTTCTTAAAAAAATATAAATAAAAATATAAAATTTACCACTTTGCTGTGGTAATGTTATCTTTATTTTAGGAGCAGACTGGAATTTTTCAAAATGTACTTTCATTTGAAGGGAAGCTGATGAATAAGCAAAAAAGTTTTGCAGTCACAATCTCTTTTGAGTATACACAGAACATTCCCTCAACAGCTGAGAAAAAAATAATTGAGCAGATCGTTATCCCTTCTGGAACTACAACCAAAAACCTTCATGCTTTTTCCAGTTTGCAATGTATTGCACTCAGAAAATGAAAGGCAAAACTACATAGCACTTGCAACACCTCCACATAAATTTCAGCAGCAGCACAACAGTTCAACCCTGTTTTTCAGTGAACAGCACAGTTCTCACTTCGGACATACCTGCAAACAGGTATGGAACAAGTAAGGTTAATATTGCCCTCTGGTGACTGCTAGCATTGCTGTGTGCAAAACCTTGTCTCTATATAAAATGAGATCTTCTTTTAAAGCTGATTTTATCTTATTTCAAGTCTTGAATGGCACCTATGAGGCTTTATTAATGTATGAGGAAGACTTCTAGCTCTTTTTCTGTAGAAAGCCCAGATTTTAAGAAAGAATATCTTAGAGTGTTACTGCAAATCATACATACTGAAAATAAAATCCAAAATACACATTTTTATCTGGCATGACTAGACTTAGCTTCAAGCATAGCCAAAGTAGTGCCAAAGATCTGGCCCCTATGAGCTGAAGAAATTAAAGTGGCAGGTTCTTCTTCCCCTAGAGCGGGCATGTCACTTGATGTTGTGGTCCACCTGCTTCCTTCACCACAGATACATTTATTAAATTCAAAGCATGATGAAAGACTTTAAAAAGTACCAAAAATCTTTACAAAAATACAAAAAAGGCACAAGCATTAAAAAAATATATATAACACCCAATATGCCAATGAAAAAAATAGAATTCCAAGGTGCTGCAGTTACTGTAGTTTTAGATCTCATCAGCTCTAAGAACTAAAATAAAAGAAATTCCAAAAGCTAAGTGTTTTTACAAGCTTATTATTTCTGTTGAAATGCCAAGTTTAGTGAACAGCAACAAAAATTCAACAGCATTTTAACAGCAGGAAAAGCTACAGATATTTTTCATATTCTTCACCAAATCAAAAACATTTCTGCTCTAGAAATTGTACCTACAAAATTAAATTCAGCTAGGGTGTAAAGATGAATTCATATCTTCAATTCCAGTTCCAACTAATAAAAGCAAGCATATGACATACAAACTTTTGTGGCTTTTTTCAAACTATCTTAATGGCAGAATATATTTAGCAAAAATCTAGTTCCCCTCCAGTTTTCTGAAGCTGCTAATGAAAGGCAATCCCTTTTACAATTGAGCACCTGAAAAAGACATGGTCATTTTAAACAAGAAATAACTTTACAACAAAAATCCATACCAGCACACAGCACTTACTTGGTTTATACTGATCAAGAAGGCCAGCTTTAATTCAACGTACTCTGACATTACAGTGGGCTCCCATCTCATTTCAGCTCTGTGAGAGGGTGCAATGGGTTTCAGACTTCAGCAGGAATATTTCTTCACTTGAAACTCACAGCCAGATCAGCACCTTTTGTGAACCAAGGTCTCCTATGTTTCACTATTCTGTCCCTGCAACTTTAAACCTTGCCCACACTCTCATAATTAATATAATCTGAAGAAAAACTTTCTAAACCCATTTATACACAGAAAAATTCTGGAGAAGACTGAGAATAGTGAGGATGTATTTTAAGAAATACTAAATAAGATATTAAACTATAGATTTGCTAAAATTTAGAAAACTTTCAGCATGTGAAATTTTATTTGGGCTTCAAAGCACTCAGTGCACACAGCCAGGAGAATTCTCAAGAATGAGAAACAATACAGCTCCCACTGCTCAGCACTTGTCAGGCTTTGCCTGCAGCACTGTGTCCAGTTCTGGTCTCTAAAATTCGAGGACAGGATTGGACTGGAGAGGGTCCAAAGGAAGGTGACAAAGAGGTTCAAAGGGCTGTTGAACCTGTCCCATGAGGAAAGAATGAAGGCACTGGGTTTTTTCTCTCTAGGGAAGAGGAGGCTTATCACAGTTTTCCAGTACTTAAAGAGGTGAAGGCTCCCTCTTTACAAGAAGCCACACAGAAAGGCAACACATACAAGTTGCACTGGGAGAGGTTCCATCCCAAAACCGAATTTTTTTACAAAAATTCATTGCAACAGCATGCCCTGTGATGGCGTAGAGTCTTTATTGCTTGAGGTTTTTGAGATGTGATTGGACAGGGTGCCAGACACCCTCATTTAGACTCCTATTCCCAGATGATTCCTCAAGGACCCTTCCAACCTGGACTCTTCCATGATTTCAAAGTCATATCTAAATTTTTAAAGATCTTAATAAAATGGAAAGTTACTTTTAGTATAGAACTTATATTCTGTCAAAGTACTTCCTAAGGAAAGAGAAAGTTTCTCAGGAGGTGCACAGGACAAAAAGCATGTAGTCTTTGCTGTGAAGTTCATATGTCAGCTGAAGATGGAGAAGCTGACAGCTATTCCAAAAGAAATGATGTTGGTTTTGTCAATCAAACAAAATTGTTAGGTAAGCATGGAAACTGCATGTGTAATATTAAATATTGTTCAAATAAATTCCATTCCTGTCTACAGAATTGCAAAGCAAACAGAAACCATATTGTGATTTTTTTTCTTTCACCAAATTTTTGCATAATGCTACACACCTACTTGCCTCAACCCATTTCTGTTCTGACAACCAGACACAAGCATCCACAGTTATCACAGATCCTTTTCATGTCTAAGAAATTTTTCGCAAATAAGATTAAACAGTTTGATCCCTAGTCAATCACAGTCCAATTTAATTTACACAGTCCAATCTTAAAGTTTCAGAGTTGCCAAGAAGTAATGACTAGGACACTCCAACGTACAGACAGGTTCTCTCCAGATTTCCCTATATTACTTCATTTGCAGCAAAGTTTTCTATCCAATAAAAAGTAAGTTTTAGTACAACTTCTTGATAATAAACTGGCGGAATCTTTGAGGCATTTTTGAGATACCTACCCTTCTTTCGAGCCTATGGAATGGATCATTAAATACTTAAAAGTAGTTCATAAACTCAGTCCTCCAAGAGAATGATACATTCATTTACAATTTTTCTCCATACAAGAAGAATGAGCTCAACCACAAGTTACACAAGAACTCTCTTGTTTCTTCTTAGTCAAAAAGAATAAAGTCAAAATACACTATGTGTGTATAGATACTAAAACTAGTAATAAAAGCTATTCTGCTAATAACATTATTGAACTAAATAAAGGGCTACCACAGCTGTATGTTTATTTTTTTCTTTTTCATTATAGCAGTGTCTTGAGTTTTTAGATCCTTAATCTACCTTTTTCACTCCCATTATATCACCATTACCTTAACTATTTAATCCAGCAGACTGGTTTTCTCTCAGAGCAAAGAGCATTACAAACTGCATTTTACTTACTCAAAGAACTCCTAAAATTTAGGAGTTACATAGATTGGATAGATAAAAGCACTTCCACGGGGGGGACAACCCTAGCAGAAGCTTTTGACATGTTTCTAGTGCCTCCTAAACATACAGGAAAATAGGCACACAAAGTTGTTGAAGTGTCAAAATAGCAAACAGTGTATTTTTTTTTGTATCTTCATGGTGGTAAGTGCAATTAAGTGTACAGATGATAAGTGTGCTCACAGTAACCATGATAGGCAAAAAATCACACAAGTCACAGGCAAGAGGCACTGGATACATTTACACACTGACATCTGACACTATTTCTAAACACTCATACTGGCTAGCAGTTTGGATATCAAACATTGTTGCTGCACAAAGGATTTTACACTGAAAATATAGTAGGTCAGCAAATACATCCAGGAGACCAGTTTTCAGAGATGTGTTTGAGATGATGGCCATAGAAATCTACAATAATTATTAATGTTTTTCAGTACTAACTCACTTAACACTAACTTAAAGTGATAGGAAAAGGGGGAAAATAATACAACCTAGTTATACAGTAAAGACAAAATACACATGACTTTGAAATTACTTCAGGTTTTAAATCTGCTTGGATATATCTGAGATAAAATCCTAAGTACTGCTGCTGAACACTTCTGATGTCCTGCCATTTCTGCACTACCCATAAATACTTAGTTGATCTGATAAAAAAGACACACACAGGAAATATACCTGAAAAAATCTGCGGTCAGAAATGAAAACAAGAAACCACACAGATGACTACGAGATACTGCTTCATTTCCATACAGAACACCATGGAAGATAAGGCTTGGATAACTCCTATTACAGAATTCTTAATTGCAATGGTTTTAGAAAAAGCATAAAATACTAATCCCTGTAGCTGAACTCTTTTCCCTTTAAAATAACCATCTTTCTTCCTGCCATTTTGGGTTTGGGTATTTTTGGTCTGGATCCTAATTAAGCATGAAACCAATAAACAGAAACAGTGGCTATATTCCATTTACTGTCAGAAGAGTTACCCATAAAAGTTTCTAATAAAATATTGCATAAGGTAAGTATTATTTTTTTTTATTCTTCCTTCCACACCCAATACTTCCAAATGAAGCTAAAGATTAAGAACTGTTGCTTGCCATGGCCTTAACATACTTAAACTTTTAAATCTGGATCATCCCTTTAACTACTCTGCTATGAGATTATCCTGACAACTTTGATACAATGAAGCTACTTATTTTACTATAATAAGCTAGTTATTTTACTACTATATAAGCTACTTGTGTCTACTTATAGACAAACAGACCAAGTATGTTGTCAGTTTCAAAGCACTTTATACAACCCACTGCAATCATCAGTCTGCTTTTAGTCTATTCCTACTGACACAAAGCATGCTTTCAGAATAAATTAGTCAATTCCATCAATAAAATACAATTTCTTTCAAGCCCCAAGTTGTAGGATACATACCCTCTTAAAATTGTAAATGTCGTGGTACATTTCTTATCTCAATTTCTCTTTCATTATTTAAAATCTTTAGAAATTACACAGTCAACTGGCTCATTACCAAAACATTCTCTGTTTGCAACACAATCCACAAATTCCCACCCTTTTCTGTAATTTCAACTCCGCAAACTTAGAAAACCATACTAGCAATTACAAGGGGAAGACTGAAATAAAAATATAGCTATTTGAATTTTTCCATTTTTTACTTGAAATAACTTTTAATTTGCAAATTCCATTTGCCAACCTGTCAAGGCTTCTTCTCTGTACTGCCTGTCCTGAATAAAAGACTGTGAAGCAAAAGAATGTTGACAAAAAATATAAAATTTACAATGACTTTTGCACAAATATTGCTGAAGCTGGAGGAGGAGAAAGAGAGCAATTTCCCTGCAGAGTCAAGCTGCTAAGTACCCACAATCACGCCAAAAATATTTGTCACAATGTGACAAACCCTATGTTTCTACCATACTGTGCACCATTTTTTTCCCTCCTCTGACAGAACCACAGCAGGTAGTAATTGTGCTATTCAAATGTCAGCCTACACACAGCATTGTTCACAAAGCTTGGTTATGAATATTAAAAGGTATGAATATGAGTAGATTGTCATATTACACATCTATATTTAGATGATTATGATGTTCTCCATAATCTTAAAATCATTTCAGAAACTGTACACAGAACTGAGAAATGAGAAGACACTTCCAATGTCCTCTTCTAGTGACTTCTACTGCTAAAGCACACTCTGTTCTCTGAGCAAAGCAGCTTTCTCTAGAACAACTGGAAAATGCAAACAGGCATTATCTGAAATTAGAACATCTGACTTGATGCAAGAAGAAAATCAACAACTGACCTTTCTCCAAAGCAATCTAATCCAGGACATTCCAGCAGAAAAAACAGCTTTCCTAAAGGGATGGGGCAATATAATGAAAGGACCTAAGAACAGTATCTGGAAAAGAAGGCAACAAAAGCAAGGAAGGGAGAAAGAAATGGGAGCAGCACCAGATACGCTCTGTAGCTCCTATTGAAGCAGATAACATAATTGTCTTTTAGACTCTCAGGACACAGTCTTATCATAAAGCAGAAAAGCAGACAGAGCTCAGCACCATGGCAACATTTACTCTGTTAATTGCCAGCCCAGAAGGCTTCCAACAAGAGCATTGGAAAAATGTTTCACAGAAACAGCTGCTTTCACTTTTCCATAGCAATGCAGAAAACCAGGAAGGTGACAGCAACAGGACTGGCAAACAAAGAAAGCCAATGCTTTTATTCAGCATTGAGGAGTTTGTACAGATGCACATTGGTCTGGTAAAAACAAATTCTCATGGCAAAATCATCACCAGTAAGGAAGGCAATTAACATACCTTTCAGTCGATGACTTAGAATCTGTTCCAGAATGGCTGCAAAATTATTAAATTCAGGGGAAGTATCATCGATAGTTTCAAAACAGGAACGGTCAATCAGAGTCTTGACTGAAAACCTAGAGCAAAAATACAGGACAAACATAAATTATATGTATAATTAGTGGTCCTCTATAGCAGGGAAGTAGTTTGCATAAACCAAGAGCAAGGAACCAGAATCCACCTTGATGATTAGAAGTTCAGTGAGAGCAACAGGAACACACAAAACATTCAGATATAGTATGGAAGTGCAATTGTCACTGTTGGTCTTAGGCATAAAGCCTTAAAAATGGAAAGAAAACAAAAATTTCCACACAGAAATAAGCTAATCATTTTTCTCTCCTCTAAATGATTTTAATGAAGTTGTAGAAAAACAAGCACTCAAAAACATCCAACATCAGTTTCTCTTTTTAATCCCAAACATAACAATTTTTTGCTTGACATTTTGTCAGTGCTCCTTTTATTCATGTTCAATGATCAGAAATATAAACTTTATCCTATTATAAGAACACTCTAATTTAATCCTAATGCAAAAATAATCTAGACATATTATAAAACAATGAATTTTTATGCATTTTTAACTCTGCATTCACTTAGGCTGATTTGGGTAATCCTTATTCAGCACAATATTACTTCATTATTATGCTAGAAAAGCTTTCAATTTCAATGATCTAACACTTAAAACTGGAAAGGCTGAATCAAGTCACTGTAAAAAGCAGACAAGACCTAACTAGTCAGCTGGCCAGTTTGCTGTGTTTAGTTACACCTACATTTATACAAACTTTTATTCTTATTCAGAGGATAGTTTAAACCTCAACAAATGTGACAAGAAATTATTTTTATTTTGCCTCTGTAATTTTAATCATCATCTGTTTTTATTTTACTTCTTGCAACTTGCTCTTCCAGTTTTCTGTTTCAAGAGAAATTTCAATGTTCTCAAACTTAAAAGTATTAAATATGAAGCATTTACTAAGTTTGTTTTTGTTTTTGCAACAATCTTGTTTGCGTTAATAGAGCCATACTACAACAGCCTGAGGAGAGTTTTCACAACACCCAAATGTCAACAGTACCACCTCAGGATGTTCTCACTCTGCCTACTCCTCCCAGATCCTACACCTGAGCAAGCACTGGCTTCCTCAGTTTTGCGAGCTCTACCTTTTACAGCACTCACTATGAACTGTTCTAGATTTTCAGTACTTGAAAGGAGGGGAGAAATGACTCTTAAATATGGATACATTTGTTAAGAATATTCTTCAGAGCATCTCAGCACAAGCAGCTACGTGGCATGGCTGCAGAAGCAGCACAGCATTATAGGCATGGGCAGAAATGAAGCTCCTTACACCTGTACTGTTTTGAAATGCTCTGTAGTACAGATTTAACTGCCTCCTAAGTGGAGCCAGTACAGCCTTCTGATGCACAAAACTAATAAGCTCAAACTGAATAGACACATAGCTCAAGAGTTTCTACTCAATTATGTTTTACTCAGTAAACTTCTGAATAAAGACTCCCTATTTTACCTTTCCTGCAGGCTTCTATTGTTGTAGTGTTTTTTGCAGAACAGGAATTAGGAGTGAATTAGGGTGGAGGAGGAAGCTTCTCCTACAGTGCCAAATTATGACTCAATTTTGAACTCCTCCACATTTTTAACCAATTTTGAGTAAGTGAGAGACATGCATGCCCACCAGTAAACTGTTATTGACTCCTCTAATGGCAGAACTCATTGCTTCCTCAAAGCTATATCAAAGCTGAGAAATTTTTGATTAAAAATCCCTTAATTTTGAAAAACAAATGCCTATAGCAATGCCATGACTAAGCTAATATTAACTGTAACAAGATGAGTCTTCCCAACCCACACAGGTCTGAAAAAGATACCGTGCAGCACATCACTCACAGATCCATACACAAGATAGACAGTGAGTTAGCAGTGTGAGGTACTGCCCTGTGTACAGAAAAAATTATGTATATGATCATCCATAAACTGCAAAATCAAGTAGAGTACAATACAAAGCTACGTCTATTTTTCCCGTATTCATTGTCATACTTGAAAGTTCACTAATTAATTCTGTATGGAATACCCATTCAGAAATGGAGATGTATTCAAGAAGAAACAAGAGCAATTTCAGGAACACTTCTAAAAATCAGATATAAGCTTATTTTTTAAAGCATTCTGCAACTCAACTGAAGAAAAAAAAAATAGTATTTAAGGAAAGAATTATTTTTTTTTTTGTATACATAGGGTCTGATTATAAAAGACAGTCTAAGAGCTTATCATCAAAATTGTGTTCTTTTTAAGTGCTCATATTACTGCCATCAAAAATGTAAATGTTCATCTCTCTACCCTTTCACCTTTATAATCAAGTAGGGTCACAGTTGCTTTTAGAACCTACAGGGAGTGCAAGTATGGACAGACTTCCACAGACCAGGAAGATAACAGAACTACCAAACAAAATTTAATTCACTAGAGATATTTTTTGAGATTTTAAAAAAAAAACCTCTTAGGCAAATATTTGCGTATTATCCTTTTTTTTCTCCAAATACTACAAAGAAGCAAACATCTATTTAGATGCAATTTAAAAGTCAGGAGCGTGTTTTGCATATTAGATAGTCACACTTCACCATGGTTACCATGTATATTGGAAAAAGCATAGAGGGTATACAGAAGTTATGCCTTTGAATAAAAGTTACACTGTAAGCACTGAGTAAGGAATTCTCCTCAGTCACTGAAGTGTTTCCAGTGTGTGCCCCCAGACCAGAAAATCCATGATCTTGCAGTTATGTGGAGCTACATGGAGACTGAAAGTCAAGACACAAAAGGTCATCATGTCTAAAGCACACAAGAGCTATGAAGAAAAAATGTCCAAATAGCTAGAGCCAGAGCTGTTCCCTTGGTTTCCTGTATTGCTCCCATCTTCACAGCATCTCTAAGGTTGGAAAAGACCTTAATGATCATGGAGACCAACCATTAACAGTGCCAAGCTCGCCTCTAAACCACGTCCCCAAGAGCCACATCCACACTTTTCTGAAACGCTTCCAGGAATGGTGATCCTACCACTTCCCTGGGCATTCTGTTCCAATGCCTGACCATCCCTTCCACAAAGAAATTT
Source organism: Regulus satrapa (assembly GCA_013396955.1). NCBI lineage: Eukaryota > Metazoa > Chordata > Aves > Passeriformes > Regulidae > Regulus > Regulus satrapa. The sequence goes on along the minus strand of VWZN01022045.1, from coordinate 98,220 downwards.
CTCTTAATACCCAATCTAAACCTCCCTGCTGCAACTTGAACCTGTTGCTTCTTCCTCTTGTCCTGTTACTTGCTACCTGGGAAAAGGGCCCAAGCACCACCTCACTCCATCTTTTCTCTATTGGGCTGCCATGGCAGCTCTGCACCCCAGATTAACTTCTAGGTGGACTGTGAGAGCAGATGAGTAATGTAACTTCTGTTGCTATCATATTTATTGCTTCAAGACTTAAAAAAAGTCTTTTATCCAACATTTGCCATTGTGTTACTGCAACAACTTTTGCTCCCCGACTTTTGTTGCGTTTGTTTTTTTAATACAGTACCTACCACTGGGGAGATTCTAGTATCAGTGCTTCTAAATGACCTTCATGAACTCTGATGTTTTTGGATTATTACACATTTTTTTTCTGTCTCAAATCTACTCTTGCTTGAGCCAAAAAGGATGATGTAGAAATAGTAGCATTCTCCAACACTAAATAGACCTTCTGACTTATGAAAGACAGACATTATTGAATAAGAAAAACTTAAAACAATCTTTTTAGAGTAGATTCTTCCACTGTTTTGCAAGATGCACAAGAAGGTCTCCCAAGTTTCTTGAATAACTCCAAGCCAAAGCCAAACCTCTTGTGGATACATCCCACATCTTTAGGTTTATTTCCAAAACAGCACCAAGCCTCTAACCAAAAAGCAAAACAGCAGGAAATTAGACTGCTGTATGAATCTGTCCCTTTTTCTTGTAAGATTCTGCACCTCCTTTAAGTTTTCAAATTAATGAAAGGATTTTGTCATGATTATTTAGCTTGTAATTTGGAAAGTGTCATTAAAACACAATTGTAAAGAATTCAGACTATTATTATAGAATAATCCCTAAGATTATGAAACTGTATGCCTTATGCTAAACATGCCTTGGTCAATCTAGAAGTACTAAAAAAATCTCTAAATAAGAGCCACTTACTAAAAAATGAGAGGGATCAAAATTAAGGGAAAAACAGTAAGGAGAGAGACAAAGCATAGAACATGCACTATATACTCAAAGAAAATAAATCCTGAGGATTATTCCAATTTAAATCACATCTTCACAGTCACAAAAACACAGCCTTGCATTTCCACATGCAATTGGTTTATGGAACTTAGGTATTTATGCCACTTTCCATGGCTACAGCGACACTCAACATTTCAGTGGAAAAAACCTGTTCCTTCCAAAACTCTAAATAGAAGAAACTATCCACATCTGCAGGAAGAGTCAGATATCATCACTGCAAGAAAAGAGGAAAACCCTTAAGTCTGGTATAACTATTAAGTAAAAATATGCTAAATTGAAGCTTTGACAAAACCAATTCATTAAATTATCAGAGACTGCTAACAGATGGTAACTCAGAAGAGTATCTTCATTGTGATCTTTCCCCTTCACTAGGGAGCAGGCCATATCATCCAAATTTGATTGACTCAATTGACTGGAGCTACTTTTTACCAGAACAATTTCTTATTTTCAAAGAATTCATGGAAAGAACTATTATTTTACGCTTTTCAATATTAACTTGGCTATTCCTAACAAGTAACACTTTTCTAGAATAGAAAATGCATAATAACTACAGTAAAGCACAGAAATGTTTTAAATGTTTACTCTTACACTGGCAAAATAAAAATACAAATAAATGCACATACATCATCATAATGCAAATCCTTTTTAGTTATCACCCTTTCCAAATTTTAATGTGTATTCACAGACTGGGAAATTCAGGTTTAGTGAAGATAAAGCAAAATTAAGTCACTTCAGGACAAGGAAATCAAACCAAAAAACAATGCAACAGCAGAGTACAGAAGAGTTCCTCTCAAGTGGGAGGCAGAAAAAAAACCCCCAAATTCTGTAGAATACAATATATTCCTTTAAAAAGAACTGTTTCTGTCCTGTACAATCGTGTCATTACTTGATAAAACTGGTGTTTTCCTGAGCACACAGATTGGCAATATCTGCATCTTTGTAACAACAGTGAAACTGAAAACTTATATTTCTATTATTTGAGTTGCTTCAGCAGATTTGATAATAATTTTTTTTTTTCTTTTGGTGTATCTATTTCACAGGTAGGAGCAGAGATAAGCATACAAGCCTGGGAAAAGATGGAATAGTACTGATGTTACTCAAACACAGATACAATGACTTGAAGAAATACTGAAGCAAATTGATGAGATGAATGATACAGTCACACTTTGTGAAACCTGCTAACAGTATACCATAAAAGAAAAAAATAAAGGAGAGCAGAAAAGGTGAAGTTCCACGGGTTTTTTTTTAAATCCTGCTGCAGTATTAAGTGATGATGATACAAAATTATCTAATAGATGTCTTGGCACTTCAGTAAGATTTGCGGGAACTAAAATGACATCATAACCCTCATGAATCTGTTGAAGACCTTTCCCAGATAGTATTCAAATTACTTTAATAACTTCAAAATGAAGCAATTGAAACAAACGACCGAATGAGGCCAATGCTGCCAGTGTATGCACGTATGTAAAAGTTTGCCATGACGTGACAGGTCACTGCTGCACACCTGGAAACGCTGCATGAATTCCACAGTGACAGCAGTGGAAACCCTTAAATGGAAGGACATGGGAGCTGTTATTAAGCTTGCATAAGCTCAGCACTCAGATGCTTTAAAAAAAAAAAAAAAATTAATACAGTAGTCCTAGTACTGCAGCTCTCCTGATCTAGATTTCGTAGATAAAAATATCCCGGAGCGCAGCCTCTTCGGGATGCTCCTGCGGCACCGGCGCGCTCGCAGGAGCACACGGCCAGCGGCCTCCAGGGCGGCTGGAACCTCTTCCCCCGGACACATCCCCTTAACTCGAGAGCTCCTCACACTGAGCCCGACCCCGCACCGCGACACCCCAAGGGCAGCGACAGCAGCTGCGGCCGCACGGCTCCAGCGCTGCCGAGCGCGCATCCTGCCCTGCCTTGCTGCCGCACCGCCTTTCGCCCGGGAACGCGAGCACGGCGCCGAGAGCAAACCCCTCAGTCCCCCCCGCTCCAACGGGGACCGCCCGCCGCCCCGCGGCAGCGGCACTGCCCGGTGAGCCCCCGGCCCTCGCCCGCCGCCCGAACACGCTCCTCTGCTCCCGCAGGAGATGAGTCAGGATGGATGGAGGAGGCTGCTGTGCCCCGCGGGGGCCGGCACCGGCCTCCCTCCCGCGGGCAGGGCTGCGGCGGGGC